>JAQPZY010001629.1:1500000-2110000 GCA_029931535.1 Margaritifera margaritifera | reverse complement strand
TCGGTGGCATAATTATTATATTTTACAGCCCTATATTTAAAAATAAGTCTTTGTTTAGAGTTTGTGTACTATTACACGTAAACTTCAGTTTGCAACGTATAATGCCCTGAAAGGAAGTTTATATATCTAGGCGCTTTAAACTCACGATGGCCATATACTGCTTTTCTTTTCTAGGGGTTGGCTTTTCAATTCGTGACCAAAAAAACCCAACTGTAAATCGACTACAAATAGTTCAAGGAACACTTTATAATTATTGAACTTTAGATATATCAACTCTTCCTAGAACGAGACTTCAGAACAAGTTTTCCAAGGGTCATATTAGTTGCTAGGGAAAACGCATAATTTCTGTGTAAAGAGACATAACTGCAACTAACGGATCAGCCTTGCTCTTATTTAGCGACGGCAGGGGCCTTGCATAATAAATATTATGACAAGCCCGCTTGCGTAATTCAGAAGTTGCGATGCTCAGGCTTCAGGAATCGCTATTGATTTGCATCACACAATGGTGCATTTTAATCACAATGGAAAGCATTTGAAACGGATGTTGTTTGTGCGCGCGCTGCACGACGGGACACTAACTTTTGAAAATTTTACCGCCACAATTGTAGTGTTGCGTCCAAGGTACATTTCTGATCATGGCAAGTGATTCGTTTTGTATTTTCAAATTACACTTTCTTTAAATTGCACTCAAGAGATGAGTGTGCATACATACTGTTCTAGACAACAACCACTTCCATTGAAAAGACAATTAAGCAGAACTCGAATAATATTCAGAAAGAAATTCGTCATAAAGACTATAACTTTATATCGTCTGGCATAAATTTTATGAAAAATGGCAAGGTAAAGACAAAGCCTTATTTAATGCGTTTAAGCAGTGATCAGTTTATAACAGTGCATATATATCGCATCTGGCTTTGTATGGGCAACTGCAAGAGCGCTGTCAAAGATAGTAGGAGATCAAAGGGCAACTCAGTTTGCATCAGTTGTAGTGGTTGTTGTCAGCATACCTCATTATATGTTTGTATTGAAAGGTTGATGACTCCATAAATAACAGTTGTCCAAAGCAAGAAGCAAAAGTAATAGAACAGGTTCAAAATTTGAGAGCCCTCTTAGCAGGTTGATGGAAAATGTGAGGGCAAGCACTACAGAGAGAACATAAACACTGTCTTCGTAGCATGCAACATCTGGTTTTACAAAAGAATTACTGACATGTCTTGATACTTTTGAGATTTCTAAATTGTACATTTCACATTTGATTGCAATATCTGAAATCAATCTCATTTTTTTTAAAACTCTCTTTCTTAGCCGAACAATCTCCTCTTATCCCGAATGAGTATGAATAATTTATAATGAGTTATTTTTCATACAATTTCGCCCATCTGATAAGTTACATGAGAGGGACATCGATAATTCTGAAATAAATTGCTCTCCGACTTAATTTGCTTCAAGTACCATGTAGAAACTTATTCATATCCACTCGATCCTCATCAAGAATCAAGATGGCCTCCTCATTCCGCATGTCATTTCCAATCGGCCGCCTAATGACCTGGCATATGTTGTATCTTGCACATGATGTTACCACAAATTTTGCATCTGTTTTGTTTTTCCTTTCTCAAATTTTGATGTCGCAGGTGCAGTTCATTCCTGGGACATTTTTTCCTAAATGCACTGTATTTTCCTCTAAAGGCATATTATAGAGGCTCAGTTGGAGGCGTATGCGGCTTTGGCTCTCTGGACCTTAGACGCACATTGCTCAAGCTTTCGAAATTGATAATCAGGACCAACAATGTCAAAAACTTTTTATTTGTATTTAATTATAAAAGATTGAATGTTTTGAAAATAAAATTGGCATACAGTTTATTTAATCCTGATTGTAGCATACACGCTCCAATGTGCGAAAAGTGTTCTGAAGCCCACGTGGCTTACATTAAATTCAAAGGCTCCAAGTCCCGTTTTCAGATTGTAATTTCAATATTAAATAAAATATCTCGTACATGCAAATTGAAAAAGATCTGCTTGAAGCATAAATAGTTCTTTAGTAATTATTTTATGACGCAAGTTGATTAAAAGGCGATTTCAAAAGCGTGAATGCGGTTTGACACGGTGTCAAGAAAGATTACAGACTTTTTCTTTAGCTTCCTTCGAGTTCCAAATATGTTTCACGTTTCGAAGCCATCTGCCGTTCCCAAGGAAAAACAACTTATTAATTGTTCTTTGTTATTCACAATTGTTGGTTTTCTTTTCACATCTTACAAAGAGCTTTTTTTGCGATCGAAAGCAGAAGTTGTGCGCGTCTCGTGTGCATACAAGGTTCTGCATCTAGTGCTTGCCTAATGAGTCCGGCAAACCTAGACCAGGTTTTGCTGCCAGAATGCAATTGTATCACTTCAGGGACAAAAGTTTGAAACAACAAACAAGTCGCAACACAAATTTGTATTCCCGATATATATTTACTTACAACGCGCTTCAAGTTCCTCTCCATTTTACCACCCTGTACGTTTTGGCGGGAAATTAGTTTCTGTTCAAATATTGAATCTGAACGTTTATTCATCTCTTTCTTTACACAAAGGTTTTGTCTGCGACACAAACAGAACGTCACAAAAATGATATGAAATATTGTCTTTCGTCAATTTCCACCTATTACAAATTCTCACAGGTGCATGCCTCATGAAATTTATCGTATAAACGCTCATTTTAGTGATATAATGCATAATTTCAAGGCATTGATGCAAGCATTAAGAGCAATAGACATTATATTCCTACAATCAAGAAATAACGTTAATCCAAAATCTATGCACATACATCCTCTAAAATAATACAGTGTTTTATCATCCACGTTCTTCCAGTTAATTTTATCATATATGCACAGCACGTTATAATGATCGCCATGTTGGCTTTACACAACATTATGGCAGGAAATCTGGAATGTGCCCATTTTGCTGTTTAACGGCGACACCCTGAAAAGACTATATCCAAAGTGGATGGCAATATTTTGGTCGTACTGACTGTACCTGAATTCATGATAAAAGAAAACTTTGCTACTTTTGAATATTACTTTGGAGCAAAACCAAAGACACGTTCCTTATGTTCAAAACCATGCATGTCTTTTTCGTCGGTAAAAAATATATAAAATCAAACGCTAGTATAAGTATAACACTTCCCATCAACAAACAGAAACCTCCCAAAATCAGTACACATGCACAAACACAAACTGTAACTCTCACTCATCTCCTTCTGTCTCACGCACATATGCACACACACTTACGCGAACAATCGTGTTCCTTGTTATGAATGAATATACAGCTATAGCAGTTGAATCGAAGATGTACAGATGCAAATATACAGCTATAGCAGTTGAATTGAAGATGTACAGATGCAAATATACATCTATAGCAGTTGAATTGAAGATGTACAGATGCAAATATACATCTATAGCAGTTGAATCGAAGATGTACAGATGTAAATATACAGCTATAGCAGTTGAATTGAAAATGTACAGATGCAAATATACAGCTATAGCAGTTGAATTGAAGATGTACAGATGCAAATATACATCTATAGCAGTTGAATCGAAGATGTACAGATGCAAATATACAGCTACAGCAGTTGAATTGAAGATGTACAGATGCAAATATACATCTATAGCAGTTGAATTGAAAATGTACAGATGCAAATATACATCTATAGCAGTTGAATTGAAAATGTACAGATGCAAATATACATCTATAGCAGTTGAATTGAAAATGTACAGATGCAAATATACAGCTATAGCAGTTGAATTGAAGATGTACAGATGCAAATATACATCTATAGCAGTTGAATTGAAGATGTACAGATGCAAATATACATCTATAGCAGTTAAATCGAAGATGTACAGATGTAAATATACAGCTATAGCAGTTGAATTGAAAATGTACAGATGCAAATATACATCTATAGCAGTTGAATCGAAGATGTACAGATGCAAATATACATCTATAGCAGTTAAATCAAAGATGTACAGATGCAAATATACATCTATAGCAGTTGAATTGAAGATGTACAGATGCAAATATACATCTATAGCAGTTGAATCGAAGATGTACAGATGCAAATATACATCAATAGCAGTTGAATCGAAGATGTACAGATATAAATATACAGCTACAGCAGTTGAATCGAAGATGTACAGATGCAAATATACAGCTATAGCAGTTGAATCGAAGATGTACAGATATAAATATACAGATCGGCTATAGACTATGTCGCTATCAGAAAAAAACATTGTCTTGACGTTTTCCGATGAAGCTCTCCGTCTCAAAAGGTGGTTTTTGTGTCTACTTCATGTTAAAAGAACATAGCTCGAGTTGGCAAGGAAAAAAAATACAGTAACAGTTTAGCTTAAACACAGTGTGTTAACTAGAGTCCCCAGGCTTCTTTCCTGTATGAATTCGTTACACTACATTTGTCTTTACCCCACCCCGGCACCAAGCGCGAGGAGACCGATTTACACGTTAATCAATCATTCAAAATCATAGTTCAAGGTTTTAATTTTATATCCTATACTGTGCAGAGGAGTTGCGCAACATTAAACACACAATTTACAGGAGACAGATTATTCAACCTTAGTGCAATAGATATATAAAGCATTGTCAACAGATCTTACAATAAAATGAAAATAAATATTTCTTGTTTAATTTCTCAAATGAATGTCAAAAGCTTACATTTGCGGACGGTTTTTGCGGGTTTTGGTGTATTCATTTTCCCCTTGAAATCACCACTATGTCAAAGTAGGGAAACAAATTTCTTGCTAAACTTTTCAATCCTTCTCTGTTACTATTAGACTGCATATAGATGAAACTTGAACAAATTTACATTTATGACTGATACTGTTATGAGTTCATATGACATCCGTCAAACCTATAGTATTTTTAATGATAAAATTGCAACAGAAAATGAATATCTTGAATTTCGTTAGTCTCCTGCCAAGTGATTCCTTATCCTACTTTTACCATATTTGACGCAAAATTTTAGATACAATTTGTGTTTCTCACGTTCACACAGTGGCGTACTAAGGGTATATGGCGCCTGGGGCTACGATGATGACCCAAAGGGCCAGAATACGAGGCCCGAATTGTTATGAACTGCTTAGGCGCCCCAAGACCTCTGGCGCCCGGGGCAACCGATCCGTCCCCCCCCCCCCACCCGTTAGTACGCTACTACGTTCACAGTCACAGGAATCACTTACCGATCCCAAAAACACACCCACACACATTTTGTTTTAGACGACTATCATGTTTCTCAATTCTAGAGTTCGCATCATTCATATTTACATTTGAAAGATACATCATATTTTTCTTATTGAATTTGTAATTTTAAAATTGAGTTTTGTTGTAAGAACCTTATGTTCAACATAGATCGTCAACACCATACATAATTTCAAGTTTGATCTAATCTAAACTTTACAAACGTATTTAAGTATGAAACTCAACTAAAAAGAAACACATGCAATTATAAGATGAAAACAAAATTTATTTTGTTTAAATTCTGTTGTTTTTGTTTACAACCTATGGTGACATTTCTGGTATTTAGAACTGAATTATTTTACAAACGGTCGGCAGTACATGATAACAAGTACCATGCGATATTAATTATTTTATTGTAATTATAATCATTCCAACTCCAGTAAGGTGCCCTCCGTAATAAGTGATCTATGAGATCTCCACTTAAGACGTGACAAGTGATGAAATGAATTGAAATCGTCCGCCTTGATGTCCAATATGACCAGAGTCACAACAGTCACAGAAGGTCTCAATTGGCTATCTAAGACTGACCCCCAATTACAACTATTATCACATCGGGAGGGTGGGACGGAGGAGATCCAATGATAACACCGCCATTGATTTGAGCGGTTTGGGGACGCATCGTATCATTACCAATGTCAACTCGGGTATCATGTCCTCTTGATCGACTTAACTCCGCACGCCGATGACAGGCGGGGGTCGCTTCGGGCCGCCGGTAATGAGCTGGAAAACAAATCACTCGCCACCCCTTGACACACACATCTAATACAGGCCAAAGAATAATGTTTTCTGCTCTGTCATCGAAAAGAAAAATTATATTTGAGAAATATGTTTGAACAAATTCTTGCTGCGAATGGGCAGGGTTGTAGAAATAAGAAAAGCGACCGCACTGTGGTCCTGTATTCACCATTGTCAGAGTCTCTGTATGCATCCAGATCTGGACTTCCTGTCGTTCATGGGAGTATTCCAATTTGCGATGAAGCTGCCCGAGTTAGTCCTGTAATTAATAATTTTTATTGTGTACACGTATAAAGAAGCTGTTGGAATGATTTTACAACTTAAAAGTAGCTTTGCCTTTCTTACTAGATGAAATAATTTACATTGCAGAGAAACCTAATAATCTCGCGCCAGTACATTCTATGGTACGAAAAGTAAGTCACATGCTAAGTTTTAAGACTGTTAGCTGTTGTAAAATCAATATTTACTTCTCAGCTAGAAATTACTTGGTCATTATTTTATTTCATAATCCATATGGCATTACTTGTTGCCTCGGTGAATTGTAGAGCTATGGTTTCTGGAAGAGATTTGACGTAAGAAGACGTTATTGGGACTTTTTCCCTCCTGCAGAATAATGAAAAATGACATATTTACAGCATTAATAAACACAACAACAGTAATGTGAAATAAAATGATTAAGTCAACGAAACGTATTTGACCTCATTGGAAATCAATAGCGATTTACGTGCTGTCGCAAATGGGCCCAGCATGTTTTATATTTCTGAATCCCGATATGACCTTAAGAACCGCATCATTATGAAAATATTCACTAACAAACGTACACTTTCCTCGATGTATTTAATAAGGAATCTATGATTTTCAACCTGTGCAAATTATATGAACTTTTAAATACCCTTTCAGTTATTATTGTAAAGACAGTTCGTGACATGGTACTATTATTGTATAGACAGTTCGTGACATGGTACTATTATTGTAAAGACAGTTCGTGACATGGTACTATTATTGTATAGACAGTTCGTGACATTGTACTATTATTGTAAAGACAGTTCGTGACATGGTACTATTATTGTATAGACAGTTCGTGACATGGTACTATTATTGTAAAGACAGTTCGTGGCATGGTACTATTATTGTAAAGACAGTTCGTGACATGGTACTATTATTGTATAGACAGTTCGTGACATGGTACTATTTCCTAAACTTTTGGACATTGTTACCCATTTTAAGAATACTATTTCACTAAATGTATCGCAAAAACCTGTTAATATCTTGTGAATTTGGATTGCTTGAATCCAGTACTGTGTAAAAACTCTGTTTTTCAGAAAGTTAAATACTCGATTATTTTATCAGCGATCAGCTTTAATTGCGGGGAGACAATTAGTGTAAACGGCAAGTTTATAATTTGTTTTAGAAAGTGCAACTAATGGTTCGTTTTTATTTATATCATATTGGGTGCCATTTGTTAGCGAGAAAGAAATGTAAACGGCACTCTTGTATTTGTATTAGATTCAAAGGACACCAAGTAAAATGTATCCGAAATACAGACACAACACATGCTTCGGATATTTTTAGTTTCCCCGTATTTCTATCATATCTGTTTCACTTGTTAAGATGGAATTACTCCAAGAAGAGGTTTACATTCAAGTTTGTTGTTAGCGACTATGGGTTTGCACCCTTACTGTATATAAAAAGAGACATTGTCACAATTAGAAACAAGGACGAGTTTATGTTATAATAGACTATGGGTTTGCACCCATACTGTATATAAAAAGAGACATTGTCACAGTTAGAAACAAGGACGAGTTTCTGTTATAATAGACTTATGGTAAGTGTGATGATTGAAATACAAGTCAGGGAAAAACCCTGATCTAATGTACTCACAGCCCGTTAGTTTGCATCCTTGCTCTGTGATTATTTTTCCTTAGGGCTGTGATGACTCTGTGGTTTGCGTGCAGGACTCGAGACCATAAAAGCGTAGGGGTTCGAATCCTACCATCGAATCATCCTGGTTGGGCTTTTGTGGTTTGTTTCTAGGCAAGACACTTCACTACGCTTGCATAGGCACGACATAACCTTCATGTGTTCAAGTGCTGTAAAAACTCCAAACAAAATCAAACGTCGTGTTTTCTCTAATCAGTTAGTGTTCATTCTAGCATGTTACAACATTAAACAGGGAGATTAAGTCCTAGGTAAATTGAACTAAGTTACCATGTTCCTCTAATATACCATACTATTAATTCAAAAAAGGTTTCTTTTATCTCAAGAACAATCGTTGTTAATGCAGAAACATACAGACAGTGTTACTCGTAAACCGAGGTCATTAAACCTGCGATCCATATTGATGCATCTGTCGATCGTGTTCTGGGTGAAATAGATCAGACTATGTATCGTTAGAACTTTTTGAGCACGAAACTCAAGTATGTGACCCAGATGAATGCATTTGACGACCGTGTTCTGAATTGGATAGATCAAACTATATATCCTCTGAACCTTCTGAGCACGAAACTCAAGCATTTGACCCAGTTTAATGCACCTGTCAACCGTGTTCCGAGTAGGATGCATCAGATTCTGTATCCTCTGAACCTTTTGAGCACGAAACTCAAGCATGTGACCTAGATTAATGCACCTGTCAACCGTGTTCTGAGTCGAATAGATCAAACTATATATCTTCTGAACTTTCTGAGCAAGAACTCAAGCATGTGACCCAGTTTAATGCACCTGTCAACCGTGTTCCGAGTCGGATACATCAGATTCGGTATCATCTATACCTTGTGAGCACGAAACTCAAGCATGCGACCTAGATTAATGCGTCTGTTGACCGTGTTCTGAGTCACATAGATCAGACTCTGTATTTTCTGAATCTTTGGAGCACGAAATTTTAGCACAAGATCTAAACCTCCATATCAGATATTATACCTGGAGTACGTCTACAACCGATTTCTCATGTACAAAATCTACACACGATGTTTGCATATCCACACACGTATATGCATTTCCAAACTTGCATTGCGTTCAGGTTTTTTTTTTGTTTTAGATTTTTTTTTAAAGATATGCAGATTAGGGACATTTGGTTACAAATGTGTATTTCACGTCTCACATATTAGTGTTATCATTTGGATATAAGACGTGATGGAATCACTGCCTTCAATATCAACAGCAACAAAGAAAATGATGCTCATCATCATTATTATCATCATCATCATCAACCACATGGTCGTCGTCATCATCATCATCATCATCACGACTGCGACAATTTCATCATCATCATCATCATCATCATCATCATCATCATCAGTGCAATCTTCAACTTTTTTTTTTTTGCGATATTTCATGATAAAATGCATGATCGTGCCTATACACATGTATGCATTTATGAATTAATTTCTTATAGCCATCTATCCATGGAGACGCAAGTGTAAACAAAATCATATGCTCATCATAACCTGAAATTATTTTTCCAATCACTTTAAAAGTTAGTCTTTCCTGTGTAACATAGCACACACACACACGCACGCGTGCGAACACACACATACAAGCAATTGCATGATATGAATCTGCAATGCATGCAGAGGTACAAAAAGAAAGAAAGAAAGAAAAACAAACTACATTTTGAAAAAGACGTATGTTTTCATATGATTCCCTATAAATATAACGGAGATGGAAGACCCTTTCCAATTAGCCTGTCACGTGATTTCATTGTCCCCGCTTATTTTGATAGAGGGGTCATGTAGTGCAACCCATTGTTTACTTTGGCCTATCTTCTTAATTTGATTGAGTTATACATTTCTATTTGATTTTAAAAGTTTGTCCTTGAATCTTGAATCAAGTATTCTTCTGTTATGCCTTATTGGCGGGAAGGGGAGTATGTTTTGAATATGGGTCCTCGTCCTACCTTTAGTATTTTCTTTGCATCTATTTTTCAACTAAAGCAAAAGTAAGCATAACCGAAAACTTCTTTGTGAAATTGTGAAACCTATGCACTTGCAATTGCAGAAAATGCTCTCAAAAATAGATAGATACGCACAAAAATTGCATCATCGCAATTTCCGCACTTTTAGCTTGCGCAAAAGATTTTTACTCAAATACGGAGCAAGATCGTGCAAGGTGTCCCCGATATAAGTAACTCTGCTTCTGCCTCCGGTGTAAAAGAAAGCGTTATCTATGCTTTACATAATTAGTAGATATGGGTCGTTTAATATGAGCAACATGATGATGTTGAACACTCTCATTATATTAATGGTGTATGTCATAATCTCAACACCGGTTCCTGTACCTTGTACTATATCTCTCTCGAACCATAATACATAATGAATGAGGTTGTGTTTTTCTGGACACGATCAGCCAGTCTTTTCCGCTAGACGCAGCACAAGTCTGAAATAAATTGTTGAGCAACTACACTAAAATGTCCTATATCTATCAAACTTAGAGAAGATATATCAACTTAAAGTTTTGTTTATAGAAGTAAAGTATTTGAATTTTTTGCAGAAAACTGTATGCATTTCTGAGATATATGTCATGTGTTGCCCGTCTGATTTCAGGTCTGTCCTCGAGTAATTTTTGACATTCACTCAACACGTTCAGTGCTACAATACATGTACAAGAAGCTTGAACTGGTCGAGAAAAGCCGATGTTTGTTTTGTCTTTTGTAAAATATATTCATTTATAAGGTAAACAGTTGGGAGTATGGTGAAATATTTTTAGGTTTTAGGGAATCTGTTATATTTTCATGTCACCCAGTTGGCTGTGGTCACCATTAGAGTAATCATTCTTAGAGAAGGATATACAATTAAGGAAAAGGCCAGTTTCGTTCAGATTCAAACTTCTTGCGAGTAGCCATCCACGTAATTGAAATTATATTGACGTGCTGATGGTGGGGTTAGCTGTCAAAAGCTGTTATTTTAGCTTAAATCCCTCAATAAAGTCTCTTTAACGTATGAGAGGCAATGCGTATCAAATAAGATAATGATTTTTGTAAATATGTACTTTGGACAATAATGGAGGAGTAATTGTCCAATAGGGATCACAGACTAATGCGTATGGTAATTAAAGCAGAACTCCCCGGGGATGCTGCGATGGTGGATGACTGATAAAATCTTTAAATTTTTTAAACCAGCTGCTTTGAGGGACCCCCATGGTCAAGTAATTTTGTCGTCGGATTAGTGACTGGATTGGTTTGACAAGACTGGCTGAACTTTCACCTCTGGTAGAAATCAAATCTTTGTTCTGGAGTCGCCAGGACAATTACTAGGGATGGGGGACAAGTCATTTTCAATAAATCAAATGTGTACAAGGCTAAACTTAAAGCTTGACATAACCAGCTCTTTTGATTCTATTTTACATCCAGTCTGAGTCGCGTGTCTAAAAAACAACGAATAATAAATTTGATTCAAGTATTACGGCCTTCGCAAGTGGACAAGGCATATCGGTTACGAAGTCCGCCTGGAGGTAATTTCTTGCAGCGCGGAGAAATTTCGTACCAATTCTTAAAGCCTTGTCCACCAGCCGGGCAACGTTTCAATTGAGACCCATGGCAATAACACTTATTGGCAAAATACAATTATCAATGCAATGTATTTGTTACCGTTTTAACCAATATTAAAGCATACAATAATTCGCGTAACATGTAATTTATATAATTTACATGTATCTAATTCTATGTCTTAAGGTGATTTACGATGCCTGGGCCGACATTATTAAAAACATTATTCAGAAGTCCTCATGATAATAAATAAGGATAGTCATGAACTTATTTCGAAATTCAACATGCAATCAGTCTACCTATGAAAGGTTAGGATTTTTAGTGTTAATAGTATTAGCTTAATGTAAAGAAACAACATTAAATAAAAGTTGCAATTAAGTATGTGTCTGCAGTTTATAAGTAGCTAAACTCTATGATATGTGTGCTCTACATTCTTCCAATGAAACCAGTCTTTCTGGACAGATTTTTGAGTAACAAAATTTCCTTGCAAATAGCCATCTAAATATTTGCAGTTGTTGTTACAAAAATGTTTTGCAGTGGCCAAACAATCATGAGGTTCCATTTATCACTTGAGTTGAAAAATTTAAATTCCATTTATATGATCCAAGATAGTGCATGCCCATTATCCTTTTTCTTAAGTATGTACAAAACTGAAATATTTGCAGTTATGTGTGACCGGCCTTTTTGTTGAATATAACTTTTTTAAGATCAGCTCCTGATGTCTTAAGTTTTCTTGCTCTGCTGCTTATGAAATTCTGCAAAGTGATGATGCTTTACAAGGAATGTAGATTCTGTAGAATATAGTACTTTTCAAATATCTCTTTGTAACTTAAGTCCTAAGCAATTACCATATTTCACATGAACACACGATAAGCTATTACTTAATTTGTCTTATATGACTCATTTTCTGTGGATCATATTGCTGTAAAATTTAATTTATGTCCTTAAAATTTCTATATTTGCATATGAAATTATATATATATATATATATATATATATATATATATATATATATATATATATATATATACTTTAAATGGGTTCATTTGGGAAAGACTGGATAGATCCCCGCGACATAAAGTATAAACAATATTCTATTCGTGTAATATCATAATATCAGAAGAGAGCAATCAGTCTATATATATATATATATATATATATATATATATATATATATATATATATATTGACATAAAAATTGATAACGGCGCAAATACAAAACAGTTTCCCAACGTTTGGTGCTAAACAAGCTTTTCGTCAGCGGAAGTAACAATTTACATCTACAAAACAACACTAAAAACAAAAGCCAAGAGAATTTCTTGACTAATACATATTTCAATGACGGGGAAATAAACTAGAAAATGATAAACAATAGAAGAAAGAAAGAAGACAAAATAAAAAACGGTCTAAAACGGGTAAACTACATATCTATATTATGCTGCCATCAGCCCAACAAAGCTGTGTAAACATATTCAAAGCAGTGTGTATCGTGACTATCAATTGGCAGATGACCAAACTGTTTGGACATCTCTCTCTCTCTCTCTCTCTCTCTCTCTCTCTCTATATATATATATATATATATATATATATATATATATATATATATATATATATATATATATATATATATATATATACAGTCTCATGATAGTCACTAAAATCCTTAATCCATTCAGTAGCGATCTCTTATATGGATAAATAGATTTGCCACAGAATTTGCTTTAAAACTAAATTTCGTCAACCGGAAGTTTGTAGTTAAATCTGAACCGAGTTGAGCTTTGGAAAAACAATCGCAGTATCTCCAATCGATTAGACTGATTTCTATCTCCTTCTATAGATAAACAATCGCAGTATCTCCAATCGATTAGACTGATTACTATCTCCTTCTATAGATAAACAATCGCAGTATATCCAATCGATTAGAATGATTTCTATCTCCTTCTATAGAAAAACAATCGCAGTATCTCCAATCGATTAGACTGATTTCTATCTCCTTCTATAGATAAACAATCGCAGTATCTCCAATCGATTAGACTGATTTCTATCTCCTTCTGTAGATAAACAATACTGTATAAACAGTTAGAAAACAGTAAATGATTTGGAATGAACACAAAACAATTTGTTTTACGTATAAAAATGGAGAAGAATGAAACAAAATAAAGATATATGCCGTACAATGAAGTATAGTTTCCTTTGCTAAGGCTAAGCATATTCATCGCTACACATCTCCACAGATTTTGAAAGATATATGTACATAAAGATATGAAAATGTGTATTTTGTAAGATATCAAGAAATTCACATAATTCAGCAAAGTTCAGGTTTTTAAACAACGTGTCTTCAATTTCCAAATAACATGTTGGTGCAAATAATACAGAATAGTAAGTATGTAACTAAGTTATGATAATTTCTTTTAAAGGAGATAAATTATTTTTCAACAAATATGAATGTTCTGATTCAAGTTGTTAGGGTAAAGATTTCAAAAGTTTTCTTTGTGTCTAAGTTTAAAGGTTTTCCCGTGCAAGATGATATACATGAAACATCTTGTGTTGTGTGGGGATCAATTATATAATTTCTTTTTCAAACAGTGTCACGTGGTTGGATCCATGCAAGGTTAAGTGGTGAAGTTAATGATAATTTGAGCATTCTGGTGGAAAGTGCCATTCTAATTCTACCAATGTAAAAAAAAAAAGCAGAATTGTTGTGATCTTGGAATTTTAGAATTTTTGTATCTTCAGGTTTCAATAAACACAATAGCAAGTCCAAAAGAGACAAATAATAGGTATTGAGAACTCAAGTGTTGTTATTATTGATCATTTGTGTTTGATTATATTAAAATCAAGATAATTGTGAATATAAAAAAAATTCTTATATATTGAGCAAACTAAAGTGAAATTGTTATAATTTGATTTTCTTAGGTTTTTTTTCCTCAGTACTATCTGAGAAGTTATGAGTGTCAGAGTCTAGCCTTCAAAATATCAAATGATATGTTGTCGAGGAACTTAAATCGACATATTCCCTTAAACTCTCTCAGATCGCTGAGTCATAATAGACTGCCACGTTATAAATGTTTTATTACATTTTCAAGAATTAAAAATATTCTGCTGCTTCGCAGAGTTGCTACTAGCTTTCAAAATTGAATATCAAGCTAACACGTCAGTGTTTTAGAAACTATCACCTTCTATTCCATTCAAATGTCAAGCAGTCTGGAGCTAAATGATCGTGACATAAGTGATGTTCTGAAAATATTTAGAGTGAAAGACAAAATAATAAATAGATACACATTTTTCGTGTATTTATTAATGACCTGTTTAGTTATATGTAATCTTTTTACATATCCAATCACTTTTTTATGCCGACTCTTATTAGTTGGCTCTTCTGGCTTTGCTATAGTGTTAAATGATTCGTTTGCCTTTTAAACTATGAACCTTTTGTAGGTATTGTGGCCAAGCCTACAGGAACAAAATATCATTAAAAATAGCACGAATATCTGCCACGGGAAATATTCCAACAGGAATTATACTATTTGCTATAAAATAGTTTATGGTTACATCTGATTTTGCTACTGATCGGAAGCAATTTTATAATCTTCAGCAATATACATTTTTCATGGAGTAGCTATATTGTAACTGATTTTAGTTTTCTTCAAGTAATACACTCTAAGTAACAATTAACACTGTCTCCAATCTTCCTATGTAGACTGTGTTGATGATATTGTTTCTGTCTGACATTTTACTGTCAAGTTCAATTTGAAAAAAATCAGATATGGTTATCTCATATTTATTTGGATCAAATTTTGCCGTAGAGTAATGCTTTTCTTGAAGTGTCATTATTATAAACCTTCAAATTTTAATGTATGTAATTATTACACATTGTCGTATCGAACATTGTGCTATGCACGGGCTCAAACGCTTCGCCGTACACTCCGTGACCTCGTGCATTTGGCTCACTTTGCAGAGGATCCGCTGTTGTGACGTCCAAAGACCGTCTTACTGTAAACTCTGTTTCTAAGGAATAAGCTTCGTTGTTATACTTTGTGTAACATGATTTTGTACAGATTTAGGTGATGTCTCAAGTTTTTAAAGGATAGACCCTATGCTAGTCAGCAAGAAATAAATTGATACTGTCTACAAATTAAATTATATATTTTCCTTTGTCAATTGTTCTCAAAAGACAAGCAATTCATTTGTTCGTTGTCTTCCTTGATTTTCTAAATTAACTCTTCTTATTAATTTTGATGTACTTCTTCGCAAATAATTAAAATACTTAAGATTCTCTTTGTCTTCTCTAGCTTGCTTAACAAAATACTCATCTTGTTATATACCTTTGAACATTTAATTCGTTATACAATACACTGATCGCTGCTTCAGTTGTAATTTGGTAAGACCTTCCTCTCCAACATGTTTCAACTCTAGTTGTTGATCATTTTAGTTTGTTCTTTACTTTGTGTAATTCCTTTATTTTTTTGTGATGAAATCACTTATCTCATAAGGCTACTTACTTCTGACACGTTGAGAAAGATTACACATGTCTTTGATGATTGAGAGCAATAAGGACACTGTTTTGGCATATATACCTATTTAAGTTGGGAAAAAGTAATTACTTGTCACTATTTCTCAACAAAAGTTACTTTCAGGTAGTTATTTTAAGTCACTCCAAGCTGTCTTCAGTATTTACTTTCAGTCACCAGTTTGTTTAATATTGAATAAATGTTTAACAAATAAATATACCTGTAAAAATGGTTGCTGATACAAATATAATTGTTGGTGAAAATGAATATAAACCTTTGTGTTAAAACGTCAAATAACTTGTAGAAAATGTTATGAACATACATTTTCATACAAATTTGAGAAAAGGATGGATGAGGTATTCAAAATGTGCGAATAAATACAAAGTTTAACTGAATAGAAACAATTAGGACGGAACAAGAAAAGAGAAACGTTAAGTGTAAATGCAAAAGAAATGTAATAATCCATTTATTGAAAGGGCACTTAAAGTCAAAGATACACAATAAATTAATGACAGATAAAATTATTGAAAGCAATAATATAATTTAAGTTGAAACACATGGACATCATATTTGATTTATTCAAGAATTCAAAAGTGCTAATATTGCAACAAATTGCACTAAATAATGTATGAGGTGTAACAACTATGGATAAAAACGTTGAAAGTTTACCAAATTCCAATGCAAAAAAATTGAGTTTTCGCTAATTAAATCAATTACATCTGATACACCTATGACTTAAAATATTCTTTCGAAGCCTGTTTATCCTGTAAACATATAAACAAAAAAAAATGGAAATGGACTACCTAGATTGACAGTTATGAACTTATTCATGGTAGATCAGTTGATGTACCTCATGTACTAACTCAAGAAATCATGTAAGTTATGTACAAAGGTAAACAACACTATCTTTATTCATGAATTGTGTTAGAAGAAGATTTGAACAACAGATAAGCAGAGGCAAGCATAAAACGGTCTGTTCAAAGCAGAACGTCTCACGCAAAAAAGCAGAATATCACAATTATTACACCGAATTGCAAAAGGAATTCCAAAGTCAAATACGAGAACGTAAAAGACTGGAAAAAACACAAAAGTGAAGGCAATAATAATTAGGACAAAATGTGATTGCTATTGAAGGAACAGATAATTTGGTAATAGAATCAGTGAATATACATTTTCCGCTGGTAACGACTGAGACTTATACGTATTCTTTAGTCAGATCCAATGATATGCAAAGAAAATAATTGGAATAAAGCTGAACAAAAAAGTTGTACTACCAGTTATTACAAAACTATCATGATTAAAATGGAGTCACATTTTATCATACACACTCTATCAGCCGAACTGCATTCGAACCTTGACTACAAAAGCACCAAATAGACATTTCGAATGGATCGAATACCTAATTTTGAACACAGTCAGTTCTTCTGAAGAGAAGCTCGTACACAGAGTTACCAGACTGGGTAAAAAATAATAAAGCATATGTTAACGTCGAAAATGATGATAACAAATGCTTGTTTTATGCGAGTGATTCTATTTCAAATAAGGTCAAAATAAATCCAGAACGACCAGCAAATTATAATTTAGATCGATTCAGTAATTTGTTCAAGAGAAGTCCTGCCAACGTTACTGAAATTGATGAATTGCAAAAATGAATTTGGTATATCCATAAATGTGTACATGATAGTAGGAGAACGATACATTAGGCCTATTAAAGTGACCCCCAAAAATGAATAAGAAAGACACATTGACGTGTTGATAGCTTTTGCGCAAGATTAAGGTACGTACCATTTAGCTGGAATAAAATATCTCTCCAAATAAGTTTCGAGCCAAATAAACAAATGAATTGAACATAAGTTCATCAGTAAAATGTGCTTCAATTTTTAAAAATATATCGGAAAAAAATCAAGAGCACGAAACATACGCATTATGCCTCATAAGTATTCTACCGTTAAATGTTTTATAAAAATATCATCATCAGCAGAAGGTTACATTCGTCATTTACAATTATGTTGAATGTGTGATGGTTGAACATGCTGAACAAGAAATTGAGAACACTCAAAAGCAGCCAAACACATTCCATTTCGCTTCTTTTTATACTTCAAATCAGCAGACATGAATTACAAGCCAATTGTTTACAGAGGTATAGATTGCATTCAGGTGTTTTAGGATGGTTTGAAAAAATCTCAGAACTAGAACAATTTGAATTGAAATCTAAGAATACAATATATATTGTATTAACGGAAGAAGATGAAAAGCATTTGAGTTCAATCAGCGTGCTAAAAATCATCACGAACTATAAGATTAGAGATCACGATCACATACCATGAAATTGTAGAGACCTTGCTCATAACGATTACAATTTAAAATTTCAAATATTAAAAAGTCATACAATTCTTCATTCACGGCTTCTCTGTTTATGACAGTCATCTGTTTCTTAAGAAATTAGTTAAACGAGATTCTGATCAAAAGGTAACGATTATACCAAACAACTATAAGAAATACATTTTATTCAGCAAGAATTTCATAGTAGATAATTTCGTCAAAAATGGAGAGGATATAACAGTGCCTATACATGACTGTTAAGAATTGTAGGTGAGCAAATAACAAACAAATTAAATGGATAGAACAAATCTCTCAGATATACCTGATGACAATTAAACTGAGTACATTTTAGAAGTTGATTTGGAGGTTCCCCGAAAGAGTTACACGATTATTTCAAGGAGTACCGTGCATCTGAAAAGATGGTAGTACCTCTGGAAGAACTGTCAGAACTTCAAAAAAATAATTTAATACAGGGAAGAATTAAACCAACTGTACAAAAATTACTGTGTAGGCTGTTTGACAAAAGAAATGATGTAAATCGCTACAAAACTTTAAATTGTACATGCAATTAGGACTAAAACTGGACAAGTACAGAGTTGTCATTTGTGATCAACAACCATAGCTGAAGTCCCACATACACCTAAATACAACTTTAAGACAAAAATCGACAAACGATTTTGATGTTTATCTTATTTTTCTAATTTTTATTTTTTCAAATAACAGTGTATTTTGCAAACAAACCTCAGGAAAAGAACATATGTAAAAACATGTATGAATGAAAATTAATTTTCAAAGTGTCAGAAAGATCTTTTATTCACCAGCAGAACAATTATTGACCAGAACTAGGTTTTGGATAGTATAAAAAATATAAAAACATTAAATTAGCCAACCCTAGTTACGGCAGCGTCACTGTGCTAGAATTATCGGAGTAGGTAATGTACAAATTCTACTTCAGCAAGTTGAAATCTTTTACGGCCAAAAGACGGGTAGAATAAAGCTCTATGACACCAGTGATTTCGAGAAGGGCAACGTTTTAAAAATACCACGAGTAAACAAATAAAAAATCCTTTAATTTTCAAGGACGATTGTGTTGCCGTTGTTGTTTTTGTTTTTTTTGGTTTTTTTTAACAAATTTGTGCTGTGTTTATGCTGATTTTAACGGTACTTTTAACACAAAATTGTCTATATCATGCAGATGAAAATGGGAAATAAGTGCCTCTCGCAAGGACACACTGAAACAGGCTCATACGGTTTGGCCTGGGCGGGTATCGAACCCGCGAGCCTTGGATTGCAAGTCCAACTGAGCTACCGTGGCTCCTTTCCCAAAAGTTAGAGAGTCTTGTGGCTTAAGGAATAAACTCATTCGCTTAATACTGATCATAAAGAAAAGAAAGTTTGTAAAGGAATTAAGGAACGTGTGATAAAATTAACCTTAGCTTTGTATGTACAGGGATTGTTTATTCAGCCACGATGAAAATTACCAGAAAGTAAATCCACTCAGTTCATACAATCATGCGATGTCAGCTCATGACAACAAAATATTGTTGGCTGATAATATAAACACATTGTCTTGCGGATATCTTAAAGTAGAACAGTTTTGCAATTAATTAAATTACAAACCAATAACTAAAATTTTCACAAAGATATCAATATTAAAGCTGTCAATGACTTGAGTTGGAATGGCATAACTTTAATATAAAAAAACATGAAATATATCACAAAATATTGTAAACTGTCACAAATTGTGTACGTTTTCTCAGAACTAGAGAAGGACAGGAATATGCAGACAGCATGCACAAATAATGGTGTCCCAAGGAACACATATTACAAAATCATGCAGGAGTTTTATATTACACCCCCTTGAAGGTACAAAAAAAAAACAAAAAAAAGAAAAGGACAAAAACAAGTTAAAATAATATAATGAAGCAGTGAGTGTCGATCCAGTGAACATACAAATATCGAATCCATAGCAATTTTTGAACAAAATTGCTTGAAAATTGGTTAGCAAATTGTTATACTATTTTAAGTATTGTACATATTTTCTGCTTAAGCAAAAACGTATTGAACTCTTTTGAGTTTAATAAATGAGCAACATAGTTAAATTTCATCATTAATCTGATTTCTTACAAATTTTGACAGCTTACCAAGCTTTAATTTACAAACATGGATGTAATAGTTGAAAAAAGCCTTGCTAAACTAATGAATGAAGTAGAAAATCTCAAAGACGAATTAGAGCTAAGCAGACAAAAAATGTGAAATTATCAAATCATACGATTAAAAAATTGTTCAGAAGGCAAAAGAATCATTCAACACAATAGCAAAGCAAAATTAGCACACAAATTAATTGGATACGTAAGAAATTACATAGACTAAAACGGTTAATTATAAAATAGATGAAAATGTGCATATATTTATCATTTTGTTTTTCACTCAAAAATATTTCAGCTCACTTCTGCCATGATCATTTAGCTTATAACTGTTTGTCGTAGTAAAGGTGAGAATCTCTGGCACACTGAACATTTATTTTAAATTTAATTTTAAAACATCAAAGTTGATGATATGTGTAAGTTTTGCAAATTTAAAGTAAAAAACAAATAGCTTAGTGTGACAGAACTCTCACCTCCTATACTACTTAGAGTTATCGTGGTCTAAGTCATGTTCCCATGATTGTTTCAAATTGTTAAATGGAAGAAAGCTCAGTATTTTGTACAAGTTAAACGTTGATCTGTATTTTGGTTATCTTTATTGGAAATCTGCCTAACTGAGCTCTGGTAAGAACTGCTACTCGCAATATAAGTCACTGACCTCACGAGAAGTCAGTCATCGTGGTTTGTGATCCAAACACGTAACCAGTGTAAGACTCAAAACAATCCATTTTCCAGAGGATCAAGAGAGCAGATGTCATTTTACACAGCTAATACATTTAGGACCCTTTCTTTTTCCATTGACACGAATGGCTATAGTCCATTATCATAAAGGGATGGTATTGCACACAGTGTTATTTAAGTCAAATAAATATCTCATACTTGATCAATGGTGGCAACACACACACACACACACACACACACACACTCACACTCACTCACACACACACACACACACACACACACACACACATATATATATATATATATATATATATATATATATATATATATATATATATATATATATATATACATATACATATAGGGGCGCAACATTTTTTTAAGTTCTTGGGTTAAAACTTGGTAACTATGGAAAAGTTGGTGACAAGTGGAGTGTGGAAAGACATTCGCTTGGCAAGGTCTAAAATCCAACATTTCATTCATTTCTTTATTAGCAAGAAAAACTCAGAATTAGAAATGGCGATATGGCTAAGCATTCTAGTGTACTGAACTAGTGACCCACCATAGTCCGCACCTTAGCGTACAGAGCAGAAATTTGCAGAATAGATTGTTGACACTCTGAATTTGTTCCAGTAACTACCACTGTCTGAATATTCCTTGGTCAACTTCCAGCTCAAACATCTTGTATAAGGAGTGGAGAAAACTAGGTCATATGTGTATATGAAAGTGTTGAAAATTCAGTTTTATATTCCAAATTTTAGCTCTGTATCTCAATGGGTATCGATAACTATGACAATTTTCAGTCACCCTCTCGCAGCTTTGATTTGTGAGATTCAAACAAGGAAAAAACAGAAATTTTCCTTGCAAGGACCCTTGCAACGTCATCAGCGGACTTGGATGACTCAAAATAGACAATGAAAGGTTTCTGATAAATAAGATTCTTTTTTTCAAGATTTAAAGAGAGAGAAAAATAAAGGACATATTATGCCAGTAAGATATGGAAGTGAACAGCTTCCCATCCCGCCTGCCACAAACCCTGGTTTTAACTTCGAAATTTACCCGAGACATACATGATACAAACACAATGACCGTCGGATCAGACTCGCTGATCAAACACGATGTGTCGAAAACAAAAACACACAAATACACTTGAAGGACAATACTCGCAAAGGAATTGGACTCCAGAAGTCACTGTTACATAAATAATGCAAGATATATTTGAAATATATAAGACAAACAATAACCTTTCCAATATACCGGATCTTTGCCGATACACGTTGCTACAAGTAATTTTTATAAGCGGCGGAGACAATAACAGCTACTAATATACCAGTGTAATTAAATCAGGTGTTTATTGAAATAGCTACTAATATACCAGTGTAATTAAATCAGGTGTTTATTGATATATTTTCCTCGGTTTCTTACTAAACTATACATATCTCGCAGTTGTTCCGATACAGTCTAAATCAATACGGATTTCACACCGACTTTCGTTCACGATTAAACGATTGAGTTCTGTACGAGTTACCACCCTCGCAATGGCAGTCACCAGAGAGAGAGAGAGAGAGAGAGAGAGAGAGAGAGAGAGAGAGAGAGTATTCAATATATTACAAAATAACAATGTATTGATTTGAGGTCTTTCCTCCCACTCACTGATATTATACAAACAAGCCTAGATTTATATCGCATTCTAAATATTTCTAACATTTTTTCTGTTAAAACTTCTTTTCGACACTTTTTCTTCAAAACGAAGTTAAATTACGATACAGTGACTGATTGGTATCTTCAGTCGACAACAACTGTTCATAACATTACACTTATATATTTCAAAGCAAGCGCTGACTTAAACAATTCTTACTAGCTACTTTAAATAGACGCGCTGGAGCTTCTGTGTGGTAAATATTATGCAGTGAAAAGTGATTATAAATTTAGAATTCTCACACAACTTAATTTTGCTTCACTAGTTAAGAAAGATCGTTATGAAGTATTTTTGAAAAGAAATATATCATACCCCCAACACACACACACACACACACACACACACACACACACACACACACACACACACACACTGGTTCAGATACCCCATTCATCTCACAAAACCAGTGTTTATCTGTGACAATCAACACCTGAAGGGCATGATTCATTTCTTAAATGCTTGCAACTAGGAAAAATTATCTTCATGATTTAAGAAAAAAGATAAAATTTTTCACCTTTGAAAACACATATTGCTCTCATTTTATTTAATAAATTTGCTAATTTAAAGACTGTCAACCTGGATATTATTTTTCATTCTTCATTCCGGAAAACGGATCTGCTCAAGGACCTGTAGTAATTCTTCGATGCCAAAATATCTGATTTTAAAAAGGGAAAGATCCTTAACTTACAAGATTTCGAAGGTCAGAAAATTAAAAAGATAAAAGCAAGAGAATCAAAGACAATTTTAGTAAATTAGTTCAGGATTGCAATTAAGAGTTTAATCATCGTATAAACTGTCGACTGTAACCAGGTTAGGTCTACACGTATTGCTGAAGGTACGCTCGCTTCTCCAAGGCGTCGCTAATTGCTTACTGTACGTCAAAATGACAAACATGATATAGATGCAGAAAATGAAAAAGAGAGATAAAAGCAAGAGAATCAAAGACAATTTTAGTAAATTAGTTCAGGATTGCAATTAAGAGTTTAATCATCGTATAAACTGTCGACTGTCACCAGGTTAGGTCTACACGTATTACTGAAGGTACGCTCGCTTCTCCAAGGCGTTGCTAATTGCTTACTGTACGTCAAAATGACAAACATGATATAGATGTAGCTCTGTCTGATTGATAAGCATTAACAAATGAAGTAATGTTGCTATATAGTACGCTGCTCACTTGAAACCGTTGGTCCAAATCAGCGTACCATATACCCCAAAATTGTTTGATTTTTTTATACTTCATGAATTGAAAATTCGGCAGTCTAAATTTCAATTTCATTTGGGATATTGTGAACAAACGTGCGCTCGGAAACTTCTTTCAGATCACATAAATACGACATCTTGTACTGGTTCTCTTGCCTTAACGTGCAGATTTCGAAATTGTAAAATTTAAGGCGTAAACCAATCTACCACCATTTTAGAATTGTGGATTTGCTCGTGCCGTGCCCGCCTGCGCGGTAGCTGCAGACGGACCGAGGACAGGCTGTTATAATTCCTAACGTTACGCAACTGATGTAGAAGACGTCATGACAAGGACGGCACAATGAATGGGGTAAATCGATTATAGTGCGCAGAATAAGTGTCCACGTCACCAGCGAACATCTTCAATGGAATTAAATGACTGCTTGTAATATTATCAACGGTGATGCAAGAAAGAAATTGTTTCTATTTGAGCTCGTTTGTTGACAATCGTTGGAGTAATGTTGTATCGAATAAATATCACTGTTAATACGCATGCGATCAGTAGAACGATTGAGTTGTTTTTTTTATGAAGAAACAAGAAATCATACTGTGATACACAGTGGACTGCACGTACGCATTTTCGACGGATACGAAAAAAATACAATAGAGTGTATCTATATTTGCAGCCATCCAACATTCCGCCATGTTTAAAAACATAAATGACTTAATGCAAACTGTCAACTAAAATATAGACCAAATTAGGCCGCTTCAGGTAAACACTGGTCGCATTCAGTGCTCATAAATTTTTCAATCATGCAGAACCCACCTTGCAGATAACTGAGGGCAAATTTGAGATAAACAGAGATAACTCTCAACGATCTAATCTCAACCACCACCACTCTAAGCACTCTCCCAAGTAATCATAAACTGACCTTAATCAAAATAGAAATATCGCGCACAATGGGCTTTAAATTTTGAAGTAAAAAAATAAGGTCTTAATACTGACAATAATTAGTGGTTCAAAAAGCTGATAGAATTACATAAAGAAAAGTTGTTAAAATATTAACAGTTAACAATGCTGAATCTGGAATATGATAAACTATATGACCCACGACGCACGATCCTGAGAGGTTCCAGTATCCAGCAATTATCGGAAGAGGCTTGGAATAGCTGATAGCCGATATGGAGAAGAAAGAAAATAACAATGGATTATAGCGATAGTTGGAATGGAGTGACGGCAAATACACAGGCTAACCACGTATGTCGCGTTTTCTTTCTTTCGTGGAGGTGATGGTTAGAAAACATTTCCGTCAAGAAAAACTGTCTGGGCTTCAAACTGGGTGGCGGTCGACGTTTCTCTTGACTGAAAACCGGCTTGATCTCTGAGTGTATGAATATCACAGTCCCAATTTGTGGTAGTGATTTACATCTCATAAACAATCCTTGAACCTGGCAATTTGATTTTCTCTGACAAGGCTAGGACAATCCGGACCTTTATATACATATTACCCTGTCGATGCACAAGTATTAGGACATTATAAACACGGATGCGTGCATGTCTTCTCGCAAAATGTACATGTGTATTCTACAGCTATGTTACCGTTTAATCCCAACACTCTACAGACACCTTTTTTAAAATATTTTTTTCACTTGAAATACTCATAGCTAATTCATGATAATCTGCATTGTAATAAGTAAAATGTATGCATTCGAAATTCCTTTTCCTTATTTTCGATATGAGTTTCGGCTAACAATTATTTACCCATTTGCTACCACCAATAACTCACATAAAATAATCGAGAAAGTACAATGTTTTCTCTGTTTCCTAGGGTATTTTTTAGCTTTAAAAAAGATCTAACGATTTTATTCAGCTTAAGGCAGTTGCATTTTTTTAACATATTTAATCCTTTTTGATCTTGTTCTGTCAATCTGAATTCATACATACATACATACATACATACATACATACATACATACATACATACATACATACATACATACATACATACATACATACATACATAGATACATAGATACATACATACATACATACATACATACATACATACATACATACATACATACATACAGTTTTTCACTGTCTTTTTTCATTGGCAGTAAACTTCCAAACTTCCAGTAATAATTGCCTTTCTTACAGACAATACAATTAAAATAACGTGAAAATTTCAGTGCAAATCTGAAAATTGTAAAACTTGTTAAGTGGAATCTTAAATACGATTCTGCCGAGGATATTTTTGATTTTGCATATTTCCTGCTTAAATTATCTTGCTCTCTTATGCCATAACTATCATAATTATAATTCAGACGAACGGAACAGACTAATTTAAAAGGGTATTACAGTTATCTGTCATAAGCAGCCACCTCTGGATAGTAATAATAGTGACCCCTAAAGACAGGTAGTTTTTTTAATAGAAGTTTATTTCGAGAGTAAATTAGTTCCCGAGACCTTGAAAAGGTGGTTGTTTAAGACAGATAATTGCTTCATACATGTGAACTTTAATGCAGATTTAACCGTAGTTAGCTCCAGCGACAACAATTGTTTGCCTACCGTAGGTGAGTTGATGCTATGGCGTAATCCAATCCATGATTGTTACATCAAGTCTCAAGAACGGAAGTTCGACTTCGAGGACCACACAGATTTTACAAAATGTCTGTACGATTGTTTGCATTTGTGAAAGATAATTCGCATTTACAAGAAGTCAATAGGGAAATCGGTGAAAAGGGCGTCAAAAATCCAGTGACCTATAAATTATATTTGATTTTTGTCGAAAGTGATCACTGATTTATCTTCAGTTATCATTGAAATTTGGAAGAACAAAATAAGCAATACATGCATGAATTTGAAAAGAAAATCTAAGACTAGCAATTTAGTTCCGCTTTTGGCCAAAAAGTCCGCACATTGGGACCATCTTTCAGTCTATCCCCAACTATATCGAAAAAGTCGTGTAATGCAGACAATTCCGTACATTTTGGTCTATGGGGATCCTTCGAAACCTTGGGAATAAATGATAACAAGTAAAATATTATTGTTCTGCAATAGAATTAACATAGAGGATTTTACGCATCATCAGTATGAAAGGCCCTCAAGGATAGACATATCACCTTCTCGAATGAACAAGCAAATCCAAATAACGGCTTCTGTACGGTATTTCCTCAAACTCTCTCTTTCCTTCAAAATCGCAGTAAACTCCTGCTCTTGAAACAATATAAGGACATCCATCCCGTGAGACATCATTTTGCTGATGTGAACTCAATATAGAAACTATATGACGATGTACCACCAGAGAAAATCTTAAACATTTTACAAGAATGTAGTTACCGTCTCTACTCGCGTATAAATCGGGTCCAAATGCAAACAACATAGACAGTGATCTGTCGTCGCATAATGCGCCGTCTGATCAGGGTCTATGTTGTTTGTTCTACTGATTAGTCCTTACAAACTGCATAGATCCAGATATGCCGGCGCATTATGCGACGGCAGATCTGGGTCTATGCAGTTTACATTTGGTATAGGGTTGGTATAGAATTATACGCGAGTATACGGTAATATAGCATATTTTTACAATATATTTTAAGGATTTTATATTTTAAACAAATACCTTTATATTTTACGCTCTATACCTTCTAAAGAATTTTTCACATATTTACCTTTGTATCTGTTATCTTGTTTGACTATATGTGTTAGATAAGTTTTTCTTCCTTTAGGTTTTTGCAATTTTTTTTCTCCATCTCTCGATTTTTAAAATTTAACCTTTAATCGGCACTATATAGTCAGTATTGTGCTGACGTGCCGTTGAACATTATGTATACATACATACATACATACATAAATAAATACATACATACATACATACATACATACATACATACATACATACATACATACATACATACATACATACATACATACATACATACATACATACATACATACATACATACTTCAAAACAATATACTCGTATACTGATGGATTTCAGAAATATTATGGAAAAGTGAGTGCGAAAATATGGGTCGGCTTATAATTCTGAGACTGTCAAACTTTTTAGAAAAATATACAGGTATCTCACACAACAACAAATAATACATTCCAACCATGCATAAATAGAATAGAATAGATCAGAATAGGCGAAAATAGAATAGAATAGAACAGAACATACACCAGTAGACAATTCGATCGAGACATGAGGGAATTTTCAACATAAATTAAAGTCAGTTTTACTCTTCAGTTTGTGAGTTTACTCATTATTTCATCATAAAAAAATGTTAAATTTAAAAGTTAGGCATTTTGTAGAAAAATCTTAAAAATATGTACAAAGATTTACAAACTCGCAGTTATTTCATAAAATATAAGTTGTATTTATAAAATAAGAAGAATATATATCTAAAACAAATACAAGATGTCATGGGAATCAGAATTATAGTACGTTGGTTGATGCCTAATTTACTCAGTAAATGTATAGAATGGCAATCCACATCATGTATATAACGCATACGTTGTTCCCTGCTTCCACGTACCACTTGTTCCCTGCTTCCACGTACCACTTCTCTCCTCAGTTTTTAAAAGGAGGACGAGGAGTTTGTTCATCGTGTTCAACACTTGACCCAGCAATAATATCTGATGGAAAGAGTTTGTTATTAAATCTCCAATAACTGTAATACAGGAAGGGATTCAATTCGCTTTTCCATCAAATCTCTGGCGCGTCAATTTTTGATTCATGATTTGGAAGTTCTACATATGTGATGGTAACATCAAAATTCAACGTAACGATACTAAGTTTTGTCTACGGTACTTATTATTCTCTTTACTTATAATGTTTGACTAGAATTATTAGCTATATTGCGCAGGTATTTGTATGAGGTCATGTTCTCATATATTTTTCAGACATTAGTACCTATAATGAAAGAGAGGTTGCTCGTTACTAAGCCAAAATACGATCAAAGCGAAGTTCTTTTTCTTCTCTCTCTCTCTCTCTCTCTCTGATATATATATATATATATATATATATATATATATATATATATATATATATATATACATACATACACAAAGGATGTTCGAAATCAACGTGTAGAGTAAACAATAAATAGAACGACGAGAAAAGAAGGAAGGGAACACTATATAAAATGTTGAGCAAAATTTCGTTCCAAATTGGTCAAAGATAAAAATGGAATAAACACTGCATCTGCACAAGTGTAATAAAGTATATTGTATTTAAAATGGATAATTCCTTCGCATATAAGTGTGTTTTTTGTTGGTATAGTATTTATACAAAGTGATGCAATATATACATTATTTCTCGTCATGCGGATGAATAGGACTATCTCTGGGATCGAGGTCAGTAACATCCACCAATCTGTCTTCATCGTCAGTATCAATGGCACTTTCATTCTCTAATGGTTGTTCATTGTCTGGAATCTTTTCATCCGGGTTCTTTCTCTTCTGACTTTTTGAATTACATGTTCTCAAACAGCGGCATCTCTCGCGAGATTCTACGGAACCTTCCTTTTTGTACTTCACTCTTCTATTTTGGAACCAAATTTTGACCTGTTTTTCTGATAAATTCAGATATGTGGCGATTTCGATCCGTCTAAGTCTCGAGAGGTACATGTTGGAGATGAACTCTCTCTCCAGTTCCAGCAGCTGAGTGCTGGTGAAGGCTGTTCGTATTCTCTTGCTACTGCTGTGTATGTCTTCTGTCGAACTGCTTACCCCTAGAAAGGGAAAACATCTAAGTTATGTAATTTGTATATGATGATTGTTGAGAAATAGCATCCTAAAGCAGCAAAGAGGTCATAATCTCATTGGGAGCTTCTATCCTGCGCGCGTCAAATGTACATGTACACGATAGGGATTCTATTAAATGTAACATCATCGGATGTTTTGTGAATGAAACTACTACCTTAAAGTCCCGGGACAAATATCATGTATGCGTTTGTACTGACACCAATGTGAAAAGGGAATTTAGAAAATTACCACACGAAGGCATCAACCAAATTATGTATAATAGTGCAGCTTCATACGCATTTATATGTTGGGCAATTAAAAAATGATAAATAAATAAATAAATAAATAAATAAATAAATAAATAAATAAATAAATAAATAAATAAATAAATAAAATTAAAATAAAAAAGTTTTTCACTAAGGGAAAGATAATATTAAGTTAACAAAGAATGTATCTTGAAAAACTGCGAAGATCCGAATCCCGTTTTCATTCTTTCTTTCTAAATCATAACATATATCCTGTGTAGAAATGTAATCAGGTTTGATTTGGTTTTGTTGATTTTAACGGCACTTTTAACACATTATTGGATATATCATGACGATGAAATGGGCGCTAAGTGCTTTTCCCAAGGAAATATAATCAGGAGATATTTATATCGCTTCCTCCCCCCCCCCCCAAAAAAAAAAAAAAAAAAAAAAAAAAATTAATAATAATATTCATTTTTTAGAGTCAATAGACCACAGATTTATCCAATATTAATACTATTTTCTTTTCATCTTTGGTTTTAGTAAAGTATTCTTAATCAAACCCCCACGAGCATTAAAACTTTGAAAACTTTACCCCATAACGAATTTTCATTGTTGAATATATCGTAAATGTGAAAAATGTGGGTTTAAAAAAAATATTATTTACAACATTTTCGGTGAGACAAAATACATGCCCTACTGTCAAGTAATAAATGTGTTCTGAGTTGGGAGTAGCACATAGTACTTAATATGAATTTTGTATGTTCCCTTGTTATATTTATTGACAAAACAGAATATTAAAAACTCATGAGAAGTGCCCAATATACCTACGTTTCATGCATCGATCCCCTCTTCTCGACAACCATGTTAAACTATTTGAATGATATCTCAAGTGGAGTACCATCGCAGATAAAATTACTCGATCACCTATTTTACATTTCATTCAAGCGAGGAAAAGCTATGCCACCTCTGTCGGGTAATCATCATCATTACAATAAAATTCAAGTAACCGCTCTGGATACCTGTTCCCTTTACACAGGTCCCATTAAAAGGTAATATTGACGCTTTACTTGACTCCACTTGTCTTGTTAAGATCTCGGGTCATTTTTATCATGTAGAGCACATCGTCCTTAAGATTTAATACCTCTGTCATTTACCAGGGAATTGTTGATACTCGGATAACTACTAAATCCTACACAAAAACCAATAATGCTGAATATGACTTCTTCTTCATTATTATTATTATTATTATTATTATTATTATTATTATTATTATTATTATTATTATTATTATTTCATTTGCTGTTATTATCGTCAGAATTAAAAAAAAAATACACAGTTGCTGTTATTGTGCTGTTAGCGTAATATTTTCAATTGTTATAAAAAAATAAAGATGCCTTTAAAATAACACGAACTGTAATTATGGACACAATGGCATCAATACATAACAATAACAAGAGCATCAAAACAACATAAATAATAAAAATAATGATACAGTATTTTTACTTGATCTGAATTTGAAATTTTTGTAAAGTGAATTGAAAATAAAGTTGTTTATTTTGCCAACGTTTTCTGTATTATTGTTTACGCCCAAGGGATTAATATTTGAATATATGCTTTTGCATTCTGGAATATATTTATTTTTATAAAATTGTATATAACAAATAAAATCCGATTGAAGAAAATCAGAACCAAATATCTTCGAAATATTTAACGGTATTTACTCACCAATATTAGAGTATCTTCCTCTCCTCTGGTCCACGGTTGATATTCCCTCCGGTGACCCCCTGTGTGTCTCGGGGTGTGGAACACGGGCTGGGAGAGGCTGGAAATGGTGTCTATGATAGGGTGACCCAACCGACGTCATGGCTCCAGAAACAGTCACACTCGACGTTATCCCCGTCACTCCACTACATTTTACCACTGTCGGCAGGACAGGGATTGATGCTCCTGCCTCAGGCGTCAGAGGTGTGGGGGTGTGAATGCACAAGGGACAACAAAAGTTCAGCATGTCCGTTGGGTGTCTAGGATAGCAAGGTACGGGGTGTACCGTGGATATATGTGTGGGTGTGGAAACTCGAGTCGTAGCAAAGACCACTCCTGACCCTACATGTGACGTAACAGCAGCAGCATGTTCTGTTGACTCCTTCTCGACCCGAGGGGTGGAGTGCGTATTTTTCACAATCAGTGAATCCACATAAAATGATCGAGACATTCTTTCACAATGTATTAATTACTCTTAAATATTTATCCGAAAGGAATGTCAAAATTGTTACTGCAAATCACTTGTAATCAAATAGTCTGAACATGTTTTTCCTAAATTATTTTTCCCCTTTCAGCTGTCAAGTTCCTGATGTCTATTCAGAATATTACTTTTTAGAAGTGACGATGCACGGCCCGTGTACCCGGGTGAATCAGTCGAGCTGGGTGATGGAGATCAGTATTTATACACTCCTTCGTCTTTTGTTCCTCCCCATTCGCACCAATAGGCCTATAGCCCCGCTCCAGCGCTGGGCACATCACCCACTCGCTCTGCATCCTGAAACGGGATTTGATACGCAAAATATGTGATCCAGCTACTGAACTGAGTGCTAATCAACAAAGACCTGACTACTAACATCATACACCTGGATGGACCATCACATGGATTGCCGATAAATCAGGGTCTCAAATATTCAGTTACGCGAAATTTCGAATGAGTTCTCCTATGCATGACCCGCTGTCAGTTCGGTCTATATTGAATACATACAGATTTCGTTTTCATATGTACGCATACTATTTTGTAAAAAATGATCATACAGTTGACAAGATTTCAATTCTTCTTTAATGATTATTTGCGATTTCACCTCGTTTCTTTTGTTTAAAACTCAGACTAAATCGACAGAAGGTTAATTGGAATACGGGAGTGTAGAGTCTAGCGGTCAGTAAGTGCCGTAGCTTCGCGGACCATGGCACGTGAGGTGCACGCGCAAATGACGAACCCTACCAGGGCCATGATCCAATCCCACCAATAAATTGCCAAAACATATTTTAATTTAAATCCATATATGCAGGAAATGGAGAGTAAGATCGAAGTGACATGGTGTCAACAATTAATTAGGTGTACAAGAAATGATTATAGGGGCAGTCTAATCTCATATCCGTGAATATTAATCCTCATTTAGCACAAATTTATTAACATTGTTATCAATTATATCTCTCTCATTCAATAATCTTTACTGTCTCACAGTTGAGATTATAGTCGATCAAAATCCTTCAGCTTTAAGTTGTTTATTTCCTTGAATCTGGAAAAAAGGGACATTAAATATGAAGTATTAATGTATCATTAATTTTTAATATTGAGAGCACACATAAGACCATCGACACTACAGCAACCATTTCCATCTCTTTCCCGTCTAACTCTTCCAACATCCACAAGAAGAGAAAGAACATAAAAAATACACATTAACAACAAACTAAAGATACTACAATTAATACCAATATTCACATCACTGCAGCTAAATTTACTAATCCTCACGCCTTGTACTCCTGTTACTATCGCTCGCGCGTAGTACTCCTGTTACTACTCCACACGCGTAGTACTCGTGTTACTTCCTCTTACGCTAGTACTCCTGTTACACCCATCACACGTAATACTCCTGTTACTACCCCTCACGTGTAGTACTTCTTTTACTATCTATCACGCGTAGTATTCCTGTTACTACCTTTCACTCGTAGTACTACTGTTACTATCCCTTTCATCTAGTACTCCTGTTACTGACCCCCCCCCCCTTGCGTAGTACTCCTATTATTAGCATCACGAGAACAATCACAAGAACAACAGCAACAATAATAATAATGTGTTTGTACCCCGTGCCTTCTTGTTTTGACGTCCGGACACTCGAAGCAGTGGCGTACTAAGGGTAAATGGCGCCCGGGAAGACATTGATGGCACAATGGCAAATGTAAGCTGGGTGTGTGCACTTGTCTTGTCATGCCCAGTAAATACGTAGTTATAGGGTGGGGGTCTAGATAGTTTCCAAGCTATGACTCAGGAACTAAGTCCCCTAGAGGGTAAATATGGATCACGGGGCTAATGTCAGTTACTTACAGAACTATTTGCCTTTTTATACCCAGTACATGTATATATGGTTATATGGTGGGGATCTCAACAATTTCCAAGTTATGAGCCACGGGTATAATCCATGTGGTGAAGGGATGGGCCCAGCATCAATGTGAGTTTTTTGTTAAAAATTTTCTTTTCGTTCCTTGTAAGTGTGTATATGATTCTAAGTTGTGGATCCCAATAGTTTCCAAGTTATGACTCAGGGGCTAAGTCCCTGAGGGTAGAGATTGGACCCCGGTTTCAATGTCAGCTGCATGCATAAATCTATTTATGCCCAGCAAGTGTATATATTGTTATAGGGCGGGAATCTCAATAGTTTCTATGTTATAGTTTCTTTCTTAGGGTAGGGATACACTTGGCATCACGCAGGGGGTCCCAGTCTGACATGTATTGACGTATGGGTCATAGATCATACATGCTAATGCTCAGACAAGTGAGACAAACAATTCCGCAGTTATTTAAATTTATATAAAAGCATCACTACACCCCCCCCCCACCAAGGGAAGTAATCAAAATTCAAAACATGGTACAACTTACACCCACAGAACTATCATTGGCTAAAGTTCCATGTGTCGAGCGTTCACGGTGTATGATGAATTCAGGGACATTACACAGACGTACAGATGGATTCCGGCTCTTCTTTAAAAGCATGAGGATGACAACAACAGCAACAAATGCCTGCAGCATCTACCACAGCTACAACTGTCATACAATTTACACCTAATGTAGCAAGCAAAAATCACTCGTTTGTATGGCGACTTACTAATGATAATCAATCATGTTTGCTTCCTCAACTTTTCACACATCGAGCTTCTTTTGGAGAATTTTTTAAAAATGTTCATTGCATTTTCTATTGTCTGTTTTTTATATAAATTGTCAGAGTATCTTTAAATTTTGCTTCTTCTATATTAAAAAGTCATGTTAAGTTTATTTTCCTCTCCTGTGTTTCTTTCGTAAAAGAAAATGCCCCATTTGTTTATAACAATTGAAAACAAAAAGTTATGTGCTTGGTATATATCATAACATTTTCCTTGATTTTATGAAAATGGAAGACTCACAAATTACACAATATTGCCACTACGGAGCTTACCAACAATATAAATGATTATTTCACTACTTTTGTTTTATTTTAACCACGGTTGCAATTGAATCGTTATTTTAATAAGAAATATCAACAACCAAAACCCCTCTGTAAAAGCTGATAATACCAGTTGGATTTACGATGATTTTATATCTGGATAGGCTTAACTTATTTTTAAAACAGCCCCTAACGACATTCAAGAGAATATGGTGCAGTATTCCAGAGGTATGTATGTATGTATGTATGTATGTATGTATGTATGTATGTATGTATGTATGTATGTATGTATGTATGTATGTATGTATGTATGTATGTATGTATGTACTTATAGGGTTTAACGGCACGTCAGCACAATCTTGGTTATATAGTGCCGATTAAAAGTTAAGTGAAAAAATATAAAGACAAAAATTGGTTAAAAATTAGGAAGATTAAACATTAACCCTTCTGAATAAACGTAAACATGCGCGCTTACAAGATAAAATATAAAATGTAAATATGTTAAAATTCTTGTAAAAAAAGAGGTATATAAAGTAAAGATCAAGGTAAAACAAAATAATACAAAATCCTTATATTATTGGGTTAAAATGTGTTATATAAAGTGAATTTTTTTTTTAAATCCAAGAATTTCTCTGCTAGTGCATCATTAAAAAGCTTCTTTATTCAGTTCACATCAAAAAAATTCTGTCTTGACAGGATGGAAGTTGGTACACTCGACAATAATGAATAATGTATTCCGCTGTAAATATGCACCCTCTTCCAATTTGACCCGTCTGCAAGTATATGAATCGGTTATATATATATATATATATATATATATATATATATATATATATATATATATATATATATATATATATATATAGCTAGAAGCGGTCCCCATGCCTTCTAAAACGAGTAGATAGCAGCTTACTGGTGCTTGCGTTAAATTGAGTGTGCTAGAGCAAGCACGTTAACTAGTTCAAGTCCCCCACACTAGAGCTGACAAAGCCTCGTGTCAGGCATACACTTGCCTTCAACAGGGCAAATATTATTATTGTCGTTCACTTGAGAGGCGATTAGATGTCCACTAAGGTGGAAAAATGTACCATAAGTCACCCAATAGCATGAAAATTTTAAGGAGGAGCGAAGACTGCCTTGGATTTCACTGTAACTTTGCTTGATTTTTTTTAAACAAAAAAAACAAAAAAAAAAACAAAAAAAAAAAAAACATTAAAGGAAAATTTACTCACACAAGATTAATGGCAATTTGCATATGATTAGCTCCAACTGACCGTAATATGGTAAGAGCCAGATGATTGGATGAAATCTATTTCTTGTCAAAAAAGCTTTATACGTCACCGGGCTTACAAACACATTTCTTCTCCGTATCAACCAATACAAACGACTACTGAAATACAAAGGGAAATGCTATAAACAACCAGTCGAAGATTAGTAGAACATGCTTTGTGATCATATTTTCAATGTTTTTAGGAAATTTGTTAAACCTGTTATTGTATATTCAGCAGTACCTTTTGGTTTTGTTGTTCTTGAACACTTTACAAAACTAAACGCCAGCGGGGATTAAAACACTGCATTTCATTTTAACTTGAAAATATCCTGAAAAATGCCATATGAATGATCAAATTAACCCCCTTAATTTCCTCTAATTTCATGATTCTATACGTTTTGCAGTAATTTAAAAGAAAAGCACGTGGACCTGATTGCATAAAGAAGAAAACGCTGTGGAAAAATTCTTCAGTTTTCATAAATAATACTTATTTGATACAATGTTAGATGTCATTATTTTCCCCTAAACCCGAAAATCTTCTTTCTTCACTACTAGACATAAATTTGGTGATCCATCTGATCCCCCAAAATAACGAGGAATAGCCGCAAATAGTCGCTTTGGAAAAACCCTTTTATTCCCGCTGATTCCTAAGCGATTACATAAGTACCACGAATCAGCGAATACATAAGTACCACAAATCAGCGAATACATAAGTACCACGAATCAGCGAATACATAAGTACCACGAATCAGCGAATACATAAGTACCACGAATCAGCGAATACATAAGTACCACGAATCAACGAATATATAAGTACCACGAATCAGCGAATACATAAGTACCACGAATCAGCGAATACATAAGTACCACGAATCAACGAATACATAAGTACCACGAATCAGCGAATACATAAGTACCACGAATCAGCGAATACACAAGTACCACGAATCAACGAACTTCATGGACAAAGTCCATCGAACTGCTGACAATTAGAAAACACAACCTCTCTTTACTAAGATAAAATCGAGAAAAAAAAGCATATTTAAAAAAAAAAAACAAATATTGTCTTGCTCTGTCACCATTAAAAAAGCATTTGATACTACTGACTGTAGACACGGTTTGGCATACAAACTAAAGAAATAGAACATTAATGACACGAGTCTCCGAATTAATTATTTCATTGTGTAAGTATATCCCTCTCTTGTAAAAAAGAAAAAGTGGATTATCAACGAGTTTTAAATCTTGTATTAGCGTACGTCATTGTTGTGTGTGCAACCCAACACTGTTCATTGTGTATGTGCTTGTGTGTGTGTGTGTGTGGTTTGCAACACTTTCAGTCTTATTCTTACCATATGCAATGTATGCATCAACTGTATTTTAGTGTATTTAAATGCCATATGTAATGTATGCATGTACTGTATTTTAATGTGTTTAAATACCATATGTGATGTATGCATTTACTGTATTTTAGTGTATTTAAATGCCATATGTAAGGTATGCATGTACTGTATTTTAGTGTATTTAAATGCCATATATAATGTGTGCATGAACTGTATTTTAGTGTATTTAAATACCATATGTGATGTATGCATGAACTGTATTTTAGTGTATTTAAATACCATATGAAAGGTATGCATGTACTGTATTTCAGTGTATTTAAATACCATTTGTAATGTATGCATGTACTGTATTTTAGTGTATTTAAATGCCATATGTAATGTATACATGTACTGTATTCAGTGGCGTATATATACTAAGGATACATGGCGCCCGGGGCGACGAATATGGCCCAAAGGTTCAGAATACGAGGCCCGAAGTTTTATCAGCTGTTTTGGCGCACCAAGACCTTTGGCGCCCGGGGGAACCGCCCCATCCGCCCCCCCCCCCCCCATGTTAGTACGCTACTGACTGTATTTTGTATATTTATGCTGCTTATCTAGTGTATTTCTACGCCGTATCTTGTGTATGCACATGAAATACATTATATTTACACTAATTATCGCACTTAATGCATTTGTAAATCGTGTTTATTGAATTTATACAATGTATGTTTAAGCTGTGTCTAATTCTTTCTTTTTTTCCGCCTTCTTTGTTCAAAATACGTATTTATCTGTAGGTAGTGAGTAAGTAAATGTACATGTTGCTGGATAGGCTTGATGAGCGTATATGAGATATATGTAATTCGGACACAATTTAACACTGCATGTTCTGGAACTCTGGTTGCCCTCGAGACTGAGAGTATTCGCTATATCCATAGAAACGAATATAAATACTTCATAATGAAAATATTGTATAATCACAAAGTCGACCCGATCAATATAAAGTGTAAATGATAATTTCAAACAAGGTTTCAGATAGTTTCCTGTATAAGATTTCAAGGCAATTCACACAGTACTACACATACACCATTGTCTATGTACTATATTTTACTGATATAGTGATAACCTTTAGTAACTAATTTGCTTTTGCTGCAATTTCTTGGGGATGAAGTTTAACATAAGGATCATTTGCAGATAGTATGAACTGTTATTATGTAGTCAGATCACCAATGACTTCAACGTTACTACCCAGACATCCCTGTCCTGATGGTAGGCGCATCTGAAACCCCTTGAGATCCAGTGAGAATTATATTAAGCACTTCAGATAGCCATTACAAGATTATGTATCTGTTAAAATCAACGATAAAAATTATAGCAAGCAATCCCCGCAACTACGGGGTGGGGGTGGGGTGGAGGGCCCCAATTCCCATCAAACAACGTTTTATTTATTGGGAGAAGGCCCCAAAATTAAGTTTGCGAGGAGGGGGGGGGGGGTGTAGAATTTCTTGCTACGCTTTTTAATTGTACATGTTAGGAGCTGCGACCACAGGATTTACGGGCCCACTAATAATTTCTCACACACAAAACTTAACTCGTTTCGCGTAATGGTACTCAGTAATCTCGTTCTCGCATTGTTCTCTTAGGTGAGTAACAATGTCGTGACAACAGATAGAGATCATAAGGTCTGATGTCAATTAATATTATGTTTTCTAAATTCTCATTAAAGACACTTTGATCTTGATCTGTGCGATTTTGTCGACTTTCTCCTGTTTGGAAATCAATCTTTGATTTATTAATTTATGGAAATAAATGCTAATTGTTCCAGATTGTGCATGATAGGGATCAATTTTTTCTCTGGTCCACAGCTGAAGTTCCGCATGCGAAATCGATATAAACTGATATCAATCGACAACTTTGACCTAGCTACCTTATTTATATTACAGGTGTTTTCTATCCGAATAATACGTAAGTTTAATTAACTTGTTACGATGGAGAAATGATAAAATAAAATAAAAATACTTATGATCTTTCATGCACATATGCAATTGGTTGTTATTCATAACATATGTCTTTAAAACACAGAGAGAGAGAGAGAGAGAGAGAGAGAGAGAGAGAGAGAGAGAGAGAGAGAGAGAGAGAGAGAGTGTCTGTAAGCAGAAGCGACAATATGGCTCAAAAAATTTATATCAATTTTACATTGTGTGGTTGTGAATTTCACACATTATATTGGCCGGACATCGATGAATATTAAATTTAGATCCTACCTTTTGCCCGACACACGCTCATTAATTATCTTTTTAATGCAAATGTACAAATACCTAAAGACTGCCGGAGAATTCGATAAGGTCATTAATTGTTTCCAATCATAACTCCGCCATAAAATGTGTGTCCCCATAGTAAACCGAACGATCCCGTGCCGAGGGCGGGCTCGAGGTAATGGCTGCTTGATGCTCCAGTCACACTTAATCGTCGGGGCATGTACTCTGAGGTTTGTCTTCAAAGAAAACAATTGGATTGATGAGTCGACATATGTCATTTTATTTTCTATAACTTGTCTCAAGTACTACTCATCACAATTTTAAGTGTTTTAAGTCCCCTCAGGGTCAGTGTCACAGCTGAAACCATAGCGCCTAATGCCAATATTGTTTTTGTTTTCTTCCCATCTACACTCAGCTATGAAAGCCCTCTGTTTACTGTAAGTAAAATAATCTACTGCAAGACAGCAACAGAAATGCATTTATAAAGTCGCCTATACCCGAATATATGAGTCAATAATTTAGATCATTTTTAAAAGATAAAACCAACAGTAAACCACGGTGGAGGTTCGAGATCAGCTCTTCTATTACACCACATCAGTGGCGTACTAAGGCTAAATGGCGCCCGGGAAAAAGAGAAACAATCTAAGAGCAGTCAGATACGACAAAGAAAAACAATCTAGAGAAAATAGGTACGACAAAGAGAAACAATCTAGAGCAGTCAAGTACGACAAAGAAAAAACAATCTAGAGCAGCCAGGTACGACAAAGAGAAACAATCTAGAGCAGTCAGGTACGACAAAGAAAAACAATCTAGAGCAGACAGGTACGACAAAGAAAAACAATCTAAAGCAGCCAGGTACGACAAAGAGAAACGATATAGAACAGCCAGGTACGACAAAGAGAAACAATCTAGAGCAGCCAGGTACGACAAAGAGAAACAATCTAGAACAGCCAGATACGACAAAGAGAAACAATCTAGAGCAGCCAGATACGACAAAGAGAAACAATATAGAACAGCCAGGTACGACAAAGAGAAACAATATAGAACAGCCAGGTACGACAAAGAGAAACAATCTAGAGCAGCCAGATACGACAAAAGAGAAACAATCTAGAGCAGCCAGATACGACAAAAGGGAAACAATCTAGAGCAGCCAGATACGACAAAGAGAAACAATCTAGAGCAGCCAGGTACGACAAAGAGAAACAATATAGAACAGCCAGGTACGACAAAGAGAAACAATCTAGAGCAGCCAGATACGACAAAAGAGAAACAATCTAGAGCAGCCAGATACGACAAAGAGAAACAATCTAGAGCAGCCAGATACGACAAAGAGAAACAATCTAGAACAGCCAGGTACGACAAAGAGAAACGATCTAGAGCAGCCAGGTACGACAAAGAAAAACAATAACGTTGTATTTCAGCTGCAGCTTTTAGTTTGGAACTCTCTGGCAGATAATGCCTGAAAAGTTGTCTCTTTGACCACTTTAAGAACTTTTTACAAAACTTGGAATGGTATTTCATGCGCAGAGTGTTTTTACTTTAGCGTATGCTCGCCAAATTGTAGGCATGTACTGCCTTGTTTCTGTTCCTGCGTGCGTTGAATATTTGTGTCAAAATTTGAGTTGCATAAAACATCTAGTTCAGAGTTTTTGGCATGCAAAGCAGCTATTATTAAAGGATAAGCTGTGAGAAGAATACATAGTGTAATGTGAATTAGTAAAGTCCACTCGTCTTGGATTGACTTGCCAAGCATACATACTGTAATGTGTTTTAATAAAGTCCACTCGTCTTGGCTTGATTTGACATTCATACATACTGTAATGTGTTTTAATAAAGTCTACTCGTCTTGGCTTGATTTAACAAGCATACATACTGTAATGTGTTTTAATAAAGTCTACTCGTCTTGGCTTGATTTGACAAGCATACATACTGTAATGTGTTTTAATAAAGTCTACTCGTCTTGGCTTGACTTGACAAGCAAACATACTGTAATGTGTTTTAATAAAGTCTACTCGTCTTGGCTTGATTTGACAAGCATACATACTGTAATGTGTTTTAATAAAGTCTACTCGTCTTGGCTTGACTTGACAAGATTACATACTGTAATGTGTTTTAATAAAGTCTACTCGTCTTGGCTTGATTTGACAAGCATACATACTGTAATGTGTTTTAATAAAGTCTACTCGTCTTGGCTTGACTTGACAAGCATACATACTGTAATGTGTTTTAATAAAGTCCACTCGTCTTGGCTTGACTTGACAATCAGATATTTAAATATTTTACTTCCGTATTTATCATTGGCCGAAAATCATCATAATTCAAGAGTGGCTGGCGTTGTAGGTTAGTCCAAAATAATTCAGCGGCTAAGAGATAATTGGACTGTGATGGATTTAAAACTGAAAAAAAACCCCAACATACTAAAACATGTATTCACCATTCAGTATACTGCTATATATACATCAAGTGGAGGAATACTGGGCCTAAATTAAAATCTTTGAATACCACTTGCATTTGTCGAGTTGGGAGCATTTCTTTTGTTGTTCACGCTCACATTTTGAGGCGCAAGCCACTATCGAGTCTAGAATAAGCTAAATTATACACAAGCTGGTAGGCAGTATTTCATTATCGGAGGGGATTCTCGTTTTGTTACCACAGGTCCAACTCTGAGTGATTAACCGTGCAACAGAACTTTCTTTTTAAATGTAAGATAAATTGTTGTGTATTCTCTGAGCATAGTTTTCATATTCCCTGAACATTTTTCATATTTCCTGAGCATAGTTTTCATATTCCCTGAGAATTTTCAATATATCTTGCGCATTTGTCATATTTTCTAAGCATAGTTTTCATATTCCCTGAGCATAGTTTTCATATTCCATGAGCATTTTTCATATTCCCTGAACATGTGTCATATTTCCAGAGCATAGTTTTCATATTCCCTTGGCATTTTCATATTCCTGAGCATAGTTATCATAGAGCATAGTTTTCATATTCCCTGAGCATTGTTCATACTCCTGCGCGTAGTTTTCATATTCCCTGAGCATAGTTTTCATATTCCCTGAGGATAGTTTTCTTATTCCCTGAGCATAGTTTTCATGTTCCCTGAGCATAGTTTTCATATTCCCTGAGCATAACTTTGCTACATCTCTTGCTTATGACAGCATTTTCCCGTTTGCTATTCTTGAAGAGAATGATAATTTCGGTTTTGGGCTGGTGAAAAACATGACAAATTATGATATCATTTAGGCCTATGTATTGTTTAATGGTATTTAAATATTGGCTGGAGAAAAATAATTGAATCAGCCAACTTTAATTGGAAGAAAAATAGTTTTAATCTTGTCAAGGAACTGTCACATGTTCAAATCATCAGCGGGAGCTTTGAATATACGAGCCAATTTCTAGTTTCATAAGCTATACTCATTTTAATTACGCTTTAATTAATCTCTCAAACTCTGTAATTACTGAATGTCCCTTTATTTTCAAGACCATTGCAGTGACATCTACATTTACAGCATGTTTTGAAATGAGAACTGCACTAAGATATTTTGATAAAAAGTATAAAGTCAAGATAAAAAATAGATACATGTATACTGATAATAGAACATTTTGGATTTAGAGTATTTAACATGAAATCTAAGGCTAATTGGGATTGGTGAAAATCACTAATACTTCCACTTTCATTATTATTGTTGTTGCTCTTGTTGTTATTACTATTATTATTTCTGTTATTATCATTATTATTAGTGTTACTATTACTATTATTATTATTGTTGTTGTTATTGTTATTACAAAATATTATTATTAAAATTATTATTATTATTATTATTGTTATTATTATTATTATTATTATTATTATTATTATTATTATTATTATTATTATTATTATTATTATTATTATTATTATTCAACATTTGAAAGCCATGTGCAAACACCCATTCTTCGGAGATAGCATACATAATTGTTGAGAAATCGAAATTGAACGATACAGAGTGTTATTCATTCCGACTCACATCATAAAGTTATCCATCATGTATATCCATTTCTCTTGTTAATTGCTCAAAATGATTATTCATTTAGGCTTGTGTAAAACCTTTAGAAATTGCAAAAGTGAATCATGGTTAGGTAATTCAGGAGAAAAAGTACAAATTAGACAAAATTTTGTGAAGGGTGTGAGTCGCGTGCCAGGATGATTTCAGATTTTACCACTTAACGGCTCTGAATGGAGGGGATGATTTTATCTTTCTCTCCTCCAGCGTGCAATGACCCGTAATCCCCACTGTGGGCCCCACCAAACCCACGACAGGTAGGCACGCGCACACTTATGGAGACGGTTATGAATATAAATATCTCACGGCTCGTTAGGCCCAACATTAAGGCCCTAGGAGTGTGTTTCTACTTAATGTACATTGAGACGAATGTGTATTATATGTGTATGAAAGATGAGAAGCTACTGACATAAAAGAAATGGACGTTTAGTTGTTATTTAGGATTTTCTGTGGAATATATTTATACCTTTTTGATAAATTCAATAGCATTAAATATCTAGTTGTTGACATAAATGCAGACTGATAGGTGTATTGTCAGCAGAACAATTCATTATGAGGATGTGCGTATTTTTGTGCTTTTTTAAAGCGTGTTTCCTTATTCATCGGCCGACTTTTGAGTCCTGCAAAGCCATACCAAGAGCCCTAAGCGGCTACTTGAGAACAGAACGAGAGTGCAGCTCTGCGTACTTCTTGACATTCCCATTACACATGACATCACTAGGCATCATTTTAGCTTACAATTCGTTATCTCGTATCACACTCGGTATCCCATATTGCACACCTGGCAGGGTACTAAACCATTTTACCTCCAGAGCAGATTTCCTACATGTACAATGTTCCCAATACTAGGGATTGCGTTTAAAGTTCATAATAAGTATCACGTACAAGATTATGTTTCAAAAGCACAAAGTATGTTGTAGATCAATTCCAACTTGATTAAAAAATACTTATTTTTTTCTTTTTTTCTTTGTCCAACAATAGTTGCCGGGTGCGTGACTTCATTCAGCATTTTCATAAAGTAAAGAAACAAACAAAAAAATATATATACAGTAATAATACTACGTATGTGTCCACTTGAATTTTTTTTTTTTTTTTTTTTTTTGGGGGGGGGGGGGGTGCTGTATGGCACAGCAATTCGAGTAGGTTATTTAGTGCTGAGGTAATTGGAGTAAAGTGCCTTGTCGAAGGACACACCAAGGTAAGATGTTAAGATTCGAACCAACACCCTTTCGGTCGTGAGTCCGGCACGCTAACAACTGAGCCACTGCAGCCACCGAATTTTGGAAGGGTGCGAAATAGCTTTGAAAAGAACAACATGGAAACAGGCACATGTCTGGAGCCCAAGTATAACGTTTCTGTCTCATGTATTACACGACTATTACAAATAAAAGACAAATGTTTCATTTTTTTTTTTTTAATTTTATTTTAAGAATATTCAATAAATGCAGTCTTACACTAGGCATTGGAATCGCTACATGTGGAGGTTCTCGGTTCTTGGAGGTAAAAGCACACTAACTTCCATTTTGTTGGCAAATTCTTAAAGATGCAGACGTAATTTAGGAGCTTCTGGTTTTCTTAGATTTCGGGGTTGAAGAGTTCATCTTTACATACAATGTACTATCTTGAGGGGAAATAACTCTTTAAACTTGACTAAGGAATAACGCCTCGATCAGACTGGCTCAAAGAACAGGTTTATTCAAGACATTAAAATTGCTCTTTTCACTTAGTTGGAATAATAAGTACTGATGAAAGTAAATGTGTATATTAAACTCATACTCACGGAACATATGCCTCTCGTACTACATTTATTCATTGACAGAAGAGTGACAGGAATACCTATTGTCCTTAAGGTCACGACCCTTAATCACACTAACTTTGCACGGCTCAAAGGATCAGGGTAAACATGCATGGAGTGTTGTGTGTATTAATGAATGTATGCTGATGGGTCAGCAAAAACATACAACACTTGTAGGTAGAATTATTAATTGTTTTCTCCCATGTAGACACTGTCCTTTGAGAAGCAATTTTAAAAATACATTATTATCTAATGCAAAGTAAAAAAAAATGCAATTTTTTCTTATAAAGCATTTGACACTCGACTTGAATGAAATGAAATGACGACGTCCTGACAAGTTCTGCACTGCTACGTTTTTGTACATCATCCTCGTCAACTCAGAAAGGCGGAGAATATTAGTTGGTACTTCAAAATGTCTGTTCATCTGGTTCTCGGTCAAGACTTGATACTAGTAGATGGCGTGTATTGTATTCAAAGTGACGGAATGGTTGTAGCATACTACCCTTCCGTCACTTTTAATACAATACACGCCATTTCACATAAGGGTGTAGTTATAAAGAGCAACTCTCACATACCACCTATCAACATAACCGTTTACACTCTTATCAACGTCCACCAAATTTCAAAACTGATCTTTACGTCAGTTTGGCATTAACAACTTGGTGGAGGCGTCCATTGTTTCCAGTATTTCCTTTAAAAAAGGTATCATTAAGAACTCAGCCACAACTGTGCAAATATCACCTTTTTGCCTCGCTATTTCCACCCCGGATTTAAAATCGGGCTCTCCAACGCAGGTCCCTCCGATTACGGCTTCAATGTTTCCATCATCGGATGCAATATAGTCACAATCTTGTGTACTTCTTACGCCCTTGTGTCCATCATCCTATTTGATATGAATCCTCTTTCGAAGGATGTCCATTCCCAACATTCCAAACTCCACCATAGATCTAGTTTCGTTACATCAACTTCTACCCACACTGATTCCATCATCTACTACTCCAAGGACCATTCGCCTAATTATCCCAGGCATCCTTAGATCCGTTTAACTGTTAACCTTGGAATTTCCCACAACCACAAAATTACTTGTTTCATTTAGGGAATATCAGAATATGACATTTTCTAACACTGGCATCAATCAGAATATGACATTTTCTAACACTGGCATCAATCAGAATATGACATTTTCTAACACTGGCATCAATCAGAATATGACATTTTCTAACACTGGCAACACTCTTACAGACGTCTGAATTTCATAATTTGACCTTGGGCAAATTCTTGCCCATACAAGCCATTGACTTAAATCGAATAATCTTGTTTTATATATATTCACTTAAAGAATATTCCTTTCAAATTTAATACTAATTAGTGCGTAAACATCATTTAAAACTTTATTTGTATACATGAAATATGGATTACCCCATTTCCAGAATCGGATTGATCTAATATATTAGGAATAAGTGATCAAGGATAATCTTTCCAAATAAGGAATAATTGGTAATAAAGTCAAGAAAAGGTCAATGCTTCCGCTTTCATTCTTGCCATGTGGAGTTCCTAACTTCGCTATATTGGATAATGTCTTGTGTTGTTACAATCTAACCCTGCCATAGGAGTTCTGACTCCGAAGAGCTTAATATGTCATGATGTTGAGAGACCCTTACCTCTGGAGAGATATTTTGCTTTGGATTTGTGCTAATGGCTCTATAACCAAACATTGGAACGGAGACGGGATGACAAGGAAGAGTGGCAGAATCACTGTTGCCGAAGATGGATAAGAAATCTCAGGAATTCGTGGACATGTACATATCATGTCTATCAAAAATAGTTTGCTTTTGATCATCCTAGAGGGAGCATTGTTTAATTAAAGTTGAGCGGGGTGGAAAGTATATCAAATTTTCTAAATATACCTATATTCCTTACAATTTAAAATACGAGACGAAGCAAAATATTTTTAAACAATCAGGATAAATGTATGAGATATCCGTACATGGAATAGTGTATGTTACCACAAAGTATTAAAATCCAGAACTAGCAATATACGCCCGGATTTGTATGGGCTCCCACTGACAACCCCGCTGGTTGAGATGAGAGGTGAATATGGATGTCCCGTGCATATCCTCCTATTCCCAGGTCCCGGTCAGCTGACAATTACAACAAATGTACTGTACGTACAGAACTATACACCAGGATCTTCGTCTACAAGACACGGGAAGAAAATAGAACAGCGTGAAATCGCGCAATATGCGTGTACCTGTGTGCCTAAGTGCACGTGCGACACACAAGGTTGGGAAATGAGATGGAATAGAATGTGCAACCCCTTAATCCTACCGTTGCATACAAATTATTAATAAACAGTAAAGTGTCTGTAGTCAACCACATTCATCAATGTACCGTCTGTTAAGGACTTTTTTTTAGACCAAGAACATGCATTAAGTTTGTATGGCATAGAAGGTTCACAGTCATCAACTCGGAAGAAATTGCAGAAGAAGACGACAACCAGATTTTCGGGTGCATGTCCATTGCCTAATTTACTTTCACTGCGGTTTCAAAATAAGTACTATACTTGGTTACGCAGGTGGAGGAAATTACCTTATTTTGTCTCTCACATACTCGACACATTTTGGTAAAATAAGGCATTTTTTAAATGTTCTCTTTTCTTTTTTTTACTTTGTGCCTAAAGTACTCGAATAAAACAATAACAATGACGACGAGAAATTATAACCTACAAAATCCAATACCCACAGTCTGGTTATTCTTCCCTTTCTAATACTTATCGATCAATTTAAAGGGGCGTGTAAGGTAATTTGATTCGATTATGGAGAAAATGGACCGGTAATAGCAAGGGTCCATCTACGTGTTAAATTTGCATGCTGTTGGTTCGGCACGTGCCCAATGTATACTAGATTGGGTGAAAATAATTTAACTCGGAATGATCACTGAAGCAGTTCAAATTGAAATCTTTCTTATAAATATTTCTTAAATAAATTCACAAGCTTTGAATAGTACCATGATAGCAGTACTTCAGTTATTACCCTCATATAATATGCTTCATTACACAACAAATAAATTCGACAGCGCTCAATGTTAACACTAGAACTGACGCACTAGTTAATTTTCTAGTTTTTTGGAAATAATTTTCAAGCACTTGATGGTAAAGTGAACAGTCTTTGATATAATATTCCATATTTTCTCCAGAAATGGAGACAATTATTTTTATAAAAAAAAAAAAAAAAAAAACCTCAGCTTTATTCAACACCATTTAAAGACTTGATTTACAATACATTTGAACATGGAAACTGGGCATTAAAGACAAGGAGATTAAAAATAGTGTATTGTTGATTTCATTGGTCTCTTACTGACTTCTCTCAAAAACTCTCAACCTTAGGGATCAACTGAATACTCGCTCATTAATCGGTTGATAAAGGAAAAGAAAAAAAGATTTGTAAAAAAAGACGAAACACAAAGAAAAGGTAAACTTGGGAAAGAGTTTGTACACACACACACACACACACACACACACAAACACACACACACACACACACATATATATATATATATATATATATATATATATATATATATATATACCTTTTAACAAATCGCTTGGAGATATCCCAATAATGAGAACATTTTTCAATTACCATAGTACAATCATTTCGTGCATCACATAACCGCGTAACGGTTATTACATTTTACATTTCACACGTAGTGAGGTAGGTTTTTAAAAATTAATTATCGGATAATACTCCCCAGTTACCAAAATCCTATAAGTACATATGCTTTTAGCAAATATATGCACCACCAAGTGAAAATCGTATTGCACGTTTGCCGATAATATAAAGAAGGATGAACGGTTGGAGAACTAAAGGGTTGTTTGAGGCTGCATTCTTGCCCGAAATTATCCCTCTCCCCTGAGTCCTTAAATCGCCACTGGCTCATTGGCAAGCAGAAGGTTTGATGGACGGAGGCCGCTTAACAGAGGTTTTGTTGGTTTTTGCTTTTGTGTTTTAAAATCTCTTCCATCATTTACCTGAATAATAGTTGATGCCTGCAGATTGCTGGTATCAGGTAAAACACTAAATATGTCTGCTAATTACTCTTATATAGTCATCCTAGCTCTTAATAATGGCTGCCATCTGCAGCTACATAAAGTGTTGATAAAAAAGAACATTATAAATTAGCCTTAGTGTCCAATTTATGAGGATCCCATTTAAATATACTCGAATTAATTGCTTCAAGGTGAGACGAGAAAACAGCCGGCATGGTCGCTATTGTAGTTCACAATGCACACGTGGACCCTGAGGACAGATAACAATTAGCTAGTGGCTTTTATTAAACATTTTTTACACCAGTTTCCATCTCATCTGTCTAGAGATACAAAATTGTTGAATGGATTTGAAAGAATCTTTGGACAATTAATCACAAAGATGAAGTAAATGAGCTATATCCCAGTAGAATATTAAACACACCCAAGGTTATGACCGGTTTGCGCTTAGCGTCAAGGAGGCGCCCCCCCCCCCTCCGTGTTGAAGCAAGTACACTCGTAACAACACTGAAATCCAGACAGATGAACACCTGACTCGTTTCTCATAATGTTCACTTATTTTTCTTGTTCTTTCTATCTTCGAACCTGTCTATTCCTCTTGCATAAAAACACAAATACAGCAAAACTAATATCAGACTCTTTGTTACACTCGGTACTTGTTCTAAACGACGTACCTACTACAGAGCAGTACACATACACACGCACAATAGAACGCACACGCAGACGACATAGCAGAGTATTTTAGGGGCACATTCCCGTTTCATGTCACAGGGTCCAAGATACTGAAGGTATAACGAATGGATAGCTGAAGATGCAAAAAGTCACTGAAGCATGCAAATTTTGTCACAATGACCTAGTTTTAGCATTGTTGAATTACTTTTCCTGAGATGCATATGTATGAAAGAAGGAGCGTCTAAAAAGTCACTCAAGCCGGAAAAATAGGTCACAGTGTCAAAGTTGTAGTATAGCTGAGTTTCTCTTTCTGACAGATTTTTTTACTTATGTGTAGGTAAAGTAGGTTCTATAATATAGCGAACAAATGAACTTAATACACCGACGAGCGAAAGGGGATGAAATAAATAAATAAATAAATAAATAAATAAATAAATAAATAAATAAATTAAATACATAAAATAATAAATAAATAAATAAATAAATAAATAAATAAATAAATAAATAAATAAATAAATAAATAAATAAATAAATAAATAAATAAATAAATAAATAAAGCAAAAGTCAAAACAAAACGAAAGTAAACACGAGGCTTGGTGCACGGGAGATAACCAAATCTTTTTGTTACTGTCTCCCGTATGAGTAATGTCCCATAGTTTTGTTACCTCGGTCACTCTTAACAGCCACTGCTTGGATAACCACGGCGCCAAACAGAAAGCTATCAGTGGATTAAAAATGTATGTCAGCAAATAAACAAGCAAGCGATGGGCCAACAAATCAAGTGGTCAAGCAACTAATCGAACAACGACCATACCAATAACTGGGTGCATGAACTATTGCAGTTGCATGACAGCATATATTCGAAGACAGTTTACTTTATATTTAATATGAAACATATATTTTAAAGTTAACTATAAAAAAGTAATAATGTGGTGATTCTTTTATATTATTATATAACGTATCCAAATAATATTTAGTGCCACTGAAATAAAGGCTAAATAATATTTATAAAAAAAATAATTAAGTCAATATAAAGTCTAATCCACTCCTGCAGGTACCAACTTTTGTACGTATTGGTAAGTTGGAATAGTAGGGTAATAATAATAATAATAATAATAATAATAATAATAATAATAATAATAATAATAATAATAATAATAACAACAACAACAACAACTTTGAACAACAATACTACTTCAACGACAACAACAACTACTACTTATTATTATTATTGTTATTATTATTATTATTATTATTATTATTATTATTATTATTATTATTATACACACATAACAGAATTAGCAGTATATATAATGCATTTTCAAAGGATGTTTAATTACTCCTCCCGTATTATTTTTCACCCACAAATGTACTGAGAATGCTTTTAAATAAGGGAGGTAGTGCCTTCTTTGTGAAAAAATGGCTTTGACATTACAAAATCTGTGAATGCTTTAATACGTCTGAATAAAGATTAATATGTTAATACTATTTAATGCATACTTTACTATAAATTTTGAGCCGAAGAAAGGTTTTGATAATTAATCTGACCTGAATTTTTTCAAGAATAGGTTTGCAAATTGAACTATTACAGAATTTAGATCATTAAACACTGGTTTTATCCTGTTTTTATCTGTAAACCCTTTAGCATTTAACAACAATGACTTATCAATACTGTACATTCTCGATCTTTTCTCTCATACTGTTTTTTTTTTTTTTTTTTTTTTTTACAGTAATAAAGCACTGACGCACACCTGCAACATACAATTCCAAAGAGGGTCTTGCAGTATAAATAAATAGGCAATATAAATGACAACCTACGAAAACACCATTGGTGTGTTAAAAGTTGATAACTTATAGAGGCAGTATATTGGAACAAGTGGCGTACATTGGGTAAATGACTCCCAGGCAAATGATGATGGCCCAAAGGGCCAGAATACGAAGCCCGAAGTTTTATCAGCTGTTTTGGCGCCCCAAGACTTTTGGCGCCTTGGGCAACCGCCCCGTCCGCCCTCCCCCCGTTAGTACGCTACAGATTGGAACAGTTCTGTATACTTTCCGCATTCCTTCCTTGCGGAACTTCAGTGGTTAGCATGACGGACTCCCACTTAGTGGTACCTGGTTCGATTACCATGCCAGGACAGGTCGGCAACCTTGTCGTGTCCTTGGGCAAGACACTTTACTCTCATTGCCCAACACAACCAACGTAAGCCTCAAGGCAAAACATCTTACAGCGTGCTTATCCTAACAAACATAATATTGATGTGCTTCTCTAATTATTATTATTATTATTATTATTATTATTATTATTATTATTATTGGTTCTTTTCACAGACAGACCAGATTTTAGTGGTCAATTGTTAGAGCATTTATGTTGTAAAGATCTGATCGAAGATTTCAGCTGTTGATCTTTCTCAAGATAAAAATAACGTTTATTTTAAGTATCCGGAATAATAAGAATGCAAAGCAAATTGATTGAAATCACATTGAACTGAGGTGTGAATTTTTAAATCGTGGAACAACTTTAAGGAGTATGTTTTTAATTTTACTTGATATTTTTTCTCTAAATATTTCGTGTGGTTTCATTATCAAAGAATAAAATTTAGCATTAATAGGCTGGAAAAGATAATAAAGATCAGATATACAAGAAGATAGATGGTTTTGTACGCACCACACTTTTCAAAAGCAAACTTGTACTGAAATAAAACTAAATGTTTTCATCGCCTCTAACAGTCCTTTATAGGCTGAAATTGATGTGATGAGTGGAATGAATCATGAAGATTGTTTCAAAGCTTTTGTTTTGCAAACGTATTTTTTGTCCTAGTTATGCCTCTTTGAAGCCTAATGGAACAGTGGTGAAGAATTATCCCGCTTTGCGTGGATCTTTGCTCAGAAAGCACATACAGATCCGCACTTTGAACTTGGACCCCCCCCCCCCCCCCCCACACACACACGTAAATTCATTGCCACACAACAAAAAAACATTTATTCACTCAATTTATTAACTTAAACTACAAAATTCATTTTCATAAACGTAACTTGAATATGGCGGCATATGATGGTTGTCAAGAAAGATACAATCTTGTCTAACCACCTTACCTAAGAGGTAGACTTTTGACTCTTTTGTGCATACTAATGTAAATACATTTTCAAATCAGCATAGGTTACGAATAAAATAATCATATGACTCAGTGGACCTATATCAAATATAAGTTTTGTCCCGCTTAACTTTCTAGATCTGATTAACTTATCAGATGACCCAATGAGTTAGCAATCTCGACACTTTGTTCTTTATTTTGCAGACCTGTTTAGTTGTCTTTATTGAGTGACAAAGTACGTTGGCTTGTTATAAACAGCCTTATTTCAATATAAATCCTCAGTTGTACACATTTTAACCTAATCGCTATTTGCGATCGGTTCTTCAATTCTTATACTCCCCCCCCCCTCTCTCTCTCTCTCTCTCTCTCTCTCTCTCTCTCTCTCTCTCTCTTGACTTATCTTGAAACTACACACCACAAAACACAAATTTGTCGACTTTGTTAAAATAGTTCAATGAAAAGTTCAAAATAATTGTCAGATTTACTTAACATAGGAAGAAAGGAAAATATAACCCTGAGAAATTATAACTTTTCATTTCATTATCCAAAGATTCAGAGTTGATTTAGCTTCATGTACTTTCCGTATGGTGTCTTTCACCAGCTCCTTTAAAACAACTGGATGATGTAAGTTTAAGTATATTAGAAGGAGATATATATGAAAACTAAGTCAATTTATTAGGTCTCCAAATTAAGTGAACGGACCTTTACATAAACGGGGGGGGGGGGGGGGGGGGGGGGTGGGTTGCATTTTAGAGTGGAATTTTCATGATTTGTCCCAATTCTAAAATACTTATTTCATTTATTATTTATTTAAAAATTAGTTTTTGAGTTCGCGTGAAGAACTTTCTGTTGTGACTTCATCACTTGATCTAGCATTTTGAAGCCAAATTCAAAGTACTTCATACAAGCATTTCAAGATCATGTTCGATGTAATTCAGTTAAATATAACTGTAATACAATTTCGTTTACAATAAAATCAGGTAAATTACCTAAACAACTACCTTATTTGAAAGTGTCTCTACCTGCACCAAGCCACAGTTTCACCGAACATCTGAAAATGTATTCCTCAAATTGAGATTTTTTAATATCTTTTATATTGTTTGGTTAGTAACAATGATTTGTTTTCATAGAAAATTTAGATGGCATCAGGGATTAAAATTCATCTTGAATTATGAGGAATTCCTCGAATTTTGAGGAATATCTCAACTCTTTTTTTTTTAAGAATAAAAATGTTTCAAAGTCAAAAATTATCTTGCATCGTTTTCATTATCTTTACCTCTGACAAAAATATTAATATTGTCTAAGCAAGATAATGTAAAATCTACATTTCAGCAGAACTTTTGAGATATTTAGTGAAGCTGGGACCAGATACTTAAAACAGGTTGCGATATCTGTAGACGGATCCCTTGTTTTACACCCACACTCGGATACATTGTATAGTGTCGTGACCATTCACGCAACGATTAGAGACTATAGCTGCCGACTTGAGTGATATATCTAACTCCTTCCTTACCATCAACACAAAATTTGTATTCCCTTTTGGTTTACACAGAATATTACGTAGATGTGACCAGGTTTTATAGTTGTTAACTGTAACTCCCGAGAGTGTTTCTTGCTGTTTAACGGTGAAAATCTATTTACTAGTGATGCTTTTGGGATAAAATGCCTTGCCGAAAAACATACCATGACACTCGATGCTACCGGGGATAATGTGCCTTGCCGAAAAACACACCATTACAGCCGCTGCTACCGGGGATAAAGTGCCTTGCTGAAAGACAGGCCACGACAGCCGCTGCTACCGGGGATAAAGTGCCTTGCTGAAAGACACACCACGACAGCCGCTGCTACCGGGGATAAAGTACCTTGCTGAAAGACACACCACGACAGCCGATGCTACCGGGGATAAAGTGCCTTGCCGAAACATCACGGCAGACGATCGAGATGATTGGAGTTTTATTGAGATAATGATTTGTAATTTTGTGGCCTACCTGCATGTTGCTTTCATTTAAATCTACAGTTTATTTTAAGTTGCATCTAACTAATCTGCCGAGTAAGTAAAAAAGTAGATGTCCTAACAGAACAGTATTGTTTATAGTCTCATGTCGTAGCTCGGTTGGTAGAGCGTCGGATTTCGTATTCCAAGGGTCGCGGTATCGATACCACCCAATGTAGATCTGATATGCCCTTGGGAAAGGTATTTAGCGCCCATTACTTTCGGCATGATATAGTCAATAGTGTGCTAAAAGTGCCGTTAAAATCCAACTAACCACTCTCAAGTGAACCATGACGATCTCTGATCATGCTGTTCGGGAGAGAGCACCCCCACCCACCCACCCAGTAAAAAGTGCTTGTAAGATCGTTAAAAGGGGCGGATTAAGGAATATCGTTGGGGGTGAGGTCTGTGGAATGGAACTCCTAGTGGGGATGGGGGGAACTCGTGCATTTCAAGCGTTTCTAATGCTCAGTTTTAACCATCTAACTGTAATTGTAAAGGAAACTTACTCTAGGAAACGTTCCGGTTAGCGCTCATTTGTCATTTTCAGCCGAGCGGCGCCGCCCCCCCCCCCCCCCCCCAAAAAAAAAAAAAAAAAAAATAGGCTGCTTACTTTTTTTACACAAATGAACAAACTATTCATGTGCAATGTAACATCAGAATCGAACTTGTATTAGAATATATGTAGGCCTTTGGCTCCTACATTCAATACAATTGTATGAAACTTATCTGCAAAAGTTTCAAAGAAGCACACCTGATATATATTGAATATGATAATGGTAACCATTATGATCCAGTGTATAAATATATCATCATCAATAACTTTAAAAACAACTTACTGCACACTGTAGGTCTATTGGCGATATTTGACCTGATTAATATCGTAGCTCTCAGAAATAAATAAAACAATTCAAAATATGAAGCTTACACATTTCTTCAGCGTTCTTGTTAAATTAAAGACATACTAAGAATAAGCCGCAATGGTTTGATATACAGTTTGGTCACTACTTTGTGAATATTTCTGAAATTTATATACATCAGTTATTAAAATAACAAAATTTGACAGTACATTTATATACAATGGACATTTAACTGTGAAATGAAATTTATCTTCCACTTTGTCGCTACTCTCCAGAAGACATTATCCACAATATATATTTTTTTCTCTTTGAGTATTATTTTTTATAGTCCTACCTCAATAGTCAAAGGATGACTTGAATATCTATATCTCTATAACAGAGCTGTGAATTTAAATGGCATGTTTGACACCACGGTTTATTTCTAAATTCAAAATCTGTTTTCACGATTTTTGTTGTCTCAGTGTGTATTTTTGCTCCCATTTCCTCAGCATGATATAGCCAATTATGTAATAAAAGTGCCGTTAAAACCACCACCACCACCACCACCAACAACAACACCATCAACAACAACAACAACAACTTGTATAAATGTAACGTAATAGTCTCATTTAATTCAGATTGTCAATTCTGGAAATTAATACATATAAATCTATCTTTCATAGTTTGAAGAAATAGTAGTTCCTCTCCTAGCCCCTGCTGCAACCATACATCACGTAATCCTAATCTAACTACGATATATTTGGCGTAAGTAGCGCAAGTTATTATCTCCAGCGCATCAAATGATTATAGCATATTATAACATTGCGTTTCGATTTCGAAATTCATCCATTTTTCGTAACTTTTAGCCAAGACTTGATACATCTTATCAAATAAATAACTGGCAGTAGACAATGGTCTAACTCTCCTAACACAGCAGCGTACGAGATACTTTTTTGTTCACCTTGGAATATACTTACAAACAGTTCGATACAATGAAAATATCAATATCCCCACACTTTTGAACCATATAATGCGGTTAATAAAAAGAAAAGCATAAGTCTGACACATCTATTCAATGACATTTAGCTGTGCAACAGTTCACTAGCCCTACAGTGTTATTACCTCTTAAGCAGCCCACAGTGTTTATTACCTTTTAAGTAGCCCTACAGTGTTTATTACCTTTTAAGTAGCTCTACAGTGTTTATTACATTTTAAGTAGCCCTACAATGTTATTACATTTTAAGTAGCCCTACAGTGTTATTACAATTTAAGTAGTCATACAGTGTTATTACATTTTAAGTAGCCCTACTGTGTTATTACAATTTAAGTAGTCATACAGTGTTATTACATTTTAAGTAGCCCTACAGTGTTACTACATTTTAAGTAGCCCTACAGTGTTATTACATTTTAAGTAGCCTACAGTGTTATTACCTTTTAAGTAGTCCTACAGTGTTATTACATTTTAAGTAGCCCTACAGTGTTATTACCTTTTAAGTAGCCCTACAGTGTTATTGCCTTTATCAGCCAACAATTGATGTGTTAATGGTCACTTAAGAGTAGAAAAAAATATTATCTGTAAATATTTATAACATTTTTGTACAAATTCAAAAGGGTTATTAAAGTATTACAAAGTTTCATTTTTTATACATCCCCTTTTTCTGAAAATCGTTCATTTTGGTTTTGACAGATTAACTTTTTTACCATAGTTATTAAAAAACTTCCTTAAGACTCTTATTTGTATTTGAGAAGACATACCAGTATAAGCAACATATGCAATGTCTTCAATATATGGTAAAGTACATATACTATCTAGTTGTGGACTAATTTGCATGACTCTACAGCCACTTATTTTCAGTAATTGAAAGCAAGCATTTACCTGTAAAATAAATAAAGTTGGACTTAGCATATATCGTTGTAGAGTTACAAAGGTACATTAAAAGTATTCCGTCAACCAATTTCTATCTGCACACATGATTTTGATTTCACGTACATAGATTCAATGATTTTAAAGAGCTTACCGCGAAGTCCATTTTGGTTCAAAATGGAAAACAGAAACCAGTGCTGTACATAGTCAAGTGCTTTAGAAAAGTCAATGTTAACACAGTAGCAACATCCTATTTTATTTAAAATATATCACTGAACACAAGCATATAAAGTAAAAATAGTATCTATAGTAATGTGTGTATTTCTATATTCTGCTTGACTTTTAAATAATAAGTACTGATTATTTCCCAATTGTTTTATTCTATCGTTGGTGATTTTGTAAAACCGCTACCGTGAACATTAAGAAATGTAATACCATGATAACACTGGTCTACAATTTTGTAGAAGTCGTCTGCTTCAGAGATAAAATGTGCTATTTATTAGGGATTTTGATGTGCTGAATTCAAATATGACAATTAAAACAACTGATTCGATACTGTTTCCAAGATATTTAATTTTTTTACATTTTACGTCTATGTATATTGTGCACATAGTAGACTTTTAATCATAAATTGTAAACCTAGGTCTTTTCATGTGTTTATGGTTGCTTTACATGATAATATTTCACCTGTCCTGTTTATGTAACACTTTAAAAAACAGCAAAAGGGTTATATAAATAAAAAATATATTGAAACAAAAGTAAAAAAAAACTATTATGTATATATAAGTACATAGTTTAGTCCTTATTCAGTGTCTACTCGGCGCTTCTTGGCTTGTCTCTTTTATTCATTAAATGGAGCATCTCTTGTCACTGTCCAGCAATAGTCTGCTAGCATTGATGGGCTCCATTTACCATGATAGCGTTTCTCCATTGTTGCAATGTCCTGGTGAAATCGCTCGTCGCTCACTGCTCCGCAGTTCGGTGGAAAAAATCTAGATCAGAGTGCAAAAAATGTATCTTTAGTGACATGTTGCAGCCAAGGCTTTTGTATGCCTTGAGGAGGTTTTCCACCAAACTCCCTGTAGTTGTCTGCCTTGTTGTTTCCGAGAAAATCTGTTGCCACTAACTGGAAGGCATTCCATGCTGTCTTTTCATTGCCACGCAGTGCACGGTGAAATGCATCATCTCGAAGAAGTTCACGAATCTGAGACCAACAAAGACACCTTCCTTTATCTTAGCTTTACTTAACCTTGGAAATTTTCCACGGAGGTACTTGAAAGCTGCTTGTGTTTTGTCCATGGTCTTGACAAAGTTCTTCATCAGACCCAGCTTGATGTGCAAGGGTGGTAACAAAATCTTCCTTGATTCAACAAATGGTGGATGCTGAACACTTTTCATCCCAGGCTCCAATGACTGTCGGAGTGGCAAATCTCTCTTGATGTAGTGGGAATCTCTCGCACGACTATCCCATTCGCAGAGAAAACAGCAGTTCTTTGCGTATCCAGTCTGCAGACCAAGCAAGAGAGCAAGAACCTTGAAATCGCCACAAAGCTGCCACTGATGTTGGTCATAGTTTATGCACCTCAAAAGTTGTTTCATGTTTTCATAGGTTTCCTTCATATGGACTGCATGACCAACTGAAATTGATGGCAAAACACTGCAATTTTGTAGCAAAATAGCTTTAAGACTCGTCTTCGATGAATCAATGAACAGTCTCCACTCATCTGGGTCATGAACGATGTTGAGGGCTGCCATCACACCATCGATGTTGTTGCAGGCTACAAAATCACCTTTCATGAAGAAGAATGGGATAAGATCCTTTTGACGGTCACGGAACATGGAAACCCTAACATCACCTGCCAGGAGATTCCACAGCTGTAGTCTGGAGTCCAACAGCTCTGCCTTACTCTTGGGTAGTTCCAAATCCCTGACAAGGGATGGGAGAAAATATGGGTTATGTGACATTGATGGTTCAGGAGTAGAAGTTTCATCCTCTTCCTCTTCCTCGTCTGACTCAAGTGAGAATGATTCTGGTGCATCAGGAACCGGCAGTCCTTCACCGTGGGGTACTGGGCGTATAACTGATAACTAAAGGCATAGATTTCCTTTTCCTGTTCAACCACTGGCGAAGATTTGTTGCACAAGTGTTGCGGCATATGTGTGGGGCCCACATCTTGTCCTGATCTCCAATTTTGCAGCAAAAAAAAGGTGATAGGCTTTCTTAACCATAGTTGTTATACTGCGCTTTTTTGATGCAAAAATCACTTCACAACAAACATAGCAGAAGTTATCTGCATGGTTCACACAAGTACGAGGCATCTCTGCTCACTTTGTCTAAACAGAAATATGTCCCTTTGCAAACTCAAACACTGGCAAATAAGAGAGTACGACACTGTATGATTTGTAGAGCTGATATAGGGCAATTTCTTCAGCAGAGTGATGTAAGCTTAGTTACGTTTAAATCAACTATTTTACTTTTATTTATACCAAATAATTGGTGAAATTCACCAGAAATTGCTGAATTAATAAGATCAAGAAGTTTATCATAAGTACCTTCTTTTAAATAAATCTGAATTATTTTATTCATCTGGTACTGGGGATAATGATTTTATTATTTTGTCATAAATTGCTATGGAGTTTAGTTTATTAAATTTTAGTATTGGATAGTTATGATCTTTATCTTTTACTTCTATTATTTGAAATATTGTTCCGTCTTCATCTCCTAATTTTATTGATTTGTCGTCTCTTAATAATTTAATAAGATCTTCCATTTCAAATCATTTTATATTTTAAGTGTAATACAAAATTTATACTTTACAACAAACCAAGCTCTTTTAGCAGATCACTAAAATATTCTGTTTTTACAGTTTCTTTTGTTGGGTAAAACCCAAATGCAAAAGTGTTTATTCCGTCTGAATAATATCTTTTATAATCAAAATTACAAAGTCCGGTTTTATTTACGATGTCACTTTCACTGTTATGACAATGTGACCTGATTACTGTCATTTTCTCATGTTTCCTGTCACCATCTAATACTGCTTTGTAATCATCAAACCCAATTACTTTATCAACAATTATTTTTACCTTTTGCTCTATTTTTAATTTATTGTTTTCAAGTTTAACACAATATATTTTACTTCTCAATCCAATAAACTGTTATTGGAATAAAGTTAGTTTCGTCTTTGAATTACCTTTTTATTTATGTCGCAATGAAACCCGTTATCTTTTGGGTAATCGGACATGTCAAATAAATCTTTATCATTAAAAATATCGTCATAAACATCATCAGTAAAAATATTGTAGCAGAGAGAATTTGTATCAGTAAACAACTGCTCAGCTTTTACATATTTCTTTTTAATAAAATCAAAATGAAAATTGTACATCAGACACTTTGACAAATCTAATACAGCAGCTTCAACGTAAACCAGTTTGTTTAGTTTCAGGTTTGTTTTTCTTTTGTTAACCGCAATAAGATATTAGTTAAAGATTCTCGTTGACGCAAAGCTATCATCTGATACTACCTTATTTCGTCTTTCAACGTTATTTATTATTTCAACATTTACTCTTTTTCTGATATTCTTCATGGTTTTACCAAATACACTATTGTTCATCAGGTTAAAGAAATTTTTTCAAACTCTGTTGTGGCTACTGCTCTTTTATTTGTGTTAAAATCGATACAACTTTTTAGCCACGGCGATTGCTTAAATTTTATAACACGACGAACTTTACTTAAGACAAGACCATGCTCCAAAGCTTGTTTTAACGCTTCAGTATGAAGAACGTAACGTTTTTTATCAAGCAGATATCCGATTTGATGCTGTTCTTTCAATAACCTTTATTCTGGTGACAACATATTATCTGTAATCAGCATTGATTCTGGACAAAATGGATACTCATCATGAAGGTCGTGTAGTTCTCCAGGGTAAATAATATCAGCTTCAACAAAATAACCAGTATCCTCCGGTATCTTTTTCTCAATCTCACGAAGAAACTTATCTGGATCTATCCAACGAAAACCACCATAAGGCAACGGCTGACCCATTGCATATTCGTACAAATTATTAGCTTAAAGACAAATGCTGTAATTTGATTCTTTGTTAGCATCATAATCTGAAACGTACTTGTTTTTAGCTTTTGCATATGTTTTTTTTTATTACTGAAATTCCTCCTCTGATTCCTTTTTCAATAAATTAAAATTGATCAGGATTTGTTAAAAGTTCAAGTTTGATGCCACTTAATTTTAAAGCAGCATCCCAAGATAAACCTGGCGATGAATAGTGCCAAGAAGGATCAAGCTGATAATTTTGTAAACATATGGTTATAAATTCTTCAAAAACATCAGCAAGCAACAAAACGTCAGTAATAAGAAAAAGATCATGATAATCACCTAATTGTTTACATTTGAACTTGTTCCAAATCATCTGAGCGTAATCATATTCCTCGTCACTTCTTTCTTCAGATTTGAATTTTGAATAAAATTTAGATTTTCCTCGTAAACTTATTTCGTTAAATTGTTCCCAATGGGTCATATATTCGTACTGATAAACTCCTTTTTGTTTAAAAGATAAGAAAGATCACCAAATTACTTTGTTAAATTATCAAAAGCACTTACAACCTTTAAGAAGCTCCTCAAGTGACACTGCCATACACTGCACGCTGTCAATAAATCTTAATTTACCGAGCGAGAATGACATATACTTCTCAGAATTATTTGGTGTGCACTTGATCTTGCTATTGACGCTGATTTTTGTTGCCGCTATTACCTCTCGATTTCCAAATGCTTCGACAATGATGTGGGCATCATAACCACGGAGATTATAATAATTATAATTGTTCAAATATCTCCTAATTCCTCCTTTGTGTAATGAACACATCATTCTCTCACACAATGAGTCTGTAAAATTACCTTCTTGCAAAATGTTTTCAAGCAGTAGTGACATTAAATCTATCAGTATCTGATTACTACATTGTAGACATTTGATACATAATTCCGACTGTTCCAGGTGCTATTTTTTTTCTTCATAGAACTGATTGCTTTATAAATGTAATGAGTAGTAATAGGGTTTTTACAATCTGCATGCTAATCGTCGTAGATATTTCGATTTGCATAATGAATTTCTTTGGAAAAAATATCGTCTTCTTCGAACTCTTAATTTATTTCAAACTCGTTACAATTTTTCTTTTAAAATATGAAAACCGCACGGATATTTCAGAATGACCATGTCCCTTCACATCCCCTCGTGTATTTCTTAAAACTACTCCACAAACTTTTAGTATCTTAGTATAATAACAGTTTATCTTATAATCTACTAAAAGATTTTATTCAATGTGACACGTGTTTTGAATTTTGACTTTGTATTTGTATATTGCTGTAATACTCTGAATTGTTTTAAAGAAAACAAATTGTTTGTTTCAAGAGTTAATTGTCTACTGGGGTTGTCTGGAATATTGTGTACTGCTGTTCACTTTTGCAATGAAATCATCTGCCGGTTATGATATCCATTTGGACTAGGATCACAATTATTTTGCCTATATAGATCCTACATTTTGTGTGTGTTAGCATCGTACTTTCTAATGTTTCCAAATCCTAACAAATCGTATGCTAATCTAAAGTATCTTCAAAGATGAACTCACGATGATGTTCTTTTCATAGGTTATCCGGCATTTTTGGAAAGGCTGAACTGTAAACAAATCAACGTGCAATGGGTCACAAATTTCACTTCCGGGCACTCATTAATGAATATTTATCACTGTGCACTGTCGCCAAAATACACACACACACAATCACACTTTAATGCTCATATTCCAAAGAATAAACAATTTCCTTTAAAATAAATCAATACCAAGAAGGCCTAAATCTAACCCAAGTATCTCCACCAAAACGAGAGAATAAAAATGCTCTAAAAATAGACTGGGACTACATTCGTAGGTACTGACCCGGAAGTAATAGCTGTGACCTGCGTCCAGTAAAGCCAGCTTATTTATCGACAATTTTAGTCAACCTCATATATTTGCATGCCACACCTATTTAAACTTTACTTACGAAGTCTTCTTGGCTTTCATGGCAAACAAGGTATGTGACAACTGTCAGAAAGTATATAGTGTTGGTGTTCCGCAGGGTGCAATTAATTGAATTGGACCCAATGGTTTTGAGACCCCAACACTAAATTTTCTAAATCTTCCTTAATTATTGGAATTTTTAAAGGTAGTAAAAACCTAATTTGAATACAACAAAATTTATTTCTGATAATGTTTGAAATAGACAAACATTGATGGAAATAGACAAACATTGATAAATTTAATTATGAATAGAATTTTAAATATTTAAATTTAGAAAACTAAATTTAAACGTAAAAAGTAATTTTCATACAAAATTTACAAATAAAACTGACAAATTTTATACAGCAAAGTTGACCAATGAATTGTATTTAAGACAAGTGGTAGCTTGGGTCTGTGCAACTTGTAACACTTTGTCCCGGGGTAGTGAAGCAAGATAGCTCACGGTGATTTTCGAGGCAAATTTCAATATGCCTGTTCAAATATATATATATATCTGCGTGTCACTGTCAAGTGTAACGTTTTTTCTTATGCTTGCACATTTAATGTCATTTGGACATCTCCATATCTAGCATATTAATACTAAATGACATTATTTACCTAATGACACATCTAAGAAACAATGACAAGTGCTATGTTCCAGTTTTTTTTTTGTGTCAGGTACTTAGCCAGTTGTTGGTGTAAATAATCGTACACTAAAATTTTCGATTTTGACGGGACCCGTACCATGTTTAATAGCAATTATATAATGCGTTTTAATGTCAATAATCACAAAAAGGCGACAATGTAATAGGATAAAAGCTCCAGAGAGGCTCTATCTTACTGAACATGGTGCTGATCTCTCTCATAAAGACCTCAGCCAACATTTTTGAGGTCCTATATATCAGTGTGGTAGTATGAACCAATCCTGGTAACTTTTGGCGGGTACATTGGACATGTCCTAATGAGACTTTGGTATCACAAGCATTACTGCCGGAGAGCTTCCAAGCTAATTCAACTCTTCCATTATGTTTCAAATAGCAAGCCAGACCTGAAAAGAGATAACATATGTATTTTTAATCACATAGATCAGTAAGATGTAGGCAAATGAAGAAAAATATGCTAGGTATGGAGATGTCCAAATGAGATTAAGTGTGCAAGCAAAAGAAAAAACATTACACTTGACAGTGACATGCAGAAATATGAAACAACGGACATCCACTTAAGTTTCTATTCATCCACAAAATATATGAAGTTTCCAGAAGTATGTTTATCAGAGTATGTTCAGTCATTTACATGGTAAATAACTAATAAGGTACACTAGCTATCATGCAATTTGGGGCAATGTGGGGAGGGTGAAATTTGATCATTCGGGCAACAATTACCGTATATACTCGCGTATAATCCACTACCAACTGCAAACTGCATAGACCCAGATCTGCCGTCCTATAATATGCCAGCAGATCTGGGTGTATGCAGTTTTTGTAGGGACTAATCAGTAGAACAAACAACATAGACCCTGATCTGCCGGCGCATTATGCGACGGCAGATCAGGGTCTATGTTGTTTGCATTTAGACTAAGTGTTATAAGCGAGTATATACGGTTGCACATAACAGTATAAAGGGAAGTTCAGTGGCAACAATTAGTACATAACAGTATAAAGGGAAGTTCAGTGGCAACAATTAGTACATAACAGTATAAAGGGAAGTTCAGTGGCAACAATTAGTACATAACAGTATAGAGGGAAGTTCAGTGGCAAAGTACTAAATTAAAAAATATTACCATAAGTAGGTTAACTCATGATGAAAATAACATTTAGGCATATTTCAAGTGCATATAGCGAATTATGTGTCTGACAGATCAACAATAGGTACAAATAGATCCTATATCATCAACAAAATGTGAAATTCTGATTTCATAAAATTCTGAACAAGGATGGGAATTTGCATACGTGGGACATGTAAACATGTAATTATTAAGATCAATTGTACAAAGTTAATTCAAGTGATCTGTTTCAACATTTCTATTGTATACAACCAAGTATGTGCCTGACATATCAACATTTCTAGTGTATACAGTAAATTATGTGCCTGACAGACCAACTATAGATAGTTAAGTAAGATCCTATCTGTAAAAATAGCATAAACGTTTGGTCGATGACTGTATTTTAAAATTGTGTCAAATAGTAAGACGCAATTAAAGTTTGGTTAAGAAGCAAACAAGATGATGCCTCCATTTGAGTTCAAGGTCAGAGTTGTTTACCATTTCTTGAGAATATTTCCATTCGAAAGATGCATTTTGTATTGCATTCTGGCTCGTAAGATTACACGTTTCCTGTTGTGAAATAGGCCATTTGCAAAGAGTATATAAGACCTTGATGTGCGCATTATAATCATTCCAATTTTAAATCTTATGTTAAAAACATTTCTCCTTTTATGATCAGTCTTTGGAATCATCAGATTGTTTGGAATCATAGTTGTGCTGTAACTTTGTAGTACTGTAATGCCGTAATGCTGTATTGCTGTATACATAATTCGAAAGGAATTATTTATTGGAATTGGAGTTGCCTAAAGTGCTTACATCAACCTTTGGATTTAAATACGACTTTTAGTTACCTGTTGACATTCTCAAAGATGTTTTGGATTACATTATTAGGGTACATCAGGACATTCCAGACTACCCGTTCATTCGGAACATTCATTCACTCGGAACATTCATTCATTCAGAACATTCTATATTTAGGACTTGTGATTAGGACACTTAGGATTATTGGATTATTTGGATTTTAATTATAGTTACTGTAAGTGTCTTTTGAATTTCACTTTAATTATCTGGAAATAAATTGCTTGTTGATTGTACATACATGGTTGGTTTCACTATCTTTCTGTTACATTATTTTAAGACCATAGAGTCGTAACAATGTAAAATTCTGATCCCAAAAATACTAATCAAGGATGGACGTATGCTCATGGAAGACATGTAACCATGTTAAGATCAATTGTACAAAGTTGTACATCTGTCTGAATATTTCTGGTGGGGATTTGTTTAGAGTGTCAGTTAACAATTACTATTAGTAATTAATAATGCGTAAGTAGAATGGTTCATTAGAATGGAATATCGGATTATGCTATAATGCCGCACTTTGTCAATCAATATCTTAACCAAAATTAACAATAATAAAGAATGCATTTTGTGTTAGACTTCATTTTGATGTCTTCCTACATCCAAAGTAAATAGATCTGGAGAAAGTATATTGCATCCCTTTGACCTATCTTCTTTTGACATTTTTCATTGTCTGACAGTTTAGAAATAGCTTAGTAGACAGACTGTGTGGGCTGTACTATAGAGTCCTCATCTCCATCCTCTCATTAAGTACCATATAACTATGTTTATAGACAATTATTGTAAGTCGTATAAGCAGATAAGTGTTACTTATATATCGCACCGTCATAAGCATACAAAGTAACTGCTTGGACCCGTACTAAATAGTGTAAATGACCTACAGGCACAATATCAACAAAAACATGTCTTCATGTGTTTTGAATAAAGGCTCATTCTGACTTTCAAAAATATTTTCTGACAGAATTTGAAAATATCTACTATTTTAATATGTTGTACATACATAATGATAATAATGAACATCAACCCCCAAAAGACTATAAATGTGCATAATTTTGCAAAATTGTAAAAATTACATTTTAAATGTTTTTGTAAGTTTAAATTTAAAACAAAAATTCAAATGTTCAATTTTTACTGTTATATTTCAATTTTAAATGTCAGTATACATAAACTATCAAGTTTTCATGTCAATATCTCAATTAATAAACATGAAATTCCAATTTAAAGTTTCAAGGTTAACACACTGACAATACTCAGATCACAATTAGTGTGTGTGTGTGTGTGTTGGCGATAGTGCACAGTGAGTAATGAGGCATTAATGCGTGCCTGGAAGCGAAATCTGTGACCCATTGCACGTTGATTTCTTTACAGCTTAGCCTCTTCAAAAAATGACGTATAACCTATGAAAAGAACATCACCGTGAGTTCGTCTTTGAATATACTTTAGATCAGGTGTGTCAAACATACAGCCCGCCAGACTCGTTATTTATTACTTTTTATTATTATTTTTATCAAATCTGGCCCGTCATAGCAAATGAGTTTGACACCCCTGCTTTAGATAAACATATAATTTATTAGAATTTGGACACACATCATAATGCTCATATTCTAAAGAAAAAGCAATTTCATTTAAATCAATACAAATAATGCCTAAATCTAACTCAAGTATCACCACCAAAACGAGAGGGGAAAAAGCTCTAAAAATAGACTGGGACCAAAAGTACTAATTGTGACCTGTGCCCATTTGCACGGAGGTCGGTCTCGAGTAAGCATTGAAGTATTTTGTGATTTAGGGGAAACAACTCGAAAAACACACATGATAGAAAAATGATCAGATTCTACCGAAAAAGCAAAATGTTTGGTAACAAATTACAAGATATTTTGTACATAATTTGCAACACTTTTGCCACCACTATCGTCAAGATACGTCTTTGTTCCATTTTTATCCCAGTTATTGTATCGTCCATTTAGAACATCAATATTATAGTTTTCCATAGTGTTATAAAAGATTTTCTAACATTACTAACAACTTTATCTTCTGACACTCATGAGTTTAAGAAAATATCAATATCTACATATTCATATGCAGGAAGGTAAACAGATGTGATTTGTTCATATGATACTATATCATTCTAAAACACATTTTAAATCACCTGCAATGAAAGTGTGATTACATCATTCAAATAACTTGAAAATTGCGCGAGATTTTGCTCAAACAAAAATGCACTATCACTTTTATTATCTGAATTATAAGTTGTTTATCCCTGGGTAGTAAAAAGGAACATCTTGTCCATGGAGAAAAAGTCTTGTCACGGGCAAATATATTACATAATTTTCAGCAGTATACTTGGATTTTACAGAGTGACTAATTTCATTATATATATGCCACCAGAGTTATTCCCAATTTCAGATTTAGTTCTAGGTACAGATTCAGGAGAAAACTTGACCTAGCAGTCACTAAAATTCATCTTTAGTATCTGCCCATGTTTCTAAAAAGACTATACTGTCATATACGTTTCCCAGAAATTACATAAGATATGTCTCTATTATATAATTGTTAAAAGTTTTTCTTTTTTATCTTAGTCTATTTGCATTCCATGAACAGGTTTATCAAATAAAGGCAGAAAAACGTTAATTTAATTTTACGCTTTTAACGACTTCATCTCTCTTTCAAGCTTCCACATCTGATACCAAAGGACTTAGATAATTGTCCTCTTCTAATTGTTCTTCAGTTGCAGGTATGTGAGATACTGCAGATTTCTGTTGCGCTGTCTGAGTTGTTACGTTTCGCATTCTTTCGGTTTCCCTGCACTGTTCCCACCCGTTTATGTTCACTGATCTGTTCATCTAACACACAAAACACCATCACTTGTTGTAAGTTTATTGTAAGAGAGTCTGGTAAAATCTCTCTCGTGTCTCAATCATCCAATCGTGCAACTTCTTTCTTTATTCTCTAACTTTTGAGTAATGTCCTAAAGGACCCGTTTGTCTCGTACTGACCTGGCCGTCTGCAACACTGCTTATCCTTGTCCAATCAGAAGTTAGCTAATGTAGATTTGGGGCAGTCTGTAGTATTTGCATTAATGCATACTACTCAGTTGATGAGCCCCCTCCATGGCTATCATTCTTATCTTGCATTGTATAAAGGTCTTCATCTTGTTTTCACACATTTCCCATAGGTCATTAGCATCATTTGATCCCAAAAGGTTTCAAATTATTTCTCCTTGAATGCACTTCAATTGTGTCTACTGTAGCTTCCAAGCGGTCAATGTTCTTATCCATTATTTCCCCTTGAATGCGCTTCAATTGTGTCTACGGTAGCTTCCAAGCGGTCAATGTTCTTATCCATGGTCTAATTTTCAGACTTCAGCCTGTCGTTCTAACGCTTCATCCACTCTGCCTGCAATGGACTGCATATTCTTGTTGATGGTTTGGAACTGCTGTTTACTGTTTGCCAGTGTTGTAGCCACATCAAAAATAAATATAATCTGAACAGGTTAAACGAACATTACCAGATTCATTTTAACTTTGTTTGCTTATTTACCCCAACGGGAGGCGCTGAATTGACCTGACTGGTCACACATAATACTCAAAACAACCAATTATATCGAAGTTAACTAAAACGAACTACTACTTACCTTTAAACACTACCATACCCATCTTGGTTTGTTAGATTGTAATGAAGTTCCAATTTTGGCCCTGCATTGATCTATACTTACTCCCATATTTCGCACAACACCTCAGTTGCAAACAAAAAAAAGTACATGTAGGACTCTCGCTGCCAGGTGGCGCTACCTACAACTATTCATATGCGCCGACATAGTAGTATTACATTTTTCGTCAATATTGCGTGCACTTCCATATATTTCTTCACAGATGACCCAATTTTCGACTATAGTTCTGGCAACGGTATTAAGTCCCATGCTTCTTATGCTAAAATTGTTTGGTACAAAGTTTTATAAATGTCCATGCCAAAGAATAAGTTTGATACAGGAATATAGACAACCTTCCCTATCGCCTATCATTATGCAATGACAATAACAATGTTTGTTTGGGGAATGCCAATTGTTTTATAGTCCATTCCACATAAAAAGTAAAATATACACTGTTAATACGAAATACATGTATATCCTTCTGATTACAACCCATATCGGTCCATATTAGAATCACATTTAACACGTGCAAATGGCAAGCAAGACATAAATCTCGTGCAAGTAACTTCAAAACATGATTATTATGATATAAGTGCTCATTCTTGAGAAATATAACTTTCTGGACGCGGACATACATTTATCCCATTACTGACACCATTAAGTTCAGATAGCCCCGACTAACATAACCAGATAACTGAATCTCATTCATAGAAAACCCTATCGGTACTTCCGTTCTTATTTTACACAATAACTTCACACCCTCAGTAATCTTCTCATGGCTTGATATATTTTTGAACAACCTACTCAGCCGGTTGGCAGCGAAGTAATTGGCACCCTTTAAGGAAAGGCCAGAAAAGGAGGATACAAGAAAAATATTTAAAGTAGAACAAGTTGCACTATTTGTACTTTCAGGTTTGTGCATGACTCATAACTTCGGCCTTCGAACCAATATTTTGAAGAATTTTTCTTACACCCACTTTTAATATCTCTGCGGTAATAATAGGCTGTAAACTATTGTAAATGAATCTAGACGAGTTTTTGTTACCGCGTCATCCATATTCATATCTATGCTCCATACTATTTATTACAATCAAATACAGCAAACCATAAAGATTAAATCACCAAGATTCCTAGACAGATAGGATGCACACTGTTTAATAATATGGGCGGGTTCTAGGTTTCTAGACAGATCAGAAGGTACACCGTTTGATAATATGAGCAGGTCCAAACTATTTATAAGCAGGTTTCATTTTCTGTTGACAAAATTTGAGGCACGTCCATGTTTGTAAATTGTGGGTCATTACATCTGGTAAAAAAAGTTGCAAGATCATTTGAAAATGATGGGCTTTAGCACGCCGGCTTGTTTAAGATATGTTTAAATATGAGATATTCATAGAATATACTAAATTATATGTACAACATACCTTTTAATTGTTCAACTTATTTTGCCTTTCGAGGTGTAATTTATAGATAATAAGTTTTCCTTATCCATCATGTTTGATTTACTTGCGACTTGTATTATTCGATGAAAATTTGAATCTCACACCTCATCATTATTATATGGTATCTATAGCCTTCTTACATATTGCTTAATATGTGTATTTTTCAAAGTAAAAATGATAAAGAAAGACTCGCTTTATTATTATAATTAGGTAAAAATTACTTTATTTAACTAATACAATAACTATTATAAATTCATCAATCCATGAGATCTGTGTAAAGACATTCAATATTTGTCCAAAAAACGAAGATTTTTTCACACGTTCAATGGTAAAATTGATATTACTCAATCAGGATGACGCGATTTTGGTGAGTCATTTAGTCATTATATCGAATCTGATGCTGACGATTTAACGAATAAACGACCATCGCATTTACTTAATATCGGCAATTTGTGTAGTATGAAAGGTGACGTTCCAATGTGTCCGCCTTCTGCAAGTTCTCCCATATCAATTGTAAATTTTCTGTATCCTCGCCGCTCCTAAGTTTCAGTCTACGCATACTATTGAAGGGGAAAATTGTCTGTTATCGATTGCGCAAGCCATTTGCAGACAAATGTCGACATGTCTGTCTTTAAAGGCAGATTAATTTATACCGAGGGGTTCAATGCCTTCCTGTGTTGTCGTGTAAGCGTTGAACGCATACATTAAGGTTCAGCGGAGACATGATAGATCTAAAAGTCTTTGAAAATGTATGTACTGACACGAGGAAAAAGAAAACAATTATTCAACAAGTCATCTGTCTCGCCAAGTCATACTAGATCCAAATGTGTCCTGCTTTGTATACTAATAATTTTTCTTACTCCAACTTTATTCAATAACTGCCGTGATGTGCATGGAATTCTCTCTCTCTCTCTCGTACAGACACAACAGAGAGATTTATGAAAAAGACTCAAAAACGAGTCAACAAAATTTATTGAAACCATCTATATAATAGTGATTTCAAATATATGGAAACGCTGAGCTAATAAACTTGAAAGTCAATCCGGAATAACATTGCTCGTACAGCGTAGGATATCTTGGTCAATGTTTATCAATGGTTCGTACTCACAAGAGAAACGATATTCAGGTAATGGAAACAAAAAATCGACGGTCCATATTTGTCTACAAATCTCGAAGAAGCACACTTTGCAATTGAAAGCTGATGTCAGATGTGTAAACTGTATTGCATTTGCAAACACACGCACACAAATTTGTACCAACACATACTCCTCTATGTGAATTTAATCACATTATTCATAACAGCTGCTGTAACCGTGCTGACACCATTAAGAGTTTATTGGAATGAATGGTATAGCATCTTGACCTTTTGGCATCGCTGGAAGTCAGATTTGCGCTTGGGCACTAGATTATGGCAAATAAACTACTTTCACTTGACAGGCTTGTCATTCCATTTACGATATTGACCATGTATAAATATCTCACTTATGAAATGAAGCAATATCGAAATTCACACACGATAATCGAAAATCACACAAGATAGGGTCAAACGGAAATTTCCATATACACTTCGATTATGTCGGCCGGAAAGTGACTTGACAACTCTTGCATGACGAGGCTGGTTTCATCGAGTTTGACGCGAGCTATTTTATGACGTTAGCTCTACTCAAGTACACCTTAAAAAAGAAGGCAAAGCCTCCCATCTCTTCCCTCATGCTTGGGCCAAGGTTCTTACTTAGACAATGATGTATTACTCCAATATTCTTAACTTCACGTTTGTAAATTAAATCCCATTTCAATAGGATCATTTGGTGCTTAAAAATAGTTCTGCGTCAACCTTTCTAGGCTCGCGCGTAGGGTATACGGTTCGAAACGAAGGTCAAGTTCATTATACGAGGTGAAAACAAGTTCAATGTGTGAAATGCAATACTAATCAAAACTTTCATATGACTATGTGAAACTTCGGCAGACATAATAACCAGCACGGATGATACGTTAATTGATATGTAGCTTCATTCATTTAAGATCGCATCCATTTCAAGAACTAATTTACTGAAATTAAGCAAATCGTGTGTGCGAAACATTTGTACGTGGGATACAATCTTCTTTCAAACGGTAAGAATAATTGTGCTTATAATTTCTAAGTTATAATTGTATTTAAAATTGGTACTAGTATTTTTGGTAGGTTGGAACGTAACAGATTCTTTGTTTCGATACAACGTGAGATGAAAACGAACACACACACACTTATATATATATATATATATATATATATATATATATATATATATATATATATATATATATATATATTGTAAGCAATCTCTAATTCCTGTGTGCTAAGGAGAGTTCATTAAAGAATTTCCACTCAAGAATAAAGTCAACAAAAATATTTAATGAAAGTAACACAAGTAAGAAGATGGAAAGATGTCATCAGTACAAAATATTCATTTGGTGTTCAAACATACACATATGACTCCAGCTAGGAAAAAACACTCTTTGCTTGCACTCTAGTATAGTAAGAAATAGAGACCGAAGTTCATTTTCCATGGCTTGTGACAAAATCATTTCAGCAAAATGTTTCCAAACAAAATAGTCTTTTCAGTGTTTGAAAAAGTCAAATAATGGCTGAAAATCATACAGTTACCCCAACAGACAAAAGCTGAAGATTTGCTTTTTAGTCGTTTAACCCAACTTACCAATGTGGTGGGAGACAACTGCAAGACAATTTGTAAGACAAATTTACTTGCTCAGGTATTTCCAGATATATAGAATCTACATAACTACCGATATGTCTGCATCTACACAATTAAAAATACTGACGTTCAAATTATCCAAATTTTGTTTTTTTTACTAACTTTTCACATAAATAAGGTATAAGTCTCCACATAATTATAAGTATTATTATTACATTGCCAATCTATATTATTATTATTATTATTATTTAACTGAGAAATTCCTCTTTATTTTCTTGAATATTCTCGGAAGTTTCATCACCTAAAAGGTTATCGGACGTACAAATTTACCAATGATGATTATACGCTTTTGAACAAATTTTGCTTGAAGTTTCGAACTTGGCCGCTCTCAGCAGTTATCTGGCAAGTACTGTCTGTCACCCTTTATATATAAATTTCGCTTTTTAACCACGTGACTTTACAGGACCAATCAGATCTGGCAGACTGAATCAGCCAACGAATCAGATGTGGCACACTGGCAAACCTCTGTCTGCCGCAATTCTTACGTTATCAGCTGTATACGAATAAGGTTCAGCATATTTCAGTATATAAACATTTGTACATGCGATTTCTTACTCCGTACAAACACTCTGAGACACAAACTCTGTATCCTAACTTGACTGTATAGTTTTCAGCAGCAGAACAACAGTTCTACAACGGATACATTGTTGGAGACTAATGACGGGGTATAACGGTTATAAACGACATGCGGTTGCTAGGGACGTTGCAACAAGGCACAACATAGTGCGTTCCTATATTTGTACTACTCAATGAATCTAACAGCTTTTACAGAGTCTGCATGTTTCACATATTATTGATGGCAAAAAGTTCACTGTGACTTCATTTTAGTGTAAATGTATATGAATCACATACCTGTAATATTAAACATCGATGTAATGAGTAACAGATCACAAATAAAAATGGCGTCCACAAGAGCTTGACACGATCAATAAAAGTTTGTTTACCGCGAAACATAAGCAACCTGAAACTCCATATTTAATATATGTATCACGATGGTTCCATGAAATGACCACAGAATGGAGAAAAGCACATTTGGGATTATATAAGGTAATATAGGCATGCAATTTGCGCAAGAAACGGTACTGACTGTAAAATGTCGAATTTTGACAAGCAAAGTGTGATAAAATGATCGATACGGTAATAGCTAAAGCTCATTAACATATATTTCTTACAGACATAATAAATATGGAATTAATTAACTTGTAGTTCAGTATAATTTGACTGCATGGACCACAGGAAGTTTGAGAATATGGCTATGAAGGGGCGCTGTATCGAAAATAGGGAGAAGCTATTCGGTAAAACTTCTGTAATCGGAGAGCAGCTAACTCTCCACTACCAAATGATCTCCTACTGATCATGTATAAATAGAGACTTCACATGTTGGAGTAAATATCCCCCGCCCCCCCCCCCCCATTATGGTGCAGTGCTAGTTAACCCAGAGTCTATGACAATATATATATATATATATATATATATATATATATATATATATATATATATATATATATATATATATATATATATATATTGTGAAGATAAAAAAATTGAACTTATTCACTAATAATCAACAGATAAATTGATGCAATTTATTGCCGCATGGTTAAGAAAAAGACCTGCTCTAGTTACTTCAGTTGATTGTTTGAGTACGTGTTTGTTTCACATCGTTTCACAAACATTAGCTATTTCGAAACAGCACCGTACATTGAGCAGATTAACTTGCGAAATAACATTTTTTGCTAGATTGGAAATATCACTTTGCCATTTCGAGAATTGCACTTTCATTTAATTTTAGTGGCTCTAGTCACAATGATTTTAAGGGCACATATGTATCCATGTTTTTTTTTTATTTCAAAGATTTCACGGTGATTACGGCTGACACATTTTTTTAAGGAAAGAATTAATCAAAGTAACAGAACTAACGTAATTACATAAACTTCGTGTTTGAAAAAAGAAAATCTGTTTAAATAGCGATATGTATTTGTCCGGCAAACCCGAAAGCCACGATTAGATGTTATAAGGAGTATTTCCAGATGAGAAAAGACTGACATAAAAAAATCACGTCTCTAGAAACAGGAAACTAACAAACATCAGAAGAGAAAGGTAGAGTTATTAGGCTTGGATGCATCAGTGAGTAGACTTGTAGCAAACATTCTTCAGAAATTTGTTTTATTTTAAAAGATGTATTTCACTCAGATTTTCCATTTGAATAAAACAAACAAACAAACGCTGAGATACAATAAATGGTATGAAAAGTTTGTGAATATATTTCAGTAGATGTCTAGGAGAATATTATACGGAGAATAGTTTATAGCAATCTTTTAAATTTTATTTAGAGTATATTTCTTTAATCTATCTTGGGCATTTCAGAGAGCGAGTTTCCTAATGTCATAGTTACTGCCCTCTAGCAATACCACTTTGAGGTATGAATGAAAACAAAATGTTATTGAGAAATTGTTTTCAAAACAGCGCTACGCTACGGCATAACAATTATAAGGTCGTGAAACGGCAAACACATTTTATGGCCGCGTCTTGATCATGAATATAAGGAGTGACCTTTCGGAATTGTGCGATGCCCTTTTGAAACGAAGCTGGTGCGAAACAGCTTGGAATAAACATTCACATATCTACAGTCACTAACTTCAGGAATATTTGTACTTTTCACCGTACTGTACACAACTACCGCGAAAGAAACTTCACATACTAGCCTCAGATGTCCAGAAGGATGCTTAACAATTCATTCATGTACACCATCTCTACTTAATTCATATCTAGTATCTTCAAAAAGCTTGCAATCAATTGGAATTTCTATGTGAGGGATTAGTGAGACTAAAAGAGTGATATGCAGCAAATAATATCTTTCATACTCGCTTCTTGTTATACCTCTTTTAGCACGCTTATGTAAATGTAATGTATACACTTTATTACACACACACACACGCACACACACACAAATATATATATATATATTACAGGGACAAGAAGAGACATTGTAATCTTCTCATGGGATGCCTCTAAGAGTTCTATTTTACATTCCTGATTTATGTTGTTTTAATCGACGCTGATATAAGGTAAGTAATCATTGTTTATTCACTTATTTGCTATCAAAATATAAAACAATGATTTGTTTTCCCACGATATAAATAAAAGTTATATATTCCCAGTGCCCTGATTAATTTTAGGACTAAAACAAATATCCAAGAGTTTTGATGGTGAGAGGGTGATAAAGCTAACTATTTTAATTGACTTTTTTTTTCTTGCTGGAACTAGCTTACTCTCACAGTGTCGGGTCTCCGAGGAAACAGTGTTGATACTAATCGGCATGATACAGATGAAACAGTGTTGAAACTAATCGGTATAATACAGAATTCATTTTGGTGGAATGAAATCGTGTAGTAAATGTATTGATGGTTATCTTGCACTATTTGGTTTTTCAGTTGTTTTGTTTGATTTGGGGGTCATAGTCTGATACGGTGAATGAGGACAATGAATCACTATGACCAACGGGCAGCTGAAATTATGCCAAAATGGATAACGGTGTCACCACAGAGAGAGAGAGAGAGAGAGAGAGAGAGAGAGAGAGAGAGAGAGAGAGAGAGAGTCTGTTGCAGAAACACGGTCAATCCATTCAATCAGCTTTGCCTCACTTTCAAGCGAAGCAGCGTTAGAATCAAACGGAATAATTTATCAGTGTAATCAAATATAACCCAAATTGAAATCCCATTCGTACCATAATTCATGAACTGTCCAATAGTTTAACTTGAATTCATAATAAATCTATACGTGTTTGATTTCCAGACATCGGTGAAATGTAAAATTGATTCTTGAAGCACGTACTAAATTGATTGCTATTTTCATGCTGGACTGTAGATCAATATCTATGATTGTGGGGTTTAGTTGGGTGGTAAGACCCATAAGTCTGCAATTACTGTCGTCACAGCCTTAACCTCAACATATTGTGAAAGTATTCTATTCTGTCTTGAATGTTGTAACATTGCAACATGGTCTTCCCTTGTGTTAATAAACACTATAATCTGAAACAAGAAATTTATATAAACGTTTTGATGTAATTAAAGTATACAATGATAAAACGGTTATTTTATTTTATTTGTTTATAATAAATATCATGAAAATGGCAATACAACGGAAAATGTTTATTTAGGATCCAATGAGCATAAAGATCATATACTTTTAGATGCCATCGCCAGGGTTTGTACAAGTTTGTTAAAAGATTGTAAAAGAGGACGTCGTCTCAAACTTTTATATTTAAAAAAAATCGAAAATAAGTGTGTATGCCACTTTGTATATAGTGTTTAGGAAGTCCAAGTAAACACACCAATAAATCAGGGCTTTACAAATTTTATAAAGTCAGTCAAGGCAAGTTGACTGGAAAATTGAACTTGCCCGTAGGGGATTTGAGCTTGCCTAAAAATATGACAACAAAATATCACAACTAAAGTGAAAAAATATGGTAAAATAAAATATAGGCTGTTTTAAGGAAATTGTATTATTTATTTTACGAATATAGAACTTTTGTTATCTTTTTATCTTTGTATACACCTTAAAACCATATGTCGATAATTAAAGTTATCAAAAAGATATATACGTATAGTACATGTAGATAGATATGTAGATGAGGTAAAAAAAAGAGGAAGGATTATAATACATATATAGTTTCAAGAGCAAAGACAGACATATACATGTATACAAAGAGATATATAAATGGATAGGTAGATTTCTGAGAGAGAAAGAGAGAGAGAGAGAGAGAGAGATCAACGTTTAGGTAAAAAGACCTTAAACTGAAAAATTAAACAGCTAAGATCAGAACTGTTAACTTAAATTTAGTCATGTTTCTATATATCATAACATTTTTCTTTGTCTACATTTCCACTTAAAGTTCAATTGATCATACAGATTAAGCATCCATCCATTAATAAAACAAGGTAAAACTGAGTCCCTCACTGAAATATTACAATTTCATCGAATTTACTCTTTGCTTTTTTCTGGGGAGCGTTGTGTCCACTCACATGTCAGTATCCGCGTCAACGTCATGCTAATTTACCCTGAAATTGGTGACATGCATCTAAACAATCTTTGACAAACCGACTTTTGAGAATGATTATTTGTACCCATTTAATTATTTGCCCAACAGTAAGTATGTATCGGTCTCCTGTAATAATCACGCAAATAATAGATGATAAACACCGCTTGTGGGTGCTAGATTTCCAGGTGGCTAATCGTTAGAGACGAGTGCCTTTTATTTCCAAACACAACTGCCAAAGAAATGTCAAAAGTTATATTATTAACAATTATTACCTAGTCGGCTGAAAATCGATGACATACATCAAAACCAATCTTTGCCAAGCCGATTTTTTAGAGTCGCCAATCATGGCATATTCGGAGCTCAAAACCTAGTCAAAACCGTGACTAGGTTGGGACTTGAAAGTTGGCGAATTCCGTATAAGTACAAATATATAATTAAGATGTCACTGATGAATATATATATATATATATATATATATATATATATATATATATATATATATATATATATATCTATATATATATATATCTATATCTATATATATATATATATATATATATATATATATATATATATATATATATATATATAAAACTATTTGTCAAAATTTGCTTTAAATAGTAAATATTCATATTATCATGTCTGCGTGAGAAAATGCGAGACTGACCTTGAAATTGACCACAAGATAGAAATGACAGACTTTGACAATATATCGTATGAAATAAAGGATCAATAGACGAAAGAAACTGCGGGCAGTTACGTAATTGGAGAATGCTGTACATATCAACGCGAAATAAAGGTGCAGATATATGTAGTGTGGCGAGATAACAGAGTATAAAAATTGATGAACATAAAGCATTACTAACTGAACACAACCTCCATCTCTCTATCTTTCTTTCTCTCTCTCTCTGTTTCGAGTGACATTCCAGACACTTTGCGATCGATACTACAAGGACATTACATTAGCATATGATACGGAATCATCGCCGTTTGGTTATGACCTAAATTTTTATTAGATTTTGTTCCTATTGTCAGCAAGCAACAGTTTTTTTTATATGTGTAGCGTTATTATCATAGCTTATAAAGAGGAAAAGTATTTGATATACTTAAAAGGCAATAATTCGATATCGAAACATATAAAACCGTTAGAATATTGAATATTTTACGACGCGGTAGCTATTGCAGCTTTTGTCTGGAAAGGGACATTACCACAGCAGAAAATTGATGGAAAATACTACAGCAAAAACTGTCTGCTGGAAAACCAGTCATGCATGATATGCGATTTTTCTTTGTTGGAAAATCTGTTTGGTGCTGAAGAGCGGGAGAAACTTTGCCTAGCTCTTCGCCTGGCAAACAAGGATCAAGGACAATTTAAAAAATTGTGATTTTTCTCCGATATTGCTCATTCAAGGCACAAACAAAAACTAATTTATTTTAATTTTTTAGGAGTCATTATGTTCTTCAGTCATGCATACGGGGACACTCGTCTAGAGTGAACACCTACTCATAACAGACAAATATATTATGATACGGATTAATATAAACGCAAAATGCACTTTACTCGTATTGCGTATCAGTGCACTGATAACAAATGTACATTTTATTCTTGTTATCTTTCCACACTAATACAAACAACACTATTGATATATTTCACTCTCTGTCCATTCAACACACATGCAGAATAGATACAATTAATATATAATTAATAAATCAAAATGAACACTTCAATACTTGATATGGCATTTCAAAAAGAAGTCAGAAAAAAATATTACAATCGTCTTAAGTTCCTTTTCAACTAGAAAATAATAAAACGTGACGATAGACCACAATTTAAACAGAATCATAATAAAAAGATTTAGAGATTCAAATCGTATTGCTTTGAATGTGATGAGTTTGTACGCCGGCAGCAATAAAGATTTGTATGAATTTTTCAATGATATTGAACCATATGTGAAGGTCATCATTGGAAACATTCGACAATTTAGTTATGCCAATGTACAATTAGACTTAACCATCATATGTAGAAAGAGATCCATTCAAGAAGGTGAACAAGATGCGTGTATAGAAATATTTTACCAAGAAACAAAAAATCTCTCAAGATATTGAATAGAGGCGAAATGGATAATGTCATTGAATGTTTATTTTATATTTTGCATACCAAATTTTGACAGCAAAATGGCGAAAGTATAAGATAGATGTTTGACAGAATTTAATATATAACATTACAAAAAATCAGCTGCTAAGTGGAAACTTGTACCTAATATAATGGCCTCAGAATAAAAGAGTGTGTTTCAATGTGAAAAATATAGCTGATATAAGTACTTCTTCTATGATCAGGAATCTGTCTTAAACACACCAAATATGCATGTGGACCATCAAAATACTAGATAGAAAATAGTCTTAAACACACCAAATATGCATGTGGACCATCAAAATACTAGATAGAAAATAGTCGTAGGTGTTGTACATGTCCGGTAAAAATAGAGAATATTAGAAAAACAGAAAATTGTTTTGAAACACCAGATTATTTTGATACTGGTTGCAGTTTAGAGCATCTGCATGACTATTAGCATGCAATCTGTCATCATGTTCACCTTTCAAAATAAAGCCAAATAAAATGGTTATCGGTGTAAAATTTGCGAACAATTATGTTACTGAGTTCGGTTTGCCATTGTTGGCAGTCAAATAATTAGTGGCTTTTGCAAACTGCTATAATCATTTGGAAACCCTTTGAATAAACCATGTATATTATTTAACCTATAGTTATCTACATCGTCAATAACCTTATCAGGAATAATTCCATTAAAGCATCCACAAACAAAACGATGTGCTAATATACTTTTGAAATGACCATCTTTCGTTCTAACAGTAACTCCATAATAACAGCTACGGGATGTTTGTTGAATATTCTTTTTATTTCTCACATTTATTTTATACAGTAATATTTCCTTAAACCAAAATAAGGCTTAAAGAATTAAATATAATATATACCGTAATATATAAAAATGGTAAACGTTAGAGAAATGCAGAAACATTTTTATTGTTCAATCTCTATCAAAAATAAAATTATTTTTTACTTCGGGATGGGGATCAAAATTTAAACACCACTCTCACTAAAATCTATTGAAATTTGACCATTCTGGAGAGCTGATTACGTAAAAATGAAATCTGAACATAATTAAACAATAAAGCCCATTCCAGCTCCAAGAAAAATACCACCATCTGGAATAAAACCCATTCCAACCCCCAAAACATTGGCTCAACAGCCAAGATATGTTTGGAAGAAGAAAATAGACAAAGACCCGGTAAAAGATTTTGAAGCCCTAGTAAATAGGAGATACTAATATAATAATAACTTGGATACATGTTTATCAAATATGAAAGAACAAATTGCAGCAAATCTAACAAAAATGAAATAATTGCAAACAAGGGAATAAAATTCAGTATACCGATAAAACTACGGCTGTACAAAATGGTAACATCTGAGGGTAAAATAAAAGCAGCATAGGAAATGTATACCTTTTTTGCTCATAAAGCGGCTCATGTGCTAAATGTAAATAATGTTAATGACAGTATCCTACATGCTTTTGATAAAATAAAGCGCGAATTCGATGAATTCGTAAGCTTGGGAAGCGGTTGAAAGATGAGGTATATTCTCGTTATTTATCTAAACATCTCACAATACGAGCCATTTTTGGCAAAAAAGTTACAGTCCTCTGCCAAAAGAAATATGATCCTAAAAGGGGTGCATTAATGTTCAGAATAATGATAATAAATGTTTTCAATGTGCTATTTTATCAGCTTTATTTCTTCCTGGCTGCAAAGTGGTGCGCATATTCAAGTATACAAAAATCATGTTGACAAGTTAAATTTTGGTGATATTAAGTTCCCTGTTTCATTAAAAGATATTACTAAATTTGAAAAACTGAAAAGCAAATTAGCTATCAGTATATATGGTGATGGATTATACCTATTAAGGATTAGGAGTGAAAAAGGAAAAGTATTATTTATATACTATTAATATCAGAAGACGAGAAAAATCATTATGTTCCATACAAAACATTTCCCGATTGTTATATAGCAGTAGCAAGCAAAGTATTTATTTAGAGATATCTTCACATTTTTAGCAGATAACAAAAATCATAGTATTGATTGTAACGGCACAGAATCTAAATGCCAGCGAGGTGTGCTACCCAAGAGGGTAGAAACCATTTTAAAATGTAAACTTATCAAAATCAAATGAAGGCACCATTTGTTATCTATGCCTATTTTGAAACATTGAATGAAAAGGTTAAAATCAGCAGGATAACAGCACAGAACATGTGACCAAACAACCTCAGTGTGGATACACATATATTGTAGTGCGATGCGATGGCATGGTCGTGAATAGGGCATTGTACCGCGGAAAAAATGCTGTTGAAAAATGTCTTCGTGATCTGGACGATGAAATGAAAGGAATAAGAGAGGCTTTCAAAAGGTCGGTGTCAATTAAAATGACTGAAAATGATAAAACTGATTTTAAAAATGCAACTTCCTGCCACATTCGCAGCAAGAAACTAGATGGCAATAAGGTAAGGGATCTCTACCATATTACCGGTAAATATAGAGGAGATGCTTTTTCCGATTGTAAATTACAATACAAAACTTTATCCTAAGAGAACTAATGTACCTGTGGCATTTCACAATTTCTTGGGAAATGACGGTCATCCCATAAAATGTCTGCTCCTGGGAAAAATACCGATGGACATATAAGTTGCATACGAAACTGCATGGAAAAATGCATGTCTTTTAGCATAAGCCAGTTTAACTTCATTGATTCCCTTCAAGTCCGTAAAAGTAGCTTAGAAAATTTAGCTGTGAATCTGCAAAGAATTGATTTCAACATAACAAAAAGCATTTACTAAGTCGGACCAGTTTGATCTGTTCACAAGGAAAGGGGTGTACCCATATGAATATATGAATAGTTTTCAACGTTTTGACGAGCAGAAAATACCGCCAAAAGAAGCGTTTTCATTCGACGTTAGACAATTCAGGTATAACATATGAAGAATATGCTCATGCTCGGGAAGTATGGAAAAAATGCAGTATTAAAAAGTTTGTTGACTATTATGATATCCATCTCAAAACTGATGTGATGCTGCTGGCAGATGTTTTTGAAACTTTTAAAGAAGTATCAATACAAAATTATGGCTTAGATAATACTCAGTATATCACAAACCCGGGAATGAGCTGGGATGTCCTTTTACAAATAACAGGCGTTGAACTGGAGCTACCAACTAATATTAATATACATTTATTCATGATGATTAGTGGTTATGATCATGCCAAACCAAATAACTGAATCGTGTATATTAATAGTAAAAATGTATATGAAAGGTCTATGATGCAATCACTTCAAACATATGGGTTTAAATGGATTAATCCTAATAAATTACCAGCTAATATGTTTGATGATTAGGAGGTGGGATCTAATTTGGAAGTCGATCTGGCGTATCCTGATGAATTACATGACAGTCACGGTGATTATCCATTGGCACCCGAGACGATGCAGGTACAGGAAAATGGCTGTATGAACACAAATTAGCATCAGCCAAATGAATTAGACTGCAAGTTTATTAATTGTGATAAGCTTATTCCGAATTTAAGAAATAAGAAACAAATATGTGGTCCACTACCGCAATCTAAATTATATTTGGATCGGGGCATGAAAATAACAAAACTGGATCCCATATTTTTAACAGATTGTTACTTCCAGGAAAAAATGGACTTATTACTAATACACTATTTATCCAGCGAAAAGTCATTATTTTTAATAGCAATAATAATTTTTTTTATACTGCTTCTTGTTTTTATTTTTCATCCTGGATCATTTGGAGTTTCTTTGTGTTTCGATCCAATTATTGAAATAAAGTTCTCTCCAAGATATGATTTACGACTTTATTTTACACCATAAAAATTAGGTTTGTGCTCTGCACTTGGACCGTCCCCTCAGTTGAGGTTCTCGGTGGAACAGCATATTTACATTTAGATTTCATAAAATCTGTAATTTGTAAGCAAAACGTTGGTTGCTTACCCCTAACTTCTAATCCAATATAAAAATCAATAAATAAAGCCACATAATAAAACTGATTCAATATTCAAGTTGAAAATATGTGTATAAACCTGATATTTTGATTTAAATGACATATTGCTGTGAACCATCTGTTGTGTGTAAAAAGTGGTGGAGTATAAAGTATATAAATCCATAACGGTTAACTAAAGTGTGGGGTGTAGGTTCAGATTTAACAATATCCAAAAACACTTTGATACATTGTAAGTTAAATAGCAGCTCCGCTAGTTCTATTATCTTTTTAGCAATCTGAACTACACCCGAATAGTGATAAACGTGACTTGGAATAATGCGAAAATCCATTTCTTTTTCAGCTAAAAGTCCATGTGCTATTAAGAAGTCATTGTTATTTGGATAAAAGACAGTAGAATAATTCGCTTGACAGACTTCCTGAATGAGAACAGCATCCAAACTTTACCTCATCATCCATACAGCCTTGATTTAGCGCCAAGTGGTGATTGGATGAATTCCGTTATCAAAGATCTGCTGAGGGGCAGACGATTTGAAATTCGCCATGCGGGTAGAAGTGCAGTTTTCCATTGAATGAACAACATGCCAAAATGTGAATACAAAATGGCATTTAATAATTGGATAATCAGACTGAGAAAGTGTGTAGAGGTCATTAGCGAGTAATTTGAGTGGATGCACTGACGTACTGTTCACTTAATAACTTTGTTGTAGCGGGCAATATTATTCATAACTTTCTAAATACTCCTCGTATGTAGGTATGAAGATATATTTGGCTATTGTCATTACGTCAGTTTTCATATCAAAACACTACTTGTGTACTTATTGGCCTTTATAATACTTATATTTATTTATGTATTTGTTTATTTATTGTATCTTACACTATATTAGGATAAAGACCACTGGCGATAAAAGGTTCTCCAACTCAGCAACAAGAACAGCACCACCACCCCAAATAATGTACTCCCTCCCCCCTCTCGATTTAATAATGAACATCGAAAGGGCTTATTATTGAAACCCTTTATGGTATAGAATATATTTTGCGTCTCAATTTGATGCACAATCATTACCTACATACCACCCCACCCCCCGTTCACCAGGTAAATATTTACCACACCCTTACAGTCTTGCTATTTTCACCAGTTGAATTTTGTCATATGAGATGAAATAAAAAAAAAGATTTTAATACGTTGAAACAATCGTTAGAGTCTGTGTGTGTGTGTCTGTGTGTGTGTGTGAGAGAGAGAGAGAGAGAGAGAGAGAGAGAGAGAGAGAGAGAGAGAACGCAATTATAGCTACAAAATCGAAAAGGAGAAAATATGGTAATGTGATAACTTAATAACATACACACTTTACACAAAGAATTGATAGCTGAATGCATACCTTCATTGCATATTTAAATGTATATAAGAAAACTGAACACATGCGATGAAAGATGTTACTCATCTTCTGCTCTCTTTACCTTGTACTGGTGTTAGAAATAAAATCATTTTTCATATAGTGTATGAAAATACTCCATGTCCACTTAGTAGATCTACATAGTTTATTGCTGATAAAACAACTCCTAAATTGAAACTCCTCTACATTCACGTTCACTGAACTCGTATATAAAAACATGTCATTAATAAATATACGGTAACTGTTTTTTTTCTTCCATACCCACAGTAAGCGCACAACTATATTAGAGCAATAAATTGCTCTTTTCATCTATTTCTTGATGTACAATTAATTCCATTGATAGAGTGTTGTATTTTCCATGATACCTGGCAGCCAGTTTATACGAAACATGCAGATATATTTTGAAGATGGCACATAAAACATAACTGGAAAAGTTGCAGACGACTGATTTGACATTTATTACTGTCAAAGTTTAGCCGTTTTTCTTAAATGAATGTAAAAAGTAAATAATTCCGTTTTTAAATATATCTAGATTGATGCAACTGAATGTTTGTTTACCTCCAAAATGCTTTCTCCGGTGATTCTTCCAGCAGTTTTGAAACTGAATGCAAACACCAATTCTGACATACTGGCATCAATGTAAACACTGACGTACATGGGCCGTACAAACTTCATACATTTTACTGAATACTAACCACGGGCATAACTTTTAAGCGCGGAATTAAAGTATTTTAAAAGCTCAAATAAACAAAGTTGAAATGCTTACTACTATTCGAGGCTATGATTTGGTCAATATAACAGAAACGTAAGTTTAGCTGTAGTTAATATTTTATCAATATGGTGGCCCCGGGTAGCCGAATGGTCTAAGGCGCTCGCCTTTACAGATAACTGACATCTCACCTCTGTCCGCGTGGGTTCGAGTCTCGGGCTCGGCCAACATGGGCATGTGAGAAAGCTTGCCAGTAGCTTCACGTGGGTTTGTGGTTCTTCCCGGGGTTTTCTCGGGTTCTTCCTCCACCAAATATACTGGCCGCCATGTATAGCCAGCCTATCCTGTGCTGAAAAATGACGTTAAACCCATAACAACCAACCAACCAACTTTATCAATCTAGAGATGCAAGCTACCAATGAACGCTAACGGACTTTTATTTTCTCGTTTTTCACATGGTCCACATGCGACAACTCAAACGATATTCTAGTAAAAGGACCTTTATATTATGTACAATTATGAAATTAGTTGACGCATGTGGACTAAAAATAGCTACAATTTTAGCACAAAAAATGGCTATTTCAGTGCCAAACATGATGTCACGAGCACGTACGTATGACGTCATATTGAAATATTTTTTGAACATCAATTGCAATTGTACGTTTTTCAAATGCTGATCACTTTTTTGCTATGTTATTCTCATCAACTAACTTTTTGAAAAGTTTAAAATTATTGGTTTAAAAAGAGGCCTTATAGTATCTACCTCTTTGTGCATATATACCTACGTCGTATACGTAGCTTATTCCTTTATTCCTTTTTCTTATTGTACTACTTTAACCATTCAACTTTCAAACCTCTTGTTTTTTATTTCCATGTTATCATTATTAATTGTTATCTTTAATTTGCATCTTTTCTGAAACATTGGAGTATATTATTTTTAATGCTTGACATCAACATACAAACACTTTTTATTCATTTTAATGTTATTTTTCAACACAACTCTCTTCGACCACACTTTTATCCCGTCCAAACATGTAAGCAAATAGGCAATATTTCCAGATACCGACAATGTTGTTTTCATGTTAGGCTTATTAATTATTTAAATCATCTCTTTAAAAGTGTTGAATTAAATAAGATTTAACTTTATTATTTACGATGTGTAAATGATTTCATTTTTGTGTTAAATAATTGTCTTCAAATTGTGACTGTCCAGATTGTTTTTACTTTTGATTTGTGAAAAAAATTATCAACAAGTCTTGCTGGTCCAGAATTCACTAGCAAACTTGGTGCTTCTTTGCACAGGTCAACTTTATTTATAAACATGTTTAAATATCTTTGATTTAATTAGTTTTAAAATACAATCTGCATATTTCCTTCAAAGTATTGTCCAGTAGGGATGGGAACAAAAGGCACGGTATTTTGTTTTTACAATTACACACACTTTATGAATACGTGCATGTTTATTCAACAGACGCAATTCACCATGGGAATTCCATGTATACAGGACTGAATGCTCGAGAGCGACTAAATCAATGATGAACAAACCCAAATCAAAAGACTCTAAAGTCGAATAAATGAAAGTTTCTTAATGTTTAACAACAATTGTATTCAACATCATTGTGTTTCTGGTTTGTATTTTTTCATCACTGATTAAGCCACTCTTTAGCATTGAATTGTTTTTCATTTTTGTTTGTGTTTTGTTTGCGCCTTGCTTGAAAAACCTAATATTCACACCTGTATGCGAAAAACAAAATACCCCAACTCACTCATATCAAGAAACGCCCATTATATATACTACTAATAATGGCAGAGAGAGTTAAATGAAACATATAGTACTTGAAAGACTTGAATAAGACATATATGGTTCTCTAGATCATAAATGCGGATATTTCAAGTGGAACAGACACATTTCATGTCCCAGATAAATTATATAGTTTTGACCATATACGTACGAATAGTTTCCCCATCAACCCTACGTATCAATAGTTTTCTTATCATCTGTATAAATACCAATAGTTTCCTCATCATCTCTGTACGTACCAATAGTTTCCTTATCATCCCTACACCTACCAATAGTTTCCTTTATTATCTGTATACATACCAATAGTTTCCTTATCATCTATATACGTACCAATAGTTTCATCATCATCTACATACGTACCAATAGCTTCATCATCATCTGTATACGTACCAATAGTTTCATCATCATCTGTATACCTACCAATAGTTTCATCATCATCTGTATACGTACCAATAGTTTCATCATCATCTACATACGTACCAATAGCTTGATCATCATCATCTGTATAAGTACCAATAGTTTCCTTATCATCTGTATACGTACCAATAGTTTCCTTATCATTTGTATACGTACCAATAGTTTCATCATCATCTACATACGTACCAATAGCTTCATCATCATCTGTATACATACCAATAGTTTCATCATCATCTGTATACGTACCAATAGCTTCATCATCATCTACATACGTACCAATAGCTTCATCATCATCTGTATACGTACCAATAGTTTCATCATCATCTGTATACGTACCAATAGTCTCATCATCATCTGTATACGTACCAATAGTTTCATCATCATCTGTATATCTACCAATAGTTTCATCATCATCTGTATACGTACCAATAGTTTCATCATTATCTGTATATCTACCAATAGTTTCATCATCATCTGTATACGTACCAATAGTCTCATCATCATATGTATACGTACCAATAGTTTCCTCATCATCTGTATACGTACCAATAGTTTCATCATCATCTGTAAACGTACAAATAGTTTCCTCATCATCTGTATACGTACTAATAGTTTCCGCATCATCTGTATACGTACCAATAGTTTCCTCATCATCTGAATACGTACCAATAGTTTCCTCATCATCTGAATACGTACCAATAGTTTCCTCATCATCTGTAAACGTACCAATAGTTTCCTCATCATCTGTATACGTACCAATAGCTTCCTTATCATCTGTATACGTACCAATAGTTTCCTCATCACATGCTTGGTCTCTGTTGGATCAGAATCTCCACAATATTCTTCAATTAAAAGCTCACTTTCACCTGTCGATAAAAATGTCGATAAAAAAGAAATCACCTAAAAGAACATTTTTGCAAGTTAAAAATCTGAGCCATTCTGATCAATGCAAACATACAATATTTGTTCGACTACATGACATACAATGAATGGGGTGAACTCTATAAATTCCTGTTTTTATTCCCTGACTGAAAAGATCTATTGTGCTGCAAAAATGCATATTTGTGCAAAGTGTCATGAGAGCCATTAAATTTGTCGAAACAATGATAACTGAGCTGCACACCTGGTAAACAACATTAGTTTATTCAATTACAAATCAATTATATATTCAACTCTATCCCATAGACAAAAATACAGGCTAATTAGTTGAATAGAGCTTTTAAAATATCCTCTTCTCAAATTTTGTACTTCTGATAAGCGCGTTTTGTTTCTGATGGCGATAGCATTCTTGCTTAATATCGTGTAGATTATTTGAAGTATCCAATCAATCAGTCCAATACAGGGAGTTAGGAACCTTAAAACAGTGTTAGTATTTGCGCATTAATTATTTTTGTTTAAATTGTTGAATTCTCTGCCCTGTAACTTAATATCTCAATACTTCTGACAGTTTTAGGTTACAGAAAACAGATGCAAAACTTTTTGGGATTGTTTACCTGCCGTGTAATCCAATAGTGACAAACAAGCAAAGTAATCCGCACCATTGTCAGAAAACAACACGTGAGAGGACCTCGAGAAAAGGGTCAATATGGAAACTCGGTTTGTGAGTACTCTGTGTTATCTGCCCATTATACCAACATTTTAATTTACTTCAGAAATCCACCACGTTCCTGTCAGTATAATTGCTTCATCAATTCATATAAATTAAGCAGTTTATTAAACATGACACTTGGTATTTCATCTTGTAGTAAGTTTATCTATCAGAATACGAAACTATTTGTTAAGCGTACAGTCATAACCGATTAACTACTCTAATGGTTTTTCATATCCAAGTTTTCACTACAATATTATATTTCTAATGGGTCTATGTTGACATTGCGAAAAAGGGGTCCCATTTTGATTAATAACTTTCAAGGATCCAGTGATACATCAGGAAATGATTTATGTATTTGTTAGTGTTAATCAACATCCATATTCGATTTAAAACATGTTACTTGTGCTGTAGTTTCTGTGAAAAGATGTACCTAATTTTCAACACCACTCTTTACTCGTCTGTACAATGTAGGCATTCTACGTCATGAGGACCGACCTTTCCCTGATGCAAGATTATTTGATTTCATACACTTAGATGTTCATTCAGTACATGAAAATGTATTACTAAATCTAAATCGGTCGACGTAAAAATGACTTTAAGGTTCCAGGTTGTGCTTAACGAACGAAACTTTACCGTTTCATACCGACCTTGACCATCACGGTCCTTGAAGAGGCTCTCCCATGAAATCCGTATCTCGTATAAGGTCATTATCGAAGATATCCGAATGATGTTCTAGGTCATGAACTTTAACTTGGTTTAAAGATTAAATTACGAATTAGGCATGTGAGGTAGTCATATGAGAATTTTTTTTTAGGTAGTGCAAAATTTTTGACAGAATATAACCATTTCAACTTTTTCACATAGGTTTGAAGCAGGTATTTTGTATCCTACAAACTTAAACATTCAAACGCTTTTTCATTTCTCCGGACATTTGTTTCGGCGAAAGTGTCTTCAACTGCATATTTACGATGACGACAACCTGGTAGTTGACGTTACAAAGAGTGCTTCATTTGAGCGCGCCTGAAAACTTAAGCTACGTATTCACGAGAAACTACAAACATGGGAGAAAGCGTTAGTTGTGGGAATGACATTTGAGAACAAAAGAGCAAAGCCGCCAAACATTAGTCAGCGCACATTCGAATGTCTATACTTCATAGCCAGTCACTCTGAACCTTTCAGTAGAATTTTTCCTAAATATTTTTGTTCGAAATGAAAGTATGATTGAAGGAATATTCTTCATCGAGTTTAAGGAAATATAAGTAGAGTTAATTAAAATTATGTTTATTTCAAATTTTGCAACAACAAAACACTTGAAAGTTCACAATATAAGTGTATGATTTAGAACAAGTGTTACAAGCACTTTAATATAAATCCATCTTTTAACAAACCTATCTAATTACTACAGTGTTGGATGCATGCATGGATGGATATCAGAGTTACATATTGTTTCTAAAAATATATACGTACACTCAGGCTCTAAAGATGGTGAAATATATGCAATTTTATTTAGCAACGATCTCTTAAAGGCAATGTACAGGACTATCATTACAAAATATATTAAGACATTAATGCCAGCAGCTCCTTCATTAGATTTCATCATATTTAAAAAATGTGAACATACAAAAATTATTGATTTTTTTCCAACATACTGTGGATTATTCACATAGCTAGAAAGAAAGTAAGAAAAGAAAAAGAGGCATCGTTATATATTCAGTGATATCATTTTCCGCCCAGTGTTGTGTATATCTGTAACTTTCTATATCAAGTTATATATACCTTGATTTCTGTCAGAGGAATACGGAGTGACTGTGTTAAGATGAGAGTTAATTACTGGGTTCCCATACGAGTGTGTCTGCTACTCCCAAATGCTTACAACTTCGACTAGGTTCCATCCTTTAATGGAGATGTGCTTAGTTGAGAGTTTATGGGGCTTGGTGCATGCACGTAAGGCGATGGATGCGTAACCGGCGGAGACCCGGGTTCGAATCTCAGTATGGGAGATATTAAAAATTCTCTAATATTCTTTACACACACACACAATATATATATAAAGTTCTGAATATTTTGTTATAACTTTTCTGTTTCTTCGAACCTGTGAATAAATTTAACACCAATAGATTGACAAAATAACATTCTATAAAATGATCGGCAGCTGCATGTGCAGCATGCCGGACACCTGCAGATATTTACGTGTAAAGAAACATAGGTAAATGACAGTGACGTCAAAATGTCCGAGAAGGAGAACAATTCTTCTACTGTGCAAAGAGCATACTGTAAAATCCGGGCGCTCTTAGGGCACTCTCTGGCTGATATTTAGGCGGACTTGAATAAAGTTAAGGATGTAATTCTCTGTCATATACAACAATTTGAGGTGGTTTCATCATTTTAAAGATGGTAACGAATCCATGGAAGATGACCCACGTTCTGGGAGACCGTTGTCCGCGACTGGTGAGAGGATAGTGGCTTGCTTGATGAAGATTCTCGATACGCAGTGGAAGATATGTCTATTATCACAGGCATGCATTCTTCAGCTGTTTGTAATTTAATGAAGAATAATTTTAAGTCAAAAAAGATTTGTGCAAGAAGGGTCCCGCATTTGTTTGGTTTTGGTTTTGTGGGTTTAACGCCACATTTCAGCACAGGATAGGCTATACATGGCGGCCAGTATATTTGGTGGAGGAAGAACCCGAGAAAACTCCGGGAAGAACTACCGACCCACGGAAAGTTACTGGCGAGCTTTCTCACATACCCATGTTGGCTGAGCCGAGACTCGAACCCACGTGGACAGAGGTAAGATGTCAGTGATCTGCAAAGGCGAGCGCCTTAGACCACTTGGCCAGCCAAGGCCCCTCCCGCATTTGTTGAATGAAATTGCCACAGGTGATTAAACATGGATTTACGTTTTTGAATCCGACTCAAGAGAAAATAAAAAAGCTTGGATCGGAGAAAAGGAGCTGAGACCACAAATCGCATCCACGTAATCGGACTTGTGAACATAGTTTTATACGCATTATTTTTCGATGAAAAGGCCCGGTCTTCCAGATACCTGCGTCTGACTTTGCTAGTGTCATTTAATATTTATATGCCTCCAAAGTGTTGCAAAAAGTTGTGGAACACTACCGAACCACCCGCGGTACCTGTGGTATCGTCTACTCCATGGCTGCGCACCCGCGCATAAATCCGCCGTCGTGACAGACTTCCTGAAGGAACACAGCACCCAAATGTTGCTACAACCTCCGTACTGCCCTGATTTAACTCCAAGTGATTTTTGGTTGAATCCTATTATCCAAGGTTCACTTAGGGGCAGACGATTTGAAAGCGGCCATGCGGTTGGAAGTGCAGTTTTCCAGTGTATGAACAACATATAAATACATTAATGCAAGATTGCATTTAATATTTGGATAATCAGACTGAGAAAGTGTGTAGAGGTGCATGTGGAGTACTATTGACATACTATTCACTAAAAAGGAGCTTTGTTGTACAGCTCAATAATATTCAGAACTTTTAAATACCCCTTGTACACCGAGAGAGAGAGAGAGAGAGAGAGAGAGAGAGAGAGAGAGAGAGAGAGAGAGAGAGAGAGAGAGAGAGAGAGAGAGAGAGATCATGAATGCAAATACCTTAAAATATAAGTAATATTCCAGAAGGTATATTTGAAATAATATTTTTACGAATCGACAAATTTAATGTTACAAATATTCCTAAAACAGATAAACTCTCGCATTGGAGAAGCTATGTCGTTTGAAAAACGAACCAAAACAGTATAACAGATGTTATAAAAAAGGAACTAATATCCAAAATTAAAAATTTCATTTTAAAGAATATGTTAATGCAGTTTCGTGCACTCTTTTTTTACAGATATGAGGTTTACATGTATGATTAAAGGTATAATGACTACCGATATGATGATTACAGATATGAGAATTACAGGTATGATGATTATAGATATGATGATTACAGGTATGATTAAAGCTTTGATGACTACCGGTATGATGATTACAGATATGACGATTACAGATATGATGAATATAGATATGATGATTTCCGGTATGATACAAGGTATGATGACTACCGGTATGATGATTATCGATATGAGGATTACAGGTATGATTAATAGTATGATGACAACTGGTATGATGGTTACAGATATGAGGATAATATGTATGATTAAAATCATGATGACTACCGGTATGATGATTAACGATATGACGATTACATATATGATGATTATAGATATGATCAGTACAGGTATGATTAAAGGTATGATGACTACCAGTATGATGATTACAGGTATGAAGATTTACTGGTATGATTGAAGGTATGATGACTACCGCTATGATGATTACATATTTGACGATTACAGGTGTGATTAAAGGTATGATGAATATTGGTATGATGATTAAAGATATGACCATTACAGATATGATGATTATATATATATATATATATATATATATATATATATATATATATATATATATATATATATATATATATATATATATTGTTATGTATGATGTTTATATAATATTATAAATATTTTAGGAAATTATAAATGTTACTTCACTTTAATATTTGCTTAAATCTTAATGTTATCAGGAAAAACATGTTTAACTAGTGTCCTTGAATTAGGTTGTTTTGATCAATATGTTTTCTCAATTTGAAGGTCAAGGTTGAATTTTGTTTACAGTTAGAATTCCATTAAGATGACTCATATTCTAGAACATTCTGTCATGTGACCAATCTTTATATATACCATGTTTGGTGGACATTTATTCAGTTTTGACATTACCATCAGTCTTGTAAAGAGCTATTACAGTTGTGAAAATTCATTCCAAATTCTAAGAGAGGAATTATTTTAAATATTCATTGGATTATAACAGTGCTCATAAACTTTTGGATTTTGGATTTTTAATTGATGATTTTGGAATTTATGTGAACTTATTAATGATTTTGGAATACTTCATTTTGACATCAGCACATCAAGATTTCTAGTACATAAGGACTTTGGAGACCATTAGGACATCATAACATTCAAGGACACAGCCGTGAATTCGGAACATTCTATATTTAGGACTTGTGATTAGAACAATCATTCTTATTGGATTATTAGGATTTCAAAACACATTACTGTAAGTGACTTTTTGATTTTTCATTTTAATTATCTAGTAATAAATTGCTTGTTGATTTTTACTTGATTTGTTGGTTTCACTTTCTTTCTGTTACATTTTTCTTAGACCATAGCGTCGTAACAGAAATTGGGGGCCGTTCCGGGATCTGAATTTCTTTAAAGGATATTAGAGATATTAAATTTATCTTTGAAATTCATATTGATTTTGTCTCGGAGAATTTTTTTTTGTCTTTGGCAAAGATTTTTAAATAGAGAAATTTGTTTTGTGTGAAACCAACAAGCATTTACAATGGCATCTAATGTTCAGAATTTCATTTCAAAACCTACCCAGGAGGGGTTAGAGTGCATGAGAAAGGATGAGTTGCTCGAGCTTGCCAGAAAATACAGTCTATCTGAGGCAAAAGTATCATTGACAAAACAGGAGATAAAGATTATTTTGATTCAGTATTTAGTAGGAAAGGGAATTTTTGATAGCAGTGCTTTAAGTTTGAAGAGAAAGTCTGTATCTGGTTCTGACAGGAAATTAAGGGAATTAGAGTTAAAGAACCAGATTGATTTAGAATTGGCAAAGCTTCAGATTCAGAGAGAGAGAGAGAGAGAAAGAAGAGAGGCAGATACAGATGGAGAGAGAGAAGGAAGAGAGGCAGATACAAATGCAGAAGGAAGAGAGGCAGATACAAATGCAAAAAGAAGAGAGGCAGATGGAGAGAGAGAAAGAAGAGAGGCAAATGCAGATGGAGAGAGAGAGAGAGAGAGAGAGAGAGAGAAAGAAAGAAGATAGACAAATACAAATGCAGATGCAGATGCAAAGAGAAGAAAGGGAAATGCAATTTAAATTAAGAGAATTAGAACTGGCAAACAGAGCACACTCCACTCCTTTAAACACAAGTCCAGGTTTTGATGTTACTAGATATATTAGGTTAGTACCCCCTTTTCAGGAAAAAGAAGTAGATAAATACTTTCTTCATTTCGAGAAAATAGCTGAAAACTTGAAATGGCCCAGAGAGCATTGGACTTTGTTATTACAAAGTGTACTCATTGGCACAGCTCGTGAAGTCTACACTTCACTGTCAGTACAACAAAGCACTGATTATGATGTGGTTAAGGAGTACATCTTGAAAGCTTATGAGTTGGTACCAGAGGCATATCGACAAAGGTTTAGGAATTGTAGAAAGGAAACTGGACAAACTCATGTCGAATTTGCAAGGGATAAAGAACAACTATTTGATAGGTGGTGCTCAGCCAAGAAAGTTGATCAAGCTTATGATAACCTCAGACAGCTCGTATTAATTGAAGAGTTCAAGAGGTGCATCCATAGTGATGTTAAAACCTACCTTGACGAGCGGAATGTGGAAACTTTGGAAAATGCTGCTCGTATGGCTGATGATTATTCCTTGACTCACACAATTTCATTTGGCAATAAGTCGTCCTCTCAGCAGTTTTCTGGTAAAAAACCATTTCAATCTCATACGAGTACTTCCAAATTTCACAACAGCACAACTGTTAGGAATCAAACATCTGATAAGACTGATCAGAAATCCTTATCTCTTCCTACGTGCACTTATTGTAAAACGAAAGGGCACGTTATTTCTGATTGCTTCAAGTTGAAAAATAAGCAACAGAGAAAAGACAGAGCTTTTCCAAATGCTCTTATTTCTACGAGGTCAAGGTGACGGTCTTGTATTGAAAGCAATACATTTGTTGGGTCAAACAAACCCCAGTCTGATTCTATTTTGGAGGCTTATGAACCATTCATGTCAGAAGGTTCTATATCACTTATTGGTGATTCTGCCAAACCTATCCCAATTAAAATATTAAGGGACACTGGAGCTTCTCAGAGTCTTTTATTATCAGGTACTTTGCCTTTGTCTGAGGAGTCTTCTTCAAGTGAAAGTGTTCTTGTTCAGGGAGTTGAGTGCGGCTTTGTAAATGTTCCTCTTCATTGTGTAAATTTGGCATCAGACTTAGTTTCTGGACCTGTGACTGTTGGGGCAGTGACTTCTTTACCCATAGAGGGTGTTCATTTATTACTAGGCAATGACCTAGCTGGAGATAAGGTTGTGGTTAATCCACTTGTAACTGACAAGCCTTGTTTGGATCAGAAAGTTGATCCTGTCGAAACTGAAATCCCTGATTTGTACCCTGCTTGTGCAGTTACTAGAGCTATGGCAAAAAGAGCTCTTGAGAGTGATGTTGATCAGGATATTATTCCTTTAGCTGACACATGTATTGGTCAGTCTTTTGATGAGGTCACTTTTTCCTCAGGTATTGATCAATCAAACGGTAATGATCACAGTGATCCTCTTTTGGCAACTCATTCTCTTTGTTCTACTCAGGGTGACAAACGACAATCTCTTGTCGTTGAACAGGAGCAAGATCCCGAGATATCTTGTTTGTTTCAGAGGGCTATTAGTGAAACTGAAGCCACACAAGTTCCAGTGTGTTACTTTGTGAAAAATGGGGTCCTTATGAGGAAATGGAGACCACCTGATGTACCCGCTGGTGACGAGTGGTCAGTGAGCTATCAAATTGTTGTTCCTAAGTCATATAGACAGGAAATTCTTAATTTAGCCCATGAAACTCCTTTGGCTGGTCATTTAGGAGTCCGTAAGACTTATCACAAGATCTTGAATCATTTTTATTGGCCGAAACTCAAAAGTTATGTTTCTAAATACTGCAGATCTTGTCACACTTGTCAAATGGTAGGAAAACCCAATCAGATGATACCTAAGGCTCATCTGCAACCTATGCCTGCATTTGATGAACCATTTAGTAGAATAATAGTAGACTGTGTTGGTCCTTTACCTAAAACCAAGTCAGGCAACCAATACTTGTTGACCATCATGTGTGCATCTACAAGATTTCCAGAGGCAATTCCTCTGAGAAATATAAAAACTAAAACTATTGTGAAAGCTTTGGTGAAGTTTTTTACACTTGTTGGCCTTCCCAAATCTGTCCAGTCGGATCAAAGGTCAAGTTTTATGTCTGGAATTTTCCAACAAGTTATGCATGAATTAGGCATCCAACAGTTTAAATCTTCTGCCTATCACCCTGAAAGTCAAGGTGCTTTGGAAAGATTTCATCAAACTTTGAAGAATATGATTCGATCCTATTGCTTTGATACAGAAAAGGATTGGGATGAGGGTGTTCATTTGTTGTTGTTTGCTGTTAGGGAATCAGTTCAAGAGTCGTTGGGTTTTAGTCCCTTTGAACTAGTTTTTGGTCATACTGTCCGTGGACCATTGAAATTATTGAAAGAGAAACTTCTTTCAAATGAAGATTCAAAGATTAATCTTCTTGATTTATGTTTCTGATTTTAAATACAAGTTGTCAAAGGCCTGTGAAGTAGCAAGAACTAATCTTCACACTACCCAGTCAAAAATGAAATTAAGGTATGACAGAAATTCACAGGAAAGGAGTTTTAAACCTGGTGACAAAGTTCTGGCTCTCTTGCCCATAACTCAAAATCCTCTTCAGGCTAAATTTTATGGTCCTTATACCGTTGAAAAGAAAGTAAATGACTTAAATTATATCATTAACACTACTGGGAGACGGAAACAAAAACAACTTTGTCATATAAATATGTTAAAGGAATATTTTGACAGAGATAGCTCAGCTAATTATTCTGTTAATTTAGTTGTACCTGTCCCACACAGTGAAGATATCAACGATGGAATACAATCAGACTGTAGTGACTCTGGTATAACCAATCTTCGGAATTCAGAAATATTGAACAACCTAGACCAGAAACTTTCACATCTACAACAACAGGAAAGAAATGAACTAAAACAGCTATTACATGACTATGAGCACTTGTTTCCTGATGTTCCAACACGAACAAGTAAAATTTATCATGACGTTGACCTTGTAGATTCTGCGCCTGTGAAACAGCATCCTTATAGGATGAATCCTCTCAAACAGAACTATCTGAAGAAAGAAATTCAGTATCTACTGGAGAATGATTTCATAGAACCAAGTAAAAGTAACTGGAGTTCACCATGTATTCTTGTTCCCAAGCCAGATAATACATTCCGTATGTGTACTGACTATAGAAAAGTCAACAGTGTCACCAAAACTGATTCATTTCCAATCCCAAGAATGGACGATTGCATTGATAATATTGGAAATGCGGAATATGTCACCAAGTTTGACCTTTTAAAAGGATTCTGGCAAATTCCACTGACGGAAAGGGCAAAAGAAATTTCAGCATTTGTAACTCCAGATGGACTTTATCAATATAAAGTCATGCCGTTTGGAATGAAAAATTCGCCAGCAACGTTTCAACGTCTGATGAACATGATAACATTTGGTCTTGATAATTGTGACGCTTATATCGATGACGTCATTATCTACAACAACACCTGGGAAGATCATTTGGAAACCATTCGAAAATTCTTCGATCGACTCAGTGATGCGAATCTGACAATTAATTTGAGCAAAAGCGAGTTTTGCCATGCTTGTGTCACATTTTTAGGACATATTTTGGGACAAGGTCAAGTTAAACCTATAGAAGCTAAGGTCAAAGCTATCTCTGAATTTCAAGTTCCAATTTGTAAAAAGCAACTGATGCGATTTCTAGGTATGGCTGGATATTATCGGAAATTTTGTTCCAATTTTTCCAAAATTGCTGAACCTTTGACAAGTTTATTGAGTAAGAAAACCAAATTTCATTGGTCTGACAAGTGTCAGGAATCTTTTGACAAGTTAAAGGCCATGCTTAAGAATGCACCAGTTCTTTCTGCACCAAATTTTAGCCAATCATTTAAATTATCTGTTGATGCAAGTGATGTAGGGGTTGGTGGAGTATTGATTCAGGAAGACAAAAGTGGTTTGGATCACCCTGTGTGTTATTTTTCTAAAAAACTAAACAAGCACCAGAAAAATTATTCCACAATTGAGAAGGAATGTTTGGCTTTGATATTGGCTTTACAGCATTTTGAAGTGTATGTTACCTCAGCTCTTTCTCCAATTATTGTGTACAGTGATCACAATCCCCTTACTTTCATCAACAAAATGAAAGATAAAAATCGGAGATTGTTGAGATGGAGTTTGATATTGCAGGAATATAACATTGACATCAAGCACATCAAGGGAAAAGACAATGTGATTGCAGATGCACTCTCACGTGCCTAGAAATGTAATATTGCTTGATGTAATTAAGTCCAGTATCATAAAACATGTTCTTATGTAATTTTGGTTATTGTAGTATTAGATGTATATTCAAAAGAAAGCTTTATTATATAAATCTTTCTTTTTCTTTATGAGGGGAGGTGTTATGTATGATGTTTATATAATATTATAAATATTTTAGGAAATTATAAATGTTTCTTCACTTAAATATTTGCTTAAATCTTAATGTTATCAGGAAAAACATGTTTAACTAGTGTCCTTGAATTAGGTTGTTTTGATAAATATGTTTTCTCAATTTGAAGGTCAAGGTTGAATTTTGTTTACAGTTAGAATTCCATTAAGATGACTCATATTCTAGAACATTCTGTCATGTGACCAATCTTTATATATACCATGTTTGGTGGACATTTATTCAGTTTTGACATTACCATCAGTCTTGTAAAGAGCTATTACAGTTGTGAAAATTCATTCCAAATTCTAAGAGAGGAATTATTTTAAATATTCATTGGATTATAACAGTGCTCATAAACTTTTGGATTTTGGATTTTTAATTGATGATTTTGGAATTTATGTGAACTTATTAATGATTTTGGAATACTTCATTTTGACATCAGCACATCAAGATTTCTAGTACATAAGGACTTTGGAGACCATTAGGACATCATAACATTCAAGGACACAGCCGTGAATTCGGAACATTCTATATTTAGGACTTGTGATTAGAACAATCATTCTTATTGGATTATTAGGATTTCAAAACACATTACTGTAAGTGACTTTTTGATTTTTCATTTTAATTATCTAGTAATAAATTGCTTGTTGATTTTTACTTGATTTGTTGGTTTCACTTTCTTTCTGTTACATTTTTCTTAGACCATAGCGTCGTAACAGAAATTGGGGGCCGTTCCGGGATCTGAATTTCTTTAAAGGATATTAGAGATATTAAATTTATCTTTGAAATTCATATTGATTTTGTCTCGGAGAATTTTTTTTTGTCTTTGGCAAAGATTTTTAAATAGAGAAATTTGTTTTGTGTGAAACCAACAAGCATTTACAATGGCATCTAATGTTCAGAATTTCATTTCAAAACCTACCCAGGAGGGGTTAGAGTGCATGAGAAAGGATGAGTTGCTCGAGCTTGCCAGAAAATACAGTCTATCTGAGGCAAAAGTATCATTGACAAAACAGGAGATAAAGATTATTTTGATTCAGTATTTAGTAGGAAAGGGAATTTTTGATAGCAGTGCTTTAAGTTTGAAGAGAAAGTCTGTATCTGGTTCTGACAGGAAATTAAGGGAATTAGAGTTAAAGAACCAGATTGATTTAGAATTGGCAAAGCTTCAGATTCAGAGAGAGAGAGAGAAAGAAGAGAGGCAGATACAGATGGAGAGAGAGAAGGAAGAGAGGCAGATACAAATGCAGAAGGAAGAGAGGCAGATACAAATGCAAAAAGAAGAGAGGCAGATGGAGAGAGAGAAAGAAGAGAGGCAAATGCAGATGGAGAGAGAGAGAGAGAGAGAGAGAGAGAGAGAAAGAAAGAAGATAGACAAATACAAATGCAGATGCAGATGCAAAGAGAAGAAAGGGAAATGCAATTTAAATTAAGAGAATTAGAACTGGCAAACAGAGCACACTCCACTCCTTTAAACACAAGTCCAGGTTTTGATGTTACTAGATATATTAGGTTAGTACCCCCTTTTCAGGAAAAAGAAGTAGATAAATACTTTCTTCATTTCGAGAAAATAGCTGAAAACTTGAAATGGCCCAGAGAGCATTGGACTTTGTTATTACAAAGTGTACTCATTGGCACAGCTCGTGAAGTCTACACTTCACTGTCAGTACAACAAAGCACTGATTATGATGTGGTTAAGGAGTACATCTTGAAAGCTTATGAGTTGGTACCAGAGGCATATCGACAAAGGTTTAGGAATTGTAGAAAAGAAACTGGACAAACTCATGTCGAATTTGCAAGGGATAAAGAACAACTATTTGATAGGTGGTGCTCAGCCAAGAAAGTTGATCAAGCTTATGATAACCTCAGACAGCTCGTATTAATTGAAGAGTTCAAGAGGTGCATCCATAGTGATGTTAAAACCTACCTTGACGAGCGGAATGTGGAAACTTTGGAAAATGCTGCTCGTATGGCTGATGATTATTCCTTGACTCACAAAATTTCATTTGGCAATAAGTCGTCCTCTCAGCAGTTTTCTGGTAAAAAACCATTTCAATCTCATACGAGTACTTCCAAATTTCACAACAGCACAACTGTTAGGAATCAAACATCTGATAAGACTGATCAGAAATCCTTATCTCTTCCTACGTGCACTTATTGTAAAACGAAAGGGCACGTTATTTCTGATTGCTTCAAGTTGAAAAATAAGCAACAGAGAAAAGACAGAGCTTTTCCAAATGCTCTTATTTCTACGAGGTCAAGGTGACGGTCTTGTATTGAAAGCAATACATTTGTTGGGTCAAACAAACCCCAGTCTGATTCTATTTTGGAGGCTTATGAACCATTCATGTCAGAAGGTTCTATATCACTTATTGGTGATTCTGCCAAACCTATCCCAATTAAAATATTAAGGGACACTGGAGCTTCTCAGAGTCTTTTATTATCAGGTACTTTGCCTTTGTCTGAGGAGTCTTCTTCAAGTGAAAGTGTTCTTGTTCAGGGAGTTGAGTGCGGCTTTGTAAATGTTCCTCTTCATTGTGTAAATTTGGCATCAGACTTAGTTTCTGGACCTGTGACTGTTGGGGCAGTGACTTCTTTACCCATAGAGGGTGTTCATTTATTACTAGGCAATGACCTAGCTGGAGATAAGGTTGTGGTTAATCCACTTGTAACTGACAAGCCTTGTTTGGATCAGAAAGTTGATCCTGTCGAAACTGAAATCCCTGATTTGTGCCCTGCTTGTGCAGTTACTAGAGCTATGGCAAAAAGAGCTCTTGAGAGTGATGTTGATCAGGATATTATTCCTTTAGCTGACACATGTATTGGTCAGTCTTTTGATGAGGTCACTTTTTCCTAAGGTATTGATCAATCAAACGGTAATGATCACAGTGATCCTCTTTTGGCAACTCATTCTCTTTGTTCTACTCAGGGTGACAAACGACAATCTCTTGTCGTTGAACAGGAGCAAGATCCCGAGATATCTTGTTTGTTTCAGAGGGCTATTAGTGAAACTGAAGCCACACAAGTTCCAGTGTGTTACTTTGTGAAAAATGGGGTCCTTATGAGGAAATGGAGACCACCTGATGTACCCGCTGGTGACGAGTGGTCAGTGAGCTATCAAATTGTTGTTCCTAAGTCATATAGACAGGAAATTCTTAATTTAGCCCATGAAACTCCTTTGGCTGGTCATTTAGGAGTCCGTAAGACTTATCACAAGATCTTGAATCATTTTTATTGGCCGAAACTCAAAAGTTATGTTTCTAAATACTGCAGATCTTGTCACACTTGTCAAATGGTAGGAAAACCCAATCAGATGATACCTAAGGCTCATCTGCAACCTATGCCTGCATTTGATGAACCATTTAGTAGAATAATAGTAGACTGTGTTGGTCCTTTACCTAAAACCAAGTCAGGCAACCAATACTTGTTGACCATCATGTGTGCATCTACAAGATTTCCAGAGGCAATTCCTCTGAGAAATATAAAAACTAAAACTATTGTGAAAGCTTTGGTGAAGTTTTTTACACTTGTTGGCCTTCCCAAATCTGTCCAGTCGGATCAAAGGTCAAGTTTTATGTCTGGAATTTTCCAACAAGTTATGCATGAATTAGGCATCCAACAGTTTAAATCTTCTGCCTATCACCCTGAAAGTCAAGGTGCTTTGGAAAGATTTCATCAAACTTTGAAGAATATGATTCGATCCTATTGCTTTGATACAGAAAAGGATTGGGATGAGGGTGTTCATTTGTTGTTGTTTGCTGTTAGGGAATCAGTTCAAGAGTCGTTGGGTTTTAGTCCCTTTGAACTAGTTTTTGGTCATACTGTCCGTGGACCATTGAAATTATTGAAAGAGAAACTTCTTTCAAATGAAGATTCAAAGATTAATCTTCTTGATTTATGTTTCTGATTTTAAATACAAGTTGTCAAAGGCCTGTGAAGTAGCAAGAACTAATCTTCACACTACCCAGTCAAAAATGAAATTAAGGTATGACAGAAATTCACAGGAAAGGAGTTTTAAACCTGGTGACAAAGTTCTGGCTCTCTTGCCCATAACTCAAAATCCTCTTCAGGCTAAATTTTATGGTCCTTATACCGTTGAAAAGAAAGTAAATGACTTAAATTATATCATTAACACTACTGGGAGACGGAAACAAAAACAACTTTGTCATATAAATATGTTAAAGGAATATTTTGACAGAGATAGCTCAGCTAATTATTCTGTTAATTTAGTTGTACCTGTCCCACACAGTGAAGATATCAACGATGGAATACAATCAGACTGTAGTGACTCTGGTATAACCAATCTTCGGAATTCAGAAATATTGAACAACCTAGACCAGAAACTTTCACATCTACAACAACAGGAAAGAAATGAACTAAAACAGCTATTACATGACTATGAGCACTTGTTTCCTGATGTTCCAACACGAACAAGTAAAATTTATCATGACGTTGACCTTGTAGATTCTGCGCCTGTGAAACAGCATCCTTATAGGATGAATCCTCTCAAACAGAACTATCTGAAGAAAGAAATTCAGTATCTACTGGAGAATGATTTCATAGAACCAAGTAAAAGTAACTGGAGTTCACCATGTATTCTTGTTCCCAAGCCAGATAATACATTCCGTATGTGTACTGACTATAGAAAAGTCAACAGTGTCACCAAAACTGATTCATTTCCAATCCCAAGAATGGACGATTGCATTGATAATATTGGAAATGCGGAATATGTCACCAAGTTTGACCTTTTAAAAGGATTCTGGCAAATTCCACTGACGGAAAGGGCAAAAGAAATTTCAGCATTTGTAACTCCAGATGGACTTTATCAATATAAAGTCATGCCGTTTGGAATGAAAAATTCGCCAGCAACGTTTCAACGTCTGATGAACATGATAACATTTGGTCTTGATAATTGTGACGCTTATATCGATGACGTCATTATCTACAACAACACCTGGGAAGATCATTTGGAAACCATTCGAAAATTCTTCGATCGACTCAGTGATGCGAATCTGACAATTAATTTGAGCAAAAGCGAGTTTTGCCATGCTTGTGTCACATTTTTAGGACATATTTTGGGACAAGGTCAAGTTAAACCTATAGAAGCTAAGGTCAAAGCTATCTCTGAATTTCAAGTTCCAATTTGTAAAAAGCAACTGATGCGATTTCTAGGTATGGCTGGATATTATCGGAAATTTTGTTCCAATTTTTCCAAAATTGCTGAACCTTTGACAAGTTTATTGAGTAAGAAAACCAAATTTCATTGGTCTGACAAGTGTCAGGAATCTTTTGACAAGTTAAAGGCCATGCTTAAGAATGCACCAGTTCTTTCTGCACCAAATTTTAGCCAATCATTTAAATTATCTGTTGATGCAAGTGATGTAGGGGTTGGTGGAGTATTGATTCAGGAAGACAAAAGTGGTTTGGATCACCCTGTGTGTTATTTTTCTAAAAAACTAAACAAGCACCAGAAAAATTATTCCACAATTGAGAAGGAATGTTTGGCTTTGATATTGGCTTTACAGCATTTTGAAGTGTATGTTACCTCAGCTCTTTCTCCAATTATTGTGTACAGTGATCACAATCCCCTTACTTTCATCAACAAAATGAAAGATAAAAATCGGAGATTGTTGAGATGGAGTTTGATATTGCAGGAATATAACATTGACATCAAGCACATCAAGGGAAAAGACAATGTGATTGCAGATGCACTCTCACGTGCCTAGAAATGTAATATTGCTTGATGTAATTAAGTCCAGTATCATAAAACATGTTCTTATGTAATTTTGGTTATTGTAGTATTAGATGTATATTCAAAAGAAAGCTTTATTATATAAATCTTTCTTTTTCTTTATGAGGGGAGGTGTTATGTATGATGTTTATATAATATTATAAATATTTTAGGAAATTATAAATGTTTCTTCACTTAAATATTTGCTTAAATCTTAATGTTATCAGGAAAAACATGTTTAACTAGTGTCCTTGAATTAGGTTGTTTTGATAAATATGTTTTCTCAATTTGAAGGTCAAGGTTGAATTTTGTTTACAGTTAGAATTCCATTAAGATGACTCATATTCTAGAACATTCTGTCATGTGACCAATCTTTATATATACCATGTTTGGTGGACATTTATTCAGTTTTGACATTACCATCAGTCTTGTAAAGAGCTATTACAGTTGTGAAAATTCATTCCAAATTCTAAGAGAGGAATTATTTTAAATATTCATTGGATTATAACAGTGCTCATAAACTTTTGGATTTTGGATTTTTAATTGATGATTTTGGAATTTATGTGAACTTATTAATGATTTTGGAATACTTCATTTTGACATCAGCACATCAAGATTTCTAGTACATAAGGACTTTGGAGACCATTAGGACATCATAACATTCAAGGACACAGCCGTGAATTCGGAACATTCTATATTTAGGACTTGTGATTAGAACAATCATTCTTATTGGATTATTAGGATTTCAAAACACATTACTGTAAGTGACTTTTTGATTTTTCATTTTAATTATCTAGTAATAAATTGCTTGTTGATTTTTACTTGATTTGTTGGTTTCACTTTCTTTCTGTTACATTTTTCTTAGACCATAGAGTCGTAACAATATATATATATATATATATATATATATATATATATATATATATATATATATATATATATATATATATATATATATGATTACAGGTATAATGATTACATATATGATGGTTACATATCTGATGATTATGGATATGATGATTACATATATGATGATTGCATATATGTTGATTACCGATATAGTGGTTACAGATGTGATTATAGATATGATGATTACATGTATGACATGTGTGATGATTCTAGGTAAGATTACAGATACGATGATTACATGTACGGTTACAGGTATGATGCCTTCAGTTATGATTACAGACATGATGATTACAGGTATGATGATGACATAAATGATGATTACAGGTATGATTCCAGGTATGACATAAATGATTATTACAGGTATGCTTACATGTATGATGATGACATATAAGATGATTGCAGACATGATGTATTGAGAGTTTTATTCTATATATACGTCTCAAAGTATGCACTGAACAAAAAAGTGTTTAACATACATATTTCTGGTAATTTGCTGCCGTTCAAACAACCTATGTATTGTCTATTACGACTCAAAAGACTCCCATGTATATACTACCACTGGTCCTCCTTCAACTACTGCCGGTAACGACGACGACGACGATGATGATGATGAAGATGATGATGATGATTATTGTTATTATTATTGTTGTTGTTGTTGTTGTTGTTGTTGTTGTTGTTGTTGTTGTTGCAGATGATCACATGTTCAGATTTTTTCGCATCATACGGATTTCTAGTCATAGTTGTTTGTTTTGGGATTCGTGGGTTTGTTATTTGCATTTTTTATTAGAGGTGTAAACACACTATCTAGCATAATTAAAGGTTCATGACCTATTTCAAAAAGTAAACTATAGCTTTTCATGCAAGCATTAGTATCAATACAAATCATTGTTTGGATTTTTCATTTCAGACTTTGTCCGCACTCTGCGATCCATATTTGCTTTGAGGTTCCTAAATTGACACGTGTCATCTGAATGTGGGAGTATCAGACCGCATAAAAGCAGATATGATATGCACCGGGTCCGTTGTCCCGACATTAGGAACGTCATCATCAGAATCCTTTTGTCTATACTGTTTACTCATTTAGTCTTCTTTATTGCTCTCTACAATCTCTTGTCATGCTGCAACAGATTGCTTATCAGTCTTTCGATCACCATTCTTTTCTACATAGAAAATAATAGTAGGGATTATCGCCAGTTAAAATCGGTCACTGGATTTAAGAAGATTGTTGTCGTATCCAACGATATTATAGATTTTCATCACCATATCACTTGGTATTAAACAGATACGGTCACCATCAACAACACAGACTAATTTAACTTTTGAATCTGGCATGCATTGTTGACATTTTACCATAATATATTTCATTGGTGTCGAACTCTTGCATAACTAAAATTCATATCTACATTATTATTATTTTTATTAGTGTCTGTATCAGATGAGGTATGACACAGACCGTGTAATATATATTTTGTTTTGAACTTATACATCGAAGATGCAAATTGCATATGACCTTATAATATGCCTTAACCTTTCAATACCTTCATATGTAATAATAATAATAATAATAATAATAATAATAATAATAATCATAATGCATTATTTATTTATTGAGGGTAACACTCGTCCCTGAGACACTCAGCAATACTAATATAACGGAATAAATAAAATCAAATGCAAATTATAGGGACATGGTGATTGGTCTCTTGTAAATGAGGGTCAATTCCCACCCAGGAATGTTTTCAAATTGATTGATTTTTCTTTATTATTATTTCGTTTGAGCCAACTTTAAGATGTAACTCATGGTTTTGAGATGATGCAAGTAGTTGCCTTGTTCCAGGCACCATAGATGAAGTTTTGTCATAATATTAATGTTCTATTTTCTTCCCTCTTTTCTTCCCTTTTTAACGTGAAATAATTCATTTCTATATTGTAGTCGACTTATCGCATTTTTCATGTGTACTATTTGTGGATGTACTTCCTTTTATCTCTCTGATTTTGTATTTATCGTAAATTCACATGCTGTGCATGTTTTAACCCCTTCATGGACTTATACCATGTTTGTTCACACATCTATTACATTTCGAAAACTCAGATTTCAGTTTCCATAATACTGCTATTTATGCACTCTTCTTCATTCATCTCTGATGGGTGTGTTTTTTCTGATGAATGTCTCATTTATTTAATAGTTTCATTCATCTCTGATGGGAGTGTCTTTTCAGCGAATGTCTCATTTATTTAATAGTTTCATGTTTTCAACTGGCTCCGAACTGTTGAACGATTCATCACAACGTTTCCATTTCACAAATACTTACTTTGCATTGTTCCTTCTTTGATGCTCAAAATCATTTCAACTTTGTATGCGTCATCATGTTTGTCATGCAGAGACAACTCTTGTTTGTAAAGCATGCCCTTTTTATCCTCTTCCTTTAAGTATTCCAGTTTGTAAACGACTGGTTCACCTCAAAATATTTACTTGATTTTATATATTTCCTCAGTAGATGTAGGAAGACATCACTTTTAAAAAAAATACTGTGTTTTTCTAAATTCTGACTTTCTTTACTCCAAATGTATCGGTTGTCAAATAACCAATTAGATTCATTCGTACTTTGGATCTGTTATCCTCCTTGTTTGCTCCAACCGGCGTCGTGTGTACTGATCTGTCTGAACCAATTTTATGCTGATCTGATTGGACCAATTTTATGCTGATCTGATTGGACCAATTTTATGCTTTCATTCTGAGGGAAATACTTCCATATTCTAGTCTTTACAGTTCTGTTAAACCTTTCCACTACAGATGCGTTTCTTGTCTAAGTAAGTTGCAAAATATGACTTGTTCTCCTATTCCAACAATTCCTCAAATTTTCTGTTGTGAAACTATTTTTCTTCATGAAACTGTTTCCTATTAGGCTTTTTCTTTTTGAATATTTCTCTAAAATCATAGTGCTTGTCATCTACCTTTTTTTTTATTTCACTTTTCCAGACTAAGATTTTTTCGAAAAATATATGTCACGGAGAATATGTATTTGTTATTCATGGCTTTTTTTCATATGCTTGTATGTCAAATGTGTCTTGCTTTCTCTGGTCATCCACGTGACTAACATAAACCCATTTGGAAGAAGATATTTTTTTTTTGCTTCTGTAATGTGAAGGTGGACGATTCTTTCATTCAAATGTATTTTTTAAAATTAAATTTTGTTGTTGTTGTCGTCGTCATTGTTGTTGGTGTTGTTGTTGTTGTTGTTCCATTTAATTTGTTTTCACATTTGATTGTTATTTGCCGAAGCAACTGGACTTTCAGGATCGTAGTAAAGACGTCTTACGTGCTGTTTTTATCAATCATTTATAAAGATATGAAAATGTCTTTAGATATTGTCATGGCAACAGGACGACCGTCTACAACGGACAATTTTATTTTCAACAATTTGTAACGTTTCTTCGTTCCTTTCAATGAATGATTTCAGATTTATATCAAATTTCGTCGTTCCTATGTTTAATTCTAACAAAACTACTTCATATACCGAGCAACCATTGTTGTTTTAAATCTAACTTTGACCTCCAAAAATTCTATTTCTGTTTTCGATTAATCGTTTTAGACTGGCCTTGTAGCACAACTGGCTTCGGCCACATTTTTTTCCCGTCCAAGCTTGCATACAAACAGTGGCAGCGCGACGAGGGGGGGGGGGGAGGTCGGGGGTGGAGCAATTGCCCCCTTACGCCAAGCGAGGGGAGGCGCCGTCGGGAGCTTTTTTTTAAAGCTGTAACCGGGGCGTATATGGGGATGGGGGTGGGGGTTTGCAACTGACATAACAACTGTTCTTTGTGGCAAAGTATGGGTGCCATTAAAGAACATTGCCCCTGGGTGCTCGTTGGGGGCACCACTAAAGAAAATAAATTGCCCCCGGGCGCCTCGAACTTCTCGCGCTGCCACTGCATACAAATATGCATTTTCTTTTTGATCCCGACTTTGCTGCTTTCTTTTTAAAACACATGAAATACTTATATCACCGCTCTGAAAACTACCATTATTTATACTATGTAAAGAAAATCCATTTTGGGATGGTACAGAAATTATACTGCGCTAGTAGTTGCTAGTAATTTTTTATTTTTTATTTTAATATCGTAGTATCCCTACACACGTGAGTTGGTTAAAAAATATTGTACTGCGCAAAGTGATTCCATATGTGTAACTACTTTTATTAGTCTTTACAAACATATAATTCTGTTTCTTCTTTCTTTTTTGGAACAAATGTCATTTGACCAAATAGCGAAATTTCAACTAATTGATAAGACATGAATAAACAATAAAGGCCTCTTTGGTGAAAAAATTCACATTACCGCCTTGATTGCTGTTTCAAACAACAGTCATTAGCGGCCGTTTTATAGTCTCAGAAAGTGATAGAGAAAGTACAATCTTTACTGAAAACTAGATGAACACAACCGCACCGAAGACGTTCAATGATAATTTTGATAAATATATGCAACATCTTTTGTAAATTTATGATATTTACGAAAAGGAACACACACAAAAAAAGAACAACATAATTTCTTCTCATATCTTCGACTCGTGACCCTTATTGAAAAAAACAAAATATTTGTCATGACTCAAGATGCTTTACTGTCATATTTGTAAAAGTTACATCAAGTTTTGCAGATGTTGACAAATTTAAAATATTTTCACGAGTGTTTTCCTTTCTCTGTCTTATATTCTACCTCATATATTATGTAATAAATATATGAATCTACGATGACCACTACCACAAACATTCATACAGAAATAAAATTGTATCCGGTGGTCTCTTAATATAAAATGCCTCGTTAAGTGTATATCCAATAACTGTTTTAATATCTTGTCACATGGCTACTGGATATTAGTCCTGAGCGTTAATATTAAAAGACATCTCAGTATATATATATATATATATATATATATATATATATATATATATATATATATATATATGTGTGTGTGTGTGTGTATGTGTGTGTCTGTGTGTGTCTCTGTGTGTGTGTGTACAAAACTAATCGGATAATTTGGTTTAAGATTATTTAAGTTATGAAAGTGCGTAGGAAAGTAAACGTGGCTATTATTTTTCTGCCGTCTGATGATGAAGAGGAAGCTATCAGTTCACGCCACCAGCATCAGTACTGGGCCTATCGATCAACAGTAGGACCAATGCTATTGACACACCAGTTAACCGCTCAACTGTTGGAATATTAACATAGGATTGCACAACACTTTATGGAGTGTGGAATAATAACAAACCTGGAGAAAGGGATCATATTTCATGTATATAATACAAATACAGGTGTTCGACATGAAGAGACGGAAAATCAGCCGTTCGAGAGTTGAGACGGTTATTTAAAGAATTCATGTTGGGTTCTATCTCTCTGATGAGAGAGATGCCTCAAGCAGCGACGTAGCGGTGCCAGTTCCTGTTGGTAGCAATGGCCGATTCTTTCAAGAGCTATTTGTAATGTTCATACGAAGGAAAACTTTGCATCTGTGCTTTGATAAATTGACTATTTTAGTAATTAGGTTCTTCCAAGCAACCAAGGACTCTGGATACGTGAGTAAACTACATTAGGCATCTTCAGCAAATATTTAAATATGTTGCTATAGGATTGGAGTTATTGACTAAATGACCCGGCAGGTTTTCATAATTTAATCGTTGTATTATTTTCCAAAGAACCTCATCTAAACAGGCTAAGTACATACATTTGAGACTCAAATCGTTGTTTTTTATATTCAACAAGAATAAAACATCTGGTTCGTGCGGAATGAGCCAGAAGCCGAGGATAAATGCATATAGATCGGCAAATTTAGAAAAGAAGTCTCATCTGCCACTCAACAAAAAGGAAAGGCATACGGACAGATTATATTAAATGAAACATTTTTCATGCAGTTATGGAAATTTTAGCAACGAATAAGTTGATACTAATTTCGCTGGATAAAAAACAGAATGTGTGAGATTGGTTTATATTTACACTTGTTAATTTGTTCGCAGACAGACAGACATACTAGATGAAGGGATGCGGGTCCAGAATTTGTGTATTGTGCACTTCTTTATGTGTCGTATTATCATCAGAATCATGGCTGGAAACGTAAATATAGGTAAGTTCGTCTTCATATTTTTCTACACTATATGAGCTAATTTATGTTATAATCTATCCATGTACAAGTCAATGTGGCAAGTTTCTTCGCGAGCCAGCTGTCTCTCCGTACAATGTCCACACATACATGGTACCTTACATACCTCATTTGTCAATACAGATACGTTAGCTATGCAAGAAAATTTGACATTTAATTAACGTTCTTTAAGTTACCTCTCTTTATTCATACTTTTTGACTTTGAGTGAAATCAATCCAGGTTTTTATCCAGATTTCTGGTCGAAACTTAAAGCATTGTGTGCATGCTATGTTCAGCTATCTATGATTAATCAAGTCCCATGATCATTTTCCGTGATAACGTTATTTACATGTTCTGTACGCGATCGATACGAGTCTCATTCAGAGAATTTGCAAATTTAGAGAATTTTATTATGGGGAAGTAATTTTACGATTTTGTAGGAGTCATTAATTAGGCCAGCAAGGAATGATTTATTATCATTCTATTCCCGTGTTCTATTTCCTGTATCCTAAACATGCCTTCATCCCCGAAGTGCCATACATGTATTGCAGTATATTTAACACTGCAAACCCCCAACCCACACGCAATTAAGACCCTTGTCTACAATATTGATGTTGATATAGAAGTTAAGACTTCCACCTTTCTGTGTATGACGTGACACAACTTTTACAATGTATTCGTTATTCAAGATGACCCATCCCCACCTCCACCGCTAACATTTCTACTACTGCTGCTGCTGTTGCTACTTCTACTACTGCTAATGTTGCTACTACTACTACTGCTACTGATGATACTACTGCTACTGTTGATGCTACTTCTACTGTTAGTACTTAATTCTAAAACGGAGAATACTGCCTCGCTTCATGCAAAGAAGATCAAATACTTGGACAACCGTGACAATTTCTAATTTGTCTGTACTCTTTTATGGGTTACAATTTGACTTACCGGTATAATGTACTGCCACATACCCATGTGCACTCAATATTCTAATACTTAAAAATATTAAAGTATTTTATTCATATCTTTTCCCTAGTGACTGGGATGAAACACTTTATCAAAAGAACCAGACATGAACTTTACACATCTGTTCTACGTTTCCTTGTCAGCCAAAGGCAAAAGCGCAAGTGTTAAATACTCAATAACAGTTGCAATCAACATAATTAAGCCGATACATATCGTTGCATTAACACGTCTTTAACACGTAATTAATATAATCAAGGGTGCATTTGAAGTTATTAAGGTGTAGTCATTACGTTAAGTATGCTGCAAAAGGACTACTTTGAAACCAAAATGCCACAAGTAGCGAAACTTGAATGTGATATTCTCATGTCTTTTTACATACTCTTGTGGATAATATTGGATTTGACAGGTATAGAAACTGTGTCCAAAAACTATGTCACTGGTTTAAAGGTATTGCATTAATGATGAAGAAAAGACTTTTGATTTGTCTCGTTCTAAATCAATTAAAGATGACATCTCCTATATAGTAAAGCCGAATTTTGTTTTATATACAAAATTGAAGACTTTGATGTATACCCTAAGTCACGTCCAACTGCAAACAACATAGACCCTGAACTGCCGTCGCATAATGTGCCGGCAGATCAGGGTCTATGTTGTTTGTTCTACTGATTATTCTTAACAAACTACATATAGACACATATCTGCCGGCGCATTAAGCGACGGCAGATATGGGTCTGTGCAGTTTGCATTTGGACTCGACTTATAAGCGTGTATAAGACGGTATCAAAATTTTTAAGACATACTGGCTTTCAGACACAGAGTCCTACTACACCACTTATTATCTTTTGTATTAGTCACTGCCAGGATACTGATAATCACACAACATATTATATAAGTACCGCGGAAGTATCATTTTGTTTCGAAACTAAGCACTGCAATCAAATGACATCAAATTTGTCGAAAGTTTCTAATTATGGACAACCGTTTATAAAAATTCATGAGTAAATATTTTTATAGGCTACAACATTTGTGTGGGAACAGATGAACAATTTTTCTGAGCTATATTGCACGACGTTAGTAGTACAGTATAGCTTAGAAACAACGAATGTATATTTTTCCATACAGATGTAGTAATCGTTTTATTTTCATACTAATTTTTTCAACCTAAGACAGAATAAGTAAAAGGAACAATCTACTGAAAGCAAAGTAGTATAATTGCTGCTAAATTCCAAAGTGAGTACACAACTGCAGTTAAATGTACCACCAACAAAAACAGAACAGTATTCATGCGCACATAGAACGGTCTAGAAACCTTTAACTTGGTAGCCTACCGCGCGCTGTTGTCTATTTGTTTGAATGAAACGGCACTTTGGTCTACTTCAAATTGAAATTTAAAGCCATATTATGAATGATAGCGCATTGAAATAACTTTCCCAGTTGTTCTGGAATGGACGAATTTTGTTGCTCTGTCGATTCAACTAAATTTTGCTTCTGTAGTGATTTTGCAGTTATCAGCTGGATCAATTCCGTACGATGTACATGTGGGTGGATAGACTGACCTTGACAGCAAGCTGCACATCCGTTTTTGTTCTGCCATAGATAGTTTGTAATTATAACCTGGAAAAATATGAAATTCTTTTGACTGACATTTTGACTTACATTTTCAAGGAGACAGAGTCTTGAATAGTCTCTTTTTTAATGGGAAGATCAAATTCATTTCGTTTTTAGCACAGTAAATTCTCGTGTCGAATGTAATTTCTGTTGGAAAGTTAGTCTAGATTGCAGCACAATTTAAAGTAAGGATATATTCTTTCAACCTATATATTTCTGATTAGCAGGAATAACTAAGAATGCACATTTTGAGGAAATTCATGATGCAGAAATACAAGTACATTTATAATCATATTTATTACCTGTTATAGATACAGGAAGTCAATTGTTCTTTTTCAATAAAAGAGTAGTTCAGATCACTCAGTACTCTGTTTGTGGATATACGTGTAGTGAAATATGAACCAGTGTAGCATGGATAAATGCTACACAATTCCGACAATGTTAAGTTAATGGAGAAAAGAATGAGTATATATTAATTGGCTATATCTGTATTTGTACAGAAACCTTTTAAAGAATAGATATTGTTAAAACCTAGAAGTATGTATTTGGTTATACTAAATTATCGCTCATCCATATTGTTAAAAAAATAGTGTCTTTGACCTTACTTAAGTATCATTCATGATATACTCCAGATCCTCATTCATGATATCATCCAGATCCTGATTCATTATATCCTCCAGATCCTCGTTCATATCCTCCAGATCCTCGTTCATTATATCCTCCAGATACATATCTTAAAGTGCATCTTTAATATTTTTCCTTTAAACTTAGTTTTCCTTGCGTTTTCCTGGGATCAATCATTGAAAAAGGGTCAGTTTTTTTCTGTGACTGTGATTAAAATATATATTGTTTGCAAATCAAAATAGAATGACCATATTTGTAGTGCCCGCCAATCAAACGGAAAAGCATAAAGTTTGAGGTCGATTTCATTGAGCAAGTTTTTAAGAAAGGAGATTTAAACTGTATTCGTAATGATTTTACGTACTTGGATTTAAAGAAAATATGAAATAAAGTTCCTTTTGGTTTCATTACAAAGGGAGCAGAATTCAGTGGATGACAACTTACATTTCATTAATTTAATTTTGTTAGATATAATTTTATGGAGAATTTTAATTAACAATGATTTAGGTTTTTGTATCATATGGTGTTTGAAGAGGTATCGTATAAATGGTTTTCCAGTCGTCCTCCAATACTAGTATATCAATAGTAAGATGGTGTTTTTCTTGGATTGCATCGGATTTTCCGTGATCTTATAAAAAAAAGTATTTAATCAAATAATTTCTGTAATTTTGATATTTTTTAAAAATTTTAAATTAAATTAAAAAAATATTTACTAGTCGCTACATTTTCCAATTTTTGCGAATCCTTTATTAGAGTTCCTGATTCCTTGGTATGGATTCAAGTCTATATAAACCGGAACAAATATAAAATTTACATGATATTTTGTTGAAAATAATGAACGCCTAAAAATCTGCGATTTTCAACCACAAGACCATTAACAAAGAATATGCCACAAATTATCCAATGTTAGCTAAAAACACTGAATGTTTGTCGATTTTAATTTAATTATTGTCAAACGGGTTTTAGAGTATGTCCTCTGGGTCTTTATGGGTAGATGGATGCAGTTTTGCCCTAGTACCTATTACATCCCTCCAAAACATGTTGAATTTTGATTAAAGTTTTTCGCACCATTCTTTATTTAAATCTTCTCCTAGATCCTCCAGTTTATTTAGAATTAGTGTTTTACAAGATGAGACTGTGTGTAAGGTACTCGTAAATGTCATAAAGAACATTTCGTTTCATTTTATCTCTCCTAGCATTCCATGCCAAAGTAAACAATAACGCTTAAAGGCTTCACCCAATATATGATGTGGAGGACTTGGGAGGACAGAATAACATGTATAAGGATAGGTTTTGAGGGTAACTTTTTTGGGGGAACAGTAATTGTTCCTTTATTGATACATTTTTGTTAAGCAATTCTCGACAAGTGTGTCTACATATTTAATCTTTGAAGTAAAGTTTTCGAAGACCCGGTCCTAAGCGTTTAAATTATACTTGTTTCCAAGAATGTAAAATTTAACACTGTGATTTCATAATAATTGTCTTATAATATGCAGCTTTTCTCTACATCCCCATTTATCCTCGGTCCATACCGCTTCCATTTTATCGAAGTTTACCCTCAGTCCAGAGCATTCACTGAAAAGGCTCAATAGATTCAATACTGTATTACGGGAATTATTTTCTCTGTTTAAAATAAGCAATGAGTCATCAGCATATTGACTGATAACATATTTTGTCTAAATTATATTTGCTCCTTTCATGTTTGGATTAAATTTGGTTACTGCACTTAGTAGTTCCACAGAGACAATTAACAGATACGGCGAAAGAGGATTGCCCTGTCTAACACATATGTTAATTGGGAAAAGAAGTACAAAAGGTGTTAGTTATTTAGTACACAGCTTGTATAATCTTGATAAAAGGTATCAAACAAACGTTTGTTTGATGGGCAACATTAAAAACGTTGTAATTATTCTGCTATAAAGGACTACAAATGTTTCAAAATCAAGCAAAGATAATAAACCTAGAATACAGTTTTCTTCTGTACGTCCTGTAATATATAAAATTAGTTGCTACACTCGCCTTTAACCAGTCCTTTGATGAGATCTTCTTAACTGTCATTTATTATTTTATATAAACATAGTTTCATACGATGTTCTATGAAAGAAGATGTAATTTTAACATCTACACTTTAAGAGTGATATCTGTTATATAAGTAGAGCTTCGAATTTCCTTCTTTGGGTACACATATATTAAGGTCTTTGTTTTTGCGTTATATAAAGTGAACAGTTATCATAGTACTTATTTAAATATCCCAGTCAAAACGTTGCAATACATCTAACCAGAAAATGTTATAAAATTTGGCTGTAAATCCGTCCAAGCCATGTGATTTTTAACGATCCATATTCTTCAGAACACTGTGACATTCCTGTAAGTGTCACTACAACAAACAATTTATTTTGGTTAGTTTTTAAACATTAATATTCACTTTTAAATTGACCCATTAAACCTTGTAGTTAAGTTGAGGTTACTCACCCATAACATCAGTTGCAAATAGAGTTTATATACATTGCAAATTTGGTGTGAAGACATTTCTGCGTGTGCTCCCATGTACGTTAATAGATATTATTTCAAAATAGCTTTAAAATATCATCGACTTAATCAGTTTTGAGTGAAGTTCTAGAAAGTATAAAAGTAAAGGTTTTTGTTCTAGTGATTGTGTATTCGATATGTTACTTATTAGTAATTAACATACTATAATCTCGTTACTACTAACAGTTAAAATTAATTATAATGTATAATTTATGTTGTGCTCATTTAAAGTCATATGGTCATAATACATTGTGTAATGACCAAGTGCTAACCTAAACTTTAATCTGTAGCGCTATACAGTCAGGGAGATAATCTACTGGAATAATCAAATTATCCACGTGCAGTTTCCTTTTCAGTGACATAATTAAGAAAGGCAAGAATATGAGATTGCAAAAGCACTTTTATTCCAATACCAACCGTTGAATCCTACCAATTCTTGTTGACTACCTACACATATGCAAAAGAAGCTTGATACTAAAAGAAATAATGATCGACAATTTACATTCCGACGTCAATACATTTCTGCGTGCGTGCAAAGATTATGTGAATACAAACATGTACATTCTTTCCATTAAAAAAGGATGTTGCAAAAAGTGATTCGCAGGTCATATATCCACTGCACACAACACAGTTAACAGATAAACTTAAATTATAATTTGGACAAAAGTAAAATCCTACACAATGTACAATTACGATGTAAGTATTTGGACAATAAACACGACATTCAAGAAACTTGTTATACAATCTTTCTGTGATACATCTATAAATGTTTCGTCAATAGGTGCACAACACGATCCTAATACAGGTGAAAAAAGCGAATAAGATATCAAAACATATCACATATATAGGCCAAGAATCAACGAGTAAATAAATACATGTCTGCTGTACCTGGACAATTCATAATGCAAACAAAGGAATTCAAGTTAGGTTATTTACAGCTGACGAAGAGATCATAAATAGATACTCCTTTTGATATTTTAAGTTTAGTTTACTTTTCGTCCTCACCGACATTGTTCTCCTTTTTTCGAGAAGGTTTTAGCGTAATTCGATGACAGATAGATGAAAGCAATGTACTGTGCTGTATCCAGACTTGATTTTTATTGCGGGGTATGTCGGCTACAACGCTTGTATCCAGATTTTGTTTATTTGGGGGATTGCCGGGTTCTACGCCTTATCCAGACTTGTTCTATATGTGGGTATGCCAAGTATTACGCTGTATCCAGACGTGTTCTATTTGGGGGCATACTGGGTTCTACGTCTTATCCAGACTTGTTCTATTTGGGGGTATGCCGCGTTCTACGCCTTATCAAGACTTGTTCTATTTGGGGGTATGCCAAGTATTACGCTGTATCCAGGCTTGTTCTATTTGGGGGCATACTGGGTTCTACGTCTTATCCAGACTTGTTCTATTTGGGAGTATGCCGCGTTCTACGCCGTATCCAGACTCTATTTTGGGGTATGCCGAGTATTAAGCTGTATCCAGACTTGTTCTATTTGGGGGTATGCCGCGTTCTACGCCTTATCCAGACTTGTTCTATTTGGGGGTATGCCGAGTATTAAGTTGTATCCAGATTTGACTTATAACTTTATCAATTCACCTTGAACAATAAGAATATCAAACCGAACTATAATATTATTTATTTTATGAAATATATTTTGGCCTTGTTTTCCATCCTTTAGCCAATGAACTCACTGGAATTAGAAAGACTGCACCAAGTTCTCAGACAACTTAAGCTTGGTCGCAAAGATCTTCTTCATTGTCTAATCTGTTTTCCTTGGCTACTCGTTGTCCATACCGAGAAACACTTCTCAACAGCAACATGTATTTCTGACACCACATCTCTAACAGGATTAAGCGAGCTGCGGTGGCTCAGTGGTTAGCGTGCCGCAATCACGACCGACAATGTAACAGTATGCTCCAGCTTCAAGGAAAGGTTGTTAACTCTAATCTATCACACCTGAAGTCAATACCACTTATTTTCAGTCGATTCATAAACATGATTATAGAAGATGTATAGAAACCGACGGGCATATACAAATTATAAGCATTCGATTTGTCAAGACACTTGCCAAGTTATTTTACACTGGACCCTTTCACAACCTCCACTGGCCTAGTTGGACCACAATAAATCATTGCATTATAGAATAAGTACCGAGTATACTGCGATATGACGTAGAAGACATTTAGATATGGAGTTTTGCACGGTGTCTGCAACCTGACTGGCTCCAACATAGAAATAAAAATAAGTTAAAGCATAGGAAAGTGTGTATGTTTGTCTGCAAACGACAGAGTTGACTCTTTAGTAAAAGGAGGGAGAGAAATCTGACAATCACACATCAGATAAAATAGGTGAGCCTTGCACAAGGCTCTCAGAAAGCATTATAATTGAAAAGGACAATTTAAATGCCGACCGTATAAGCACCACTTTTAGATCGAATCCGGATTGTATTTGTAGGGGAAAATGGTAGAATGGGATGGTGTGACACATGGAACCACATAATACAAATTGACCTAAATAAACTACCAATTCGACAGATAGCTTATAAAATATCCCATACACAAAAGCAGGCATTGGCAGGTATGGTGTCAGATATTCCAAACCAGGGTACTGTACAAGATTCTGCCAGTCCACGGGGGAGGGAGAAACCATGTTTGTTTTGTTGTTAAGAAAAACAATAACCGCTATCATTTCGTACTTGACTTTCCAAAACTCAATATTTGTATTGAACTTGATGCCCACTCCTTACGCATGACAGCAGGACAGATGTAGCAATCGGACGTTTGGGATGACTCAGCCAGCATTCTTCCCTACTCTTGACAGCCAGTACGGTTTTTATCATGTTCAGATTAAAGCGGACAATATACAGCCTGACGCTGTGAAGTATAATTCTTTGAGTTTCGATGTCTTCCCATAGGATTACGTAACAGTCCATCAACGTCCCAGCGTCTTATAGATTTCATTCTACGTGTGTTAAGTTGGAAAGTCAGTCTAGTGTTCATGTATGACGTTGTTTAGTAGAACATTTGATTAGCACATTTCACACCTTAGGCACGTATTCGATAGATTGAGAAAGGTGGACAAAATTAAATATCAAGAAATGTCATTTTGCTGAGGGAAAAATTCATATTTATGACACGTTGTTAGTGCTGATGGTATCGAACCCGATCCAGAAATAGTGGGCGCAGTAAAAAAATTATCCGACACGAACGAACCTTAAGGATTTAAGGGCATTCATTGGACTCTAGGGATATAAGAAACAGTTCATTAAGAACTATTATATTTGTGCTGCACCGCTGTATGCACTAACCAATAAAAATGTAGATTTGTGCATGGGGTCATTAATGAGCAAGCTTTCAGTTTATTAAAGCAGAAACTTGTTTCTTCTCCAATCCTTGGAAATCTTCAGTTAGACCAACTTTTCAAGTTGTACAGGGACGCAAGGTCCTTCGCTTTAGGGGCAGTACTTTGCCAGGAACAAGATGGTGTAGAACCAGTAATTTCTTATGCGGGGAGATCTCCAACATCAGCTGAACAAAATTACTGCATTACAAAGAAGAAATGCCTAGCATTTGTATTCACAGTCAAAACGTTCGACTTTTGTGTGCGTTCCACGACGTATATGCACTAAGTTGCACTCAAGTAGTTATTTGACATGAAGGAACCTGTAGGGAAATTAGCTTGGTGAATAGTATCGCTTCGATCATATCAGCTGGATATAGTGTACAGACCAGAAGATCGCCACAAAAATGCTGATGCGGTTAGTGATCGCAAATATGGTAAAAAATGTAACAGTGATTCTGAGGCAGAAGTGATTTAAGTGACATAGGTGCAATTCTGTAGAATGAAAACACGCAAAATGCATTCAAAAGTAAACGTTGTAAAACATTTCATGCATAAAACTCTGAGTGAAACTGTAGTAAGAAAGTGCACAAGGAAATCTAAGCGACAACTCCCAACTAAGGAACCATAACAAAATTTAATCAGAGTAGAGAAAGGACCCTCAATACAGGAATATAATTCATTTCCTAGAAACAAGAATATTACCAAAGGATTCTCAAGCACGACGTGACATTTCCCCTGTGATGGAAAACTATTCCAAACAAAACACGATCGTTCTGAAGAAAAAGACAGTCACATATATAAATACCACAAACACTTATCAACACTGTTCTAACATATATGCATAATTCTTCTCACAAAGGACATATGGGAATACTAAAACATTGGAGAAGACACACATATCATTCTATTGGCTACATTTGAATACAGACACCCAAACAATACAATCACAAAGGAGTTTGTCAAAAGAAAGCTTATAATTGATTATTTCTCACTGTTCACTTTGATATTTTGTGGAATGCATAGCCCAAATAAAGTAAAATGAAACAGATTAAATGTGAAAAATGATTGAAAAATTAATGTTAATAGAAATTTAAAACCCTGAAACTATGTTTCACATTAAATATTGTATACAGAGTAGGAAAGTCAGTACCTCTTATTCTCAGACTTATTTAACGTCCTTACCATTTAATTGAGCTTTCTTTTATCGTTTCTAAATTAGCGAGTAGCTTCAACTGAAACATTGCGATGATGCTGAAACCGGTGTTTTATTGCTCTGTTATTTCCATTTTAACTTTTAAAAATATTTGAAATTTTCGTATTGTTTCGTGTTAATTTTTGTTTTTGTTTTAAAGACAAATATCATCATTGGCACATCTTGAATATATTTCATAATATGGATTTGTTTCTATTGTACTATAAATTTATTTGCGTTTTCACATCACTATTTTTAGAATGTGTATTGCTATCAAATATGCTTAAGTCCTTCGTGATAGTAGAACACAATTCGTACAGATTACCTTGTCTAGTTACTGTCTAAAGTCAGGCAAAAGAAACACGTGATGAATTTACGCGGTGATTAATTTTTAAAGCATTATTTAATACAGTAGTATAGAAAAGGTATTTCCTGGGCCATTGGTCTATTTTATGACTCTTTTTATCTTTTTTGGGTGGGGGGTGAGGGTGGGGATTTGAAATATTTTTGGACTAAAAGATCTTCCCAACTAAATATTACTTTTACTCTGAAATTCTAACGTTTTTGACTAATTGTTTTGGTTCTGGTAGATTTAAAACAAAAATTGGTTTAAAGCACTTTTGGACTAAATTTTAATTTTTACACTTAAATCCTAAGTTTTTTTTCACTCATTTTAGCTTTGTTCTAGATTTCAAAATTTTGGATAAGAAACACTGAGGTGCCCCTAAAATATTATGAAAAAATACTAGGCAATGTAGACTGACTCATATCCCTTTTTCAAGCATAGAAAAAGCCGACGAGTACCCTTGTATACCCAATTATGTTAGTCGGTAGATTTTCCCCTTATGAAAATTGTCTATAAAAGGACTCTTTATGACTATTTTACTAGAGAATACTAACCATAAGGCAAAGCATTCATGTTATCCACCAAATAATGTGCATCATGCGGATGTATAGTTTTGGTTAAGTAATCTGTCTTGGAGATGTCTAATTTGATATTCTTTTTGACAACAGATTTCCTAATACCCTTGCATACTTTTTCTCAGTCCTAAAATCATATCGCTTACGCCTAGAACCGCTGAATTATTGTATTGGAATATAATTCATCTCATCTTTGAACGATTCAACAACTTTCTTGTTAGCTAATGCACTGTATATATGTTACCACTGTTGTAATGACTTGTGTCATAAAACTGAATATTTTTTTTCATGTCATTGCAAACGTTATCTGTTTCAACATGAATGCACATATAATAGGTATCCGTCATTAAAACTTCATTTTATCACCATATTTATTCTTTCGTTTGCTGTTATAGAAACATACATTACATAATCAACTTGCTACTTCTAGCACTGTTAAACCTCCATAAATTGGCTTCTTTAAGTTTATTTTCTTTCGCTTTAAACTAACTAATACAATATCTACAACTATTATTCTTCTCCTTGCAAACGAAATATCCTTTTGTAGTTGAAAATATTTCTTTCGTTGGTGCATATTTTTGCATTCATTCTCTGTTTTAGCAGAATTATTATTCAGTTGAAAGAATTTTGTTTCAAATTTATTGGTTGCTTTTCGTCTCAAAGATGTGTTAAAATCTATGTATGGCTTTAACCATGGTTCGTGGTCGAATATAACTGCTCTATGTATCTATTTTTGTTTTATTCCCAGCTGGACAAACAACGTTGTATGACAGTAATGAGTAATATATATTTCTTTGTTTTTTAATCTACATAATAATTTATAAACCCACAGTTTTTTTACCGCCTTTATCTTCTATCAATTTATTTTGTAAATGGCGTTAAATAATCTTGATTAGGAATTACTTGTTTTGGCAACGAAAGATGATCTTTAAAATGACAACGTAAATTTGTTGCTATCTTTAAATCTACATCTAAAATTTCGCCAAATATTTTTGATCACTCCCATGCATAAAAGTTTCTTCGAATACTTGTATTTGTTCATTGTTTGCCGACTAAAAATTTCCTAGGGGCCTTGTTTGACACATGGCTGATTCATATCAATTGTTGGAGTTTGTACATGTTGAATGACCTTGACTTTGATTTATCATATTCTTCACGATCTTTTATATTACCTGCGCTATCCACATAATACTTGTGATTTTCTTCAGCATATATATTTGGAGTCATGCTTATTCCTCCTCTAATTCTTGATTCAATCATTAAATACAGATTATAATCGGTAATAAATTCTTTAGTTTTTTAGCATTGTGAGATATTCCTGGAGCAGTAAAATAATGTGCTGTGTCAGGTTTATGTTTTTTATTCATACACAAAGATCTAAAATTATTCAAAAATATCACATACTATCAGCGTATATGTTTTAGCAAGTAGTCGGGAAGATCCCCGAGAGAATTAAATTTAAAATGTTCCATAAAATATTTTACTTACTTGTAATCTGTTGGGCTTATTCCTGATTCGGTTAGGTTTTAATAAAATTTATCGATTGGTGGCAACTAAAGTTTCACTAAATCTTTCAAAATAATCCACGTATTCTTGTGGATAAATATATTTTCCTAATAAAACTTAGGTTTCATTTCTTTATATGTTTAGTTGTTTCTCTAAATTTTTCTTTGTTTAGATTTTTTGTTGTTGACATAGTGACAGGTTCATAAATAATTTGATTAGGATCAATTCTTGCTAAAGACTTGATAGTACGATGAGAATGTTATCCAGTTAAGTTATGAAAAAACAATGGAATACATTTTGGATATTTATAGTTTATATTATATCCATTATGAACAGGACATTTATATTTTCCATTCAAGTTATAAGGGTCTCTTACTTTTATTGTATTTCTTCGCCTTTGGCTTCAAAGCCTTTTTCACAAATGTGACATCTGGTCACAGGTAACTAATTATTTTATGAGCTACGGACCTATCTGCTGTAATGAAGGAGGACTGGTTTCCAACATTTACTTTCCTTTTCAATCACTGTACACTCACACTTTTCATATAAACATTTGACGGGAATCGCCATGGAAAGGACGAAAGGCAATTAATACCGTTTTCATGTAAGCACATTCAATAACATTGATTAATATTTTGAGAAAGGGGAAAAAAATGAATATTTTATATCGACTTGGAACCGAGTTATCTCCTTTTGTCAGAGTCGTGTTGCAGTGTGCGTTGAAAGTCTTTTAACCTAAGATATGCAATACATATCTACATATGAACCAAATGGTTCCTTTTGGATATATTAGGAATTTTTAGAGGGAAACGTTGATTCGTTTGTAGAAATTGTTATGAACTTTTCATTTCAGCAGGCTCCCAGATTGTAACAAAATCATTGATATCGTCAAAACGGAGGTTTCAGGGAAAAGTACTGCTGACTATGAATAATTCTTATGACGAAAAAATTGATGTTAGGTCACATGCAACTAATTATTTTATGAGCTACTGAACCAGCCTATGTATAGTAGTATATTATATACCGTATTTAAAAGAGTCAAGGTCGCTGATTGGCTGAAAATAACTATCGGAAAAAATCAACGTAATTGTTTTAGAAGAAACCTGCGTATGCCTAATTAGCAGGTTTGAACCAAAAATCATTTTCTTTTTATCGCTGTCGCCGCACAGGTACTACTAGATGTAAACGGGGCGATGAATGGATTTTTTAAGTGAACACTTACAAGGGAGTTTTTGTCAAAAACTAGGCGCTCAGCACGGCGTTTTCTTTGTTTTAACAGTTTCCTCTTTGATAGATGGTTCATAAGCTGTAAGCGTGATTTGCTGATCTTGCCATACAAGTATAGTAATTTGGCCAACTATTAACGTTACGGTCTATGGGAACTGAATGAGTTGTCTGTGACAATCTGTTAGCTGAATTGTAATGCTCTTCGTCTTATTTACTACATATCATTGTTGCACCGTTTCTGTTCCTCATAAACGGGTTCTGAAATTGACTGTAAATATTCTTAAAATATAGCTATGCAGTCTTCACTTATGTAAACAATAGGCTCATATTCTTTGTGGGTTGACTTAAGGTAAAGAAAAAATAATGATGGCAAGGGTTTTGCCGTTTTTATTGTCCAGGATGTACTTAAATCCAGTTTGTCGTTACTTATCGGCTCAATAATACTTTCATAATCGAATATAGTTTTTTAAAATTTAATAAGTGAACTCTTTTCTGGCATTATATCTAATGTGTTATTTATTTGGGTGCAAAATCTTTTGTGCTATTTTAACTTTAGTTCAGATCAGACAAAATGAAGCATTATTTGCAAAAATACCTTAGGTAGGTTCATAATGTATTTTATTCCATGAAGTAAACATCGATTATCATCATTTTATACATTTATGCGTTTGTTTTTTAATTTTTTAAATTATCCAATCTGGTAAATCTATTTATGATCTTCCTCCTAATGGCATACATATGTTAATATTTAGATCTAACTAATTTATCTCATTAAGAAACCATTTTGTATTTTTTTCTTCAAATTTTGTTTTAAGATTAATATTCCATCAGCTTCAATTAATATTTATTTCATGTTCATCATGTTTTTTATTTTGTTTTTAATACAAATCTGTATACATTACATTAAATACATTGTCAGTATCATCTATTTTACCGAGCTTAACAGAAAAGATAAGCTTGATTTCGACAGCTCCTAATCCTGTATTGATTTTCAGTTTCAATTTGTATCATTGAACGTCTTGAAAATAAACCAATCAAATCGAACAAAGGCTGATGTTGACTTTCTGTTTTTACAGGCTGAAATCTGTATTCATTTAAAAGTTTATTAAGCGAGTCTTGGAGCTTATACGTAATATTTCTATAATTTTCAATTTCTTTCACAAATCTTTTAAATGCACTTTCTGTTGGAACACCATGAATACAACTGTCCTTTAAAAAAGTTACTTATTTCAGATTTTCGTTCTTCTAGATTAAAAAAAATTGTGATATTATTCTTGTTGACCTATTATTACTTTAATTCCGAATTAGTGCAATTGTATCAAACTCGTTTTGGTTACATTCAAGGTTTTCCCTAATATTTAAGAAATCATATTTTTGAAACCTGTTTCTTCAGATTCTGATATTTCTGCATTGAGCACCTTCTGTGACATTTGTATCATACTATTTTATTTCAATTAATAATTAAGGAAAATCTTTCGGTGTAAAGTTTTCATCTTGTTGGTAGTATTATACATCTATAAAATTAGCATGAAAGTTATTTTTTTATGAGTGACCACTAAGCTTCTTGCTACACGTTTTCAGAATTCACAAGTAATTTTTTGTTGGTTGTATTCTTTGATTTTTTTTTATTTCCTCCTTTATTATACCAGTATGATTGAGCAATATTTTGAAAACTTTTGCGGCATGTTTAGATTATATTTCTGTGTTCCATCTCATTAATAGACCTAATTGCAAATCACCCACATCATCTTATTTGTTTCGTTTGTATAATATAACTTTAGTTTCTTTTTCTGCTTCTATAGGACTTAGGACTCTTAATCTGGCTCCGCCTTTTACTGGAGTTCAAGCTAAGTTTTATACCAAATATGCATCGTAAATCCTAATGTTATGTTAGAATATATTGATTTGACTTGATGCCTCACATGCTCCGCCTCTTAAATCACGCCCATTGTCATGAAATTCTACTATATTCTAATTTTAAAAATTTACGCGTTCTCTACACCATCGTTCGAACCTAAAGTTTTATCATAGTTAGGTCCAGAATACAATAACTTATCTACTAAACCATGAAGCGTACTAAAGGTCACTTTGAAAAATTAACATTTATCTACCATCTAATTTATTCCTTTAATTTACTGAAATCTATTAAATAATAAGTTATATATATATATATATATATATATATATATATATATATATATATATATATATATATATATATATATAATATCAGCAAAATACATCATTTTTTAAGAGTCCTGGTACATATAAATCTTTTTCATAGCATTAGCATACTAGTTTAGAATAATAACGTTAGTAACGTTATGACGAGATCGTAATATATTATTGTCATGAAAATTAAATTTCGTGTCTTGAACATTTTTAAAGATATATTGTTATGTATATTTAATCTATAATGTGTGTTTGAATCTAGTCAATAAAGGTAAGTTGCACTTAAGATTCTGGTCACTAGTAAACAGAATGTTGACATGCATTTGAGTTCAGGGCCAGCCTTGTTGACAGTTAGACAGCTTTTTTTCTTCATTTTATTGCTTCACATCCTGTCAAGTGAAAATGTGTATAAATAGGGATTTGTAAACAAATAATTAATTCGTGTTATAGACCAATCTGTAGGAATCCATTTGTGATCCGATTTTAAATTGTGCCCTTTTAAATCAGATATAATTCTAGAGGAATTATTTATTTAATATATATTCATTGGAATTACTAAAGTGCTCAACGACTTTTGAATTAATATATTACATTGGACTTTTGTGAACTCATTCAAAGACATTCTGAATTGTATCATTGTGTTATATCAGAACATTCAAGATTATTGGAACTCATTCGGAACATTCTATATTTTTGGACTTGTGATTAAAACATTTAGTATTATTTGGAATTTGATTCACACTATTGTACGTGTCTCTTGAATTTCAGTTACTAATATAGTGAAATAAATTACTCGTTGATATTACTTACATTGTTGGTTTCCCTTTCTTTCTGTTACGTGTTTTAAAGATTTAGCATCGTAACAGAAACTGGGTGCTCGTCTGAGATCTCAATTTGTTTAAAACATTTCAGTGATATTAAAAATTGCCTTTGAAATTTAAATTAACTTGTTTCGGAATTTTCATTGTCCCTGGTAAAGATTTTTATTTCACTCTTTGAAAAATATTTGTGAAACCAGCAAGCATTCACAATGTCAACTAATGTTGAGAACTTTGTTTCAAATCCAACCCATGTAGGGATAGAGTCTATGAAAAAGGATGAGTTGCTCGAGCTTGCCAGACATTATGATCTTTCTGAAGCGATAGCATCTTTAACAACGCAAGACATAAGGAATATTTTAATTCAGTATTTGGCGGGAAGGAAATTTTGGATCATAGTGCTTTGGGTATGATTGGGAAGTCTTTATCTGATTTTGATAGGAAATTGAAGGAATTACAGATAATAATAAAAATCCAGATAGAATTGGAATTAAGAAAGAAGGCAATAATGGAAATGCAAATTCAGAAAGAGAAAGACGAGAAGGGAATGCAAATGCATATGTTGAGAGAGAGAGAGAGAGAGAGAGAGAGAGAGAGAGAGAGGAGGGAATACAAATGCTGATACAGAGAGAAGAAATGGAAATGTAATATAGATTTTAAAAATTAGAACTGGCAGGAGGAGCACTCTGCCCCCCCCCCCCCTTACACACATGTTCAGGCTTTGATGTTAGCAGATATATTAGGTTAGTACCCCCTCTTCAAGAAAAAGAAGCAGATAAATACTTTCTTCACTTCAAGAAAATTACTGAAAACTTGAAATGGCCAAGAGAGCATTGGACTTTGTTATTACAAAGTGTACATATTGGTAAAGCTCGTGAAGTCTACACTTCACTGTCGGCACAAAAGAGTGTTAATTATGATGTGGTTAAGGAATATATCTTGAAGGGTTATGAGTTGGTACCTGAGGCATAACGACAGGGGTCTAGGAATTGTAGAAAAGAAACTGGACAAATCCATGTCGAATTTACAAGGGAAAAACAACAACTGTTTGATAGGTGGTGCTCAGCCAAGAAGGTTGATAAGGATTACGATAACCTCAGACAGCTCGTATTAATTGAAGAGTTCAAGAAGTGCATCCATAGTGATGTCAAGACCTATCTTGATGTGCAAAAAGTGGAAACTTTGGAAAATGCTGCTCGGATGACGTATGATTATTCCTTAACTCACAAAGTTTCATTTGTCAGTAAGTCTACCTCTCAGCAGGGTTTTTGGTTAAAAAAACCCATCTCGTTCTCATACGAATACTTCCAAATTTCAATCTGGTACAACTTTTAGGAATCAAACATCTGATAAGACTGATCAGAAATCCTTATCTCTTCCTACGTGCACTTATTGTAAAAGGAAAACGCACCTTATTTCTGATTGCTACGGGTTGAAAAGTTAGCAACAGAATAAAGACAGAGTTATTCCAAATGATCTTATTTCAAAGAGGTCAAGGTTACGGTCTTGTATTGAAGGCAATACATATGTTGGGTCAAATAAACCCCAGTCTGTTCTATTTTGAAGACTTATGAACCATTCATGTCAGAAGGTTCTTTATCACTTATTGGTGATTCTGCCAAACCTATCCCTATTAAAATATTAAGGGACACAGGAGCATCTCAGAGTCTTTTGTTATCAGGTACTTTGCCTTTGTCTGAAAAGTCTTCTTCAAGTGAAAGTGTTCTTATTCAGGGAGTAGAGTGCGGTTTTTTAAATTTTCCTCTCCATGTGTCAATCTGGCATCAGACTTAGTGTCTGGACCCGTGACTGTTAGGGCAGGGACTTCTTTACTTATAGAAGGTATTCATTTATTAATAGACAATCACCTAGCTGGAGATAAGATCGTTGTTAATCCACCTGTAATTCACAAGCCTTGTTTGGATCAAAAAGTTGATCCTATTGAGATTTAAATCTTTGATTTGTGCAGTTACCAGGGCTATGGCAAAAAGAGCTCTCGAAAATTATGTTGATCAGGAAATTATTCCTTTAGCTGACACATTTACTGGTCAGTCTTTTGATGAGGTCCCCTTTTATCCTGGTATTGATCAACCAAAGGCTATTGATCAGAGAGATCCTCTTTTTACAACTCATTCTCTCTATTCTATCAGGGTGACAAAAGATAATCACTAGTTGTCTTACAGGAACAAGATCCTGAGATCTCGTGTTTGTTTCATAGGGTTATTAGTGAAACTGAAGCCACACAAGTTTCAGATTGTTACTTTGTGAAACATGTGGTCCTTATGAGAAAATGGAGACCACCTGAGGTACCCGCTGGTGACGAGTGGTCAGTGAGCTCTCAAATTGTCGTTCCTAGGTCATATCGACAGAAAATTCTTATTCTAGCCCATGAAAATCCCTTGGCTGGTCATTTAGGAGTCAATAAGACTTATCAAAAGATCTTGAATCATTTTTTTCTGGCCGAGACTTAAACGTGATGTTTCTAAATACTGTAGATCTTGTCACACTTGTTAAATGCGAGGAAAACCCAATCAGAAGATACCTAAGGCTCATCTGCAATCTATTCCTGCATTTGACAAACCATTTAGCAGAATAATGGTAAACTGTGTCGGTTCCTTACCTAAGACCAAGTCAGGCAACCAATACTTGATCATAATGTGTGCGTCTACAAGATTTCCTGAGGCAATTCTTTTGAGAAATATTAAAACTAAAACATTTATAAAAGCTTTGGTAAAGTTTTTACACTTTTTGGACTTCCCAAATCTGTCCAGTCTGATCAAGGGTAAAATTTTATGTCTGATATTTTCCAACAAGTTATACACAAATTAGGCATCCAACAGTTTAAATCTTCCACCTATCACCCTTAAAGTCAAGGGGCTTTAGAAAGATTTCATCAAATTTGAAGAATATGATTCGGTCATATTGTTTTGAGACAGGAAAATACTGTGATGAGGGTGTTCATTTCCTTTTGTTTGTTGTTAGGGAATCAGTTCAAGAATCATTAATCCTTTTGAACAGGGGTTTGGAGTACTGTCCGTGGACTATTGAAGTTATTGAAAGAAAAACATCTTTCAAATGAAGATTCATAATTAATCTTCTTGACTATGTCTCTGATTTAAAATATAAGTTGTCAAAGACTTGTGAAGTCGCAAGAGCTAATCTTCACTCTACTCAGTCAAAAATGAAATTAAGTATGCCAGAAATACACAGGAAAGGAGTTTTCAGCCTGGTAATAAAGTTCTGGCTCTCTTACGATTACCTCAAAATGCTCTTAGGGCTAAATTGTATGGTCCTTACATAGTTGAAAGGAAAGTAAATGACTTAAATTATATCATTAACATTCCTGGGAGGCGGAAACAGAAACAACTTTGTCATATAAATATGTTAAAGGCGTATTTTGACAGAGATAGCACAGTTAATTATTCAATCAATGTAGTTGTACCTGTAACACACAGTGAGGATGTAAACGATGGAATGCAATCTGACCGTAGTGACTCTGGTTTAACTAAACTTCAGAATTCAGAAATATTAAACAATCTGGACCAGAAACTTTCATATCTACAACAACAGGAAAGGAATGCACAGCTATTACATGAGTATGAGCACTTGTTTCCTGATGTTCCTACACAAACAAATAAAATCTATCATGACGTTGATATTGTATATTCTACACCTCTGAAACAGCATCCTTACAGGATGAAACCTCACAACCAGGAATATTTGGAAAAAAGATATCAATATTTACTGGAGAATTATTGTATAGAACCAAGTAAAAGTAACTGGAGTTCACCGTGTATTCTTGTGCCTAAATCAGATAATACATTCCGCATGTGTACTGACTATAGACAAGTCAACAGTGTCACCAAAACTGATTCATTTCCAACGCCAAGAATAGATGATTGCATTGACAAAATTGGAAATGCGAAATATGTCAGCAAGTTTGACCTTTTAAAAGGATTCTGGCAAATTCCACTAACGGAAAAAGGAAAAGAAGTTCACTCACGGAAAAAGTAAAAGAAATTTCGGCATTTATAACTCCAGATGGGTTTTATCAGTATAAAGTGATGCCTTTTGGAACGAAAATTCTCCGGGAACATTCCAACGTCTTATGAATATGTTAAGATCTGGTCTATATTATTGTGACGGGCATGTCGATGACGTAATTATCTACAACGACACCCGAGAATATCACTTGGATTGTTAAATTGTTTTTATTTCTATTTTGTTGCTTGTTGGATTAAATGTGTCATCATCTGGTAATGGTATTGAAGATTTAGACAACAGCTGTCGTATCTGAAAGTATATATGAAGCAAATATATTGATTTTATTATATTTTATGTGATAAATGCCAATAGGATATTCCACATCCTGATGTTGCCATCGATTCTCCTCAATTTAATTGATCTTGCCCAAAATTCATATCACAATGTGCTATGTATTTATTGAATCATCGTTATCAAACATTAAAGTATATTGATCAAAATGTATAGAGCGTTGTAGATGAAATGATAATTTTCTGCGTAATATATTTTCATCTGCTTAAATTCGTCTGATATAATAAGTTGTTTGGTCCAAGTTACAACTCTAGGTCTAAAAATATGTAACAGAAGGAAAGTGAAACCAACAATGTATGTAAAATTAACAAGCAATTTGTTTCTAGGCAATTAAAGTAAAAATAAAAAAGACACTTATATTAAGATAAACTAAAGTTCAAATAGTCCAATAATCTTAAGTGTCATAACCGCAAGTCCAAAATATAGAATTTTCCGAATGAATTCCAGTAGCCTTGAATGTCCTGATGTCAAGGATTAATCCAAAATGAGAATGAGCATTTGTAGTAATCCAATGAATATTTTAAAATAAATAATTCCTCTCTCTGAATTTGCTCTGCTTTCACAACACAACTATAAACATCTGATTATTAAACCAAATTTCTTAAAAACTGATAGTTAGCATAGGAATGAAATACTGCTTACCAAACCTCCTATACATAAACACAGGTCACCTGAGAGAATTTTCGAAAAAATCATATGGCTTACCTGACAAATATCAGTAACTCTAGTGGAAAAACCAGTATAATTGTAAACAAAAGCAACCCTGACCTCGAATTCTAAGTTAACAACTTGTTTACGTTCTATAACCAAGGAAAAAGTTAAAAATGTAGGACAAATGTCAAATATGTAAACATTATACACAACATATAAGGGCTAATAAAATCGGAGAAACAAGGGTATTCGTCGTCTTTTTAATGCTTGAAAAAAAGGATGAGCCAGTGTGGATAGCCTAATCTTTTTCAGTGTTTTTATCGAACATTTTCAAATCTAGAACAAATAAAAATGGCTAAAAAAAACCCATAGAATATAAGTGTAAAGATTTAAATTTAGTCAAAAAGTGTTTTTATAACAGTGTTTTCGATCAAATTGCTTTCTAATCAACTAGAAACCCCCAAACAAATAATAAATAAGTTAGGATTTTAGTGTCAAACGGATAATTTAGTTGAAAATGTGTTTTTAAAAGATGTTTGAGGTCAATTCTTTTTTTTAGTTCGGTCACCCCAAAAAATGGATCGTAAAATATACCAAGTATCCCAGAATATACGTTTTGTATACTACCTAAGAAATCGTTTTTTCAAAAAGCTTAGTTCCTTTGTTGTTCTTTCTTTTTTTTTACATTTTGATGCAGCAACGTGAGCGAATAACAATAACATCACGGTGAATTTACATCAGTTCGTTCTAAGTTTTAACAGATGTTGTAAACCTTAAGTTGACCTTTTATAGTTGAATTCTTACCTGGTCAGAAATTCAAGCCTCTTCGTTGCATTGTTAGGGAATATATTTGTCATATACCACTTAGACATGTTGATTGAAATCTCAGTTATGATTGGAAGCACATATACTAGAAGTAGATGCCCCGCAGAATAGGTGTGATTTCCAGAAGGAAGGAGAGCGTATCTCTTTACACGTATCTAAGGATATGGCCCCGGATTTTCTATTTCTGCACGCCAATCAGAACATGTGTCAGCTAATGAACTGAGTCACAATACCTTTTGGCACATGTTTACGGCGATAAATTTTCTCTTTGTAATTTGTTAGACAAGTGCCAGTGACAAAGTTTGTACAAGACAACTACCGCCAACTTTTTTAAAAATCCCAGCTTAATAGAACGTGAAGTTTTGTTGCTAATCAGATAGCAAGTTTGCACATTGGGATCACTTTCGCAAAACAAACCAAGTCCTTCTCTACTCCAGACACCTGCGTTGCTTTAAATAAACTAATATAAATTACGCTTAATTTGCTTCCACAATAGCATGTACGACTGTATTATTTGGTCATGCTTCATCTATTGGTACTATATTTTTTGGTCATGATTCATCTATTGGTACTGTATTATTTGGTCATTTTTCATCTATTGGGACTATCTAGGGATCTCGTTTCATTTCATATTAGTTTTGTTTTTACAATATTAACTTGTTTGTGTCTGTCAGTTATAAGACTGAATTCTTTTTCGTAATTGTAGTTCAATACGTAATTCACAAACTTTGCGATGAGAAGAAAAGTTGTTAGTACTATGTAATGTTTCTTAGATAAATTTGTATTTCTCTAACAGGGCCCCACTCTTCAGAAGTCGTCAAAGAACACACAACAGCACGTGATACGTGAGTGCTTAAATCTTCGACTTGTGCTGTCTTTGTTGTGATGATGATTTTCTCAAGGGCAATATGTAACAGGAATAATGAAACTCAATAGAATAGGACACTTTGTTATGATGATTTTCTAAAGGGCAATATGTAACAAGAATAATGGAACTCAATAGAATAGGACACTTTGCAAAGAAACAAAAATAAATTCAAATGACGTACGGTAAGCGTTGGGTTTGATTTACTGAGTTTTTCAGCGAAAATTTCAAAATGTGCCAAATTGTTGTTTGATAAGGAATATATGTTAACCTTCTATTAAGATGGAACCTCTTTGATAAGTTGGCGGTGTTCATCCAGAATAAACTTTGTCACTGGCACTTTTCTTGTAGATTACCAATAAAATAGTTATCGACGAAAAACGTGCAAAGTCGTATTTGAACAGAGTTACTTTTTAAAAAAATTTAGTGTACAAAATTGTGTTACCATTCCTCTAACTGGTAATTGTACAAAGCTTACTGGTTTAATGGTCATACGTTTGTGAACTTTACAATAGTAAACATGATAAAGATGCATTTTCTACATCAATAACGGACACTGTGGTAATTTCACAGCAAGATAATTTGGAATCATGTCATCAACCGAAACTGTAGTTAATGACGTACATTTTGGCTGGAAGCAGAGAATTTGCAAAACAATCGATTGAAAGTGACCAATTTAAATTGATTTGAAGATATAGCTTTTATGAATGTTATTTCTGATAGCAACCGCATCTATAATTAAATCTCATCTTGTATGGATCAAGCATTAGACCTAGGAGAGCTCCGCGGCCCTATCACTGTTTAATATATATATATATGTTTTTATTAAATATTGAATTGACCATATGGGTTCTTCTAAGAGGCAAACTGTTAACAACTCTGCTACTTATCAAACTGCCTGCAGTACAAAATTGCTAAAATATTAATGCAGTATTAACGGCGATGATAGCGTTTCTTCAAACCTTTTTGAATGAATAAAAACTACCAATACAAACGGAGAACATTTTTGTGTTCATTTATCAGATACCCTAAAGCAAGAATTTACAGTATAAATGTCTTGATATATTTGTTTTACATGGCTTTCCATTTTTATCTCTACAGTAGAAAACATTTGTTTTGTAGATTAAAACAATATAGGAATATACAATCAGTAGAGTTATTGATCCAAATCCATATCCGTTCTCTTCAGGTATACCCACTATCTGTTATTTCCAATGTTTGATTTTTCTATTCTCCATTATCAAACTAAATCCAGTGGATAAAACTGGTATGCGAAGGACGATGTTTACATCAGTTATTATTTGAACCGAGGTTCTCGAACGCAATATGCCGTTAAATAATGTAAAACTTGTGTGCCGACTGATCGTATTAATAGAATGATGCTTTCTTGATTATTGTGGTTGGGATATATTATGTACATTGATTAGCAAAATAAGTTCCAAACTGGGAAACCGCATTGATTTAACTTTGTATACCACTCTTTTTGTCAACAGACGTACATGATTTATTGACAGCAAACTAGCGTACTCAGGATGTCATAACCGTAAACAAATAGACAATTTTGTCTGGCATGTACGGGCAATTGAACTATTAAAAGTATCTAGCCGAATTCTTTGACTGTTTGATGAATTAAAATGTATTGCATCTCTTATTATGTGAGCACAATTAGCTATGCATGTTCGGTCTTAATTCCACATATTCTAGTTTTGCCTTTTTACACAGCGCATCGTAAAATGCTTGAACGCAATCTGTTTCGCTGTAAACTATTCGTTTGTATCTCTTGTGGATTGATGATATTGATTTATTTTTATATTTGAATATTTGATCGCGGAATATATTTTATCTGCGTTTATTATTATGTAGTGATTACTAAAGGTAACGAGGCGGCTCTCATATATATATATATATATATATATATATATATATATATATATATATATATATATATATATTGTACTATTTGTAATTTCGCTTAAGCCCAGTATTTTTTAATTTTGATTTTTAAATGTTCCTGTAATTCTGTACGAGATGGTGATGCACAAAAGCATTAGTGGTCTAGTAATTCTTAATGATTTAAAAATACTCTGGGAATGTTTGGTCTAGTTATTTTTTAACTTTGATTTTTAATGTTTTAGTAAAACCACAAAACTATAAATGGTCCATCACACTCAATATTTTTGCTTCTTTAAATATTGATAAACATATATGTCCAACTTGACAGGGTCTTTTATGTAATGCCGTTTAACGTCCGTTCATCCATCCATCGGTCTCTCTGTGAGTCCGTAAATCTTTGAGTTTTGGTTTACAACTTTGCAAGCCTTGTGGATCATTTTATGAATTTTTACCCATATTTATACTTTTGATTAATGACTAACCTGTGTAGCATTTATTATAGCGAGGTATCTAGCTTCAAGGCATATGCCTTAAAAGAGTAAATGCAACTTACCTGTTTCCTTATACGTTGGAACTATTGGAGATAAGTTAATGAAACTAAATCCAGATATACAACTTAAATGAACGATATGTCGCGTTCCATGGTCAAGCATCTACAGCTAGAATACAGATCAGGGTCGCAGAAGGGTAAGATTTGGGTATCAAATTCCAGTGTCTGGTCTGTAACTATTGAAGCATTTAAGATATTTAATCGAACTTTACCCAGGTAGACATATTGACAGGACAGCGTACCGCTTTCCAAAGTCAGATTACATACTTCAAGGTCAAGGTTATAGCAAGGAGAAAATGCAGCTTTGTCACTTTTTCAGTTTCACCTATTTCAGTGTGAGCATTCTCTGTTACTATGTCCGATGCTTTGGAACTTATAAAGGTATTTTAATTAGACGTTACCCAGGTATACATCATCATTAGACGGAGTGTTGCCTACCATAACATCATTACAAAATAGAATGCAACTTTCTAAATTTAGTGTGGTCTGTTTCTTTTCTGGTCTTTCAATTTAAACCGTGAGAAATTTCAATGAAACTCTACGGAGGTATATATCATGACTAGACGCTGTGTCACATCGCGTAGTCAGGTCCCTAACTAATATTGTGACTTGTTCTCTGTCCGAGCTGTTCGTTAAGAACTACGTCAGATATTTACATTTTGATGAAACTTTTCAAGATACATAATTGCTAGACTGTGTGACACATACATAGTCAAGTCTAAAATCAATGATCAAGGTCAGCGTAAGGGAAAATTTCACCTTGTAAACCAATTTCCTGGCTAGTGGAAAGTGTAGTAACTTATTTACTGTTTGTGATGTTTCACTCAATCTTTACCCAGATATGAATCATAACTATATGGTGTGTCCCATACATAGTAAGGTCCCTAGTTCAGAGGTCTAGGGTATGATGAAACAAATGTCACAAGACGTCATGTATCATATGTAGTTTGCCATACTGTTGTTAGTAAATGTATTCGGTACTAGAGCATCTATTTGTTGCCTTCATTGCTTGCATGTATCTACTATTTTGTTGTGTTTCATCCAAAATAAATCTCTATTAAGTGTGTATTCCTGATTTACTGTCTTCTGCCTGCAACAGTCGCAAAGAACGATTTCATATTGTACAATGTTTAGATACTGAACATGATTGACACACAATAAACGTGCCACAGATTGTCATTTCTGTTCAAGAACAAAGCCTCAGGGATATTTTTGCACCATGCGTAACATAACAGCGATAAGTATTTGTTATTGCCGGATGGGAGAGGCCCATTAATAATGTGTGTACTCAACTAATTATGCTTGTGTACTTTTCACGAAACACCTGCCATAAAACATTACGTTTCACTCAGGTTCCTGGAAATATTCTGCGTTTTGGTCACATTCCATACGTGTTAATGAGACCACAGTGCGTTAATGAAGAGGAAGTTTTGTTTCAATGCCTCTTTAATGAACATCGCTCATATTGCGACCTTTACAGGAATCATATTTTTCGACCATACTTACATGGCAGGCAAATAAGTCTATCGATTTCCATGCGAGTTAAATAAATAAATAAATACATTATCCCACTAAAATACACAGATCTTTTTAACTCCATTGTTCTGTCAAGTCGACGTGACTGTTAAACATTGTGTGTTTCTGGTCTTCTGTGTTTCTCCAAGGCTTTGGAGCCTTTCTCAGAGTTATTCGTATTCCTCAACTCAGATATATACCATTTTCAAGGTCTTCTCTTGTGGTAACGGCGTTTGATTATGAGTAAAGTTAATAAAATATGCTTCAACAATTATGGGTATGTCAATATTAAGTGCACTTTATTCTTTAATATTCGTTGAAATTCACAAAAGCTAGACTCTGTGTCTATGGAATGATAGTGTTTTCACACTCTCTGCCATATCATGTGGGTCGTTTACAGCTCAGGGATCAATATCTGTCCAAAACAACATACGGGCTTAATTGGAGTGTGAATGAAAATCGTTACCATAATTTTATGACGCATTAGCTAGACAGAAGGGGGCGGGAGGGGGCAGATGTGCATTCTATTGACACTCATATTTACAGGTGGTTTACGTCAAATGTTTACGATCGTGACTCGACGGCATTCACTGGTTTAATTTACGAATTAAACTACTAACAGATGCCTCATATGGGGCAATGGGGTTAACATTACGTCAGCCATATCGAAAAGGATGACCCTATGAGGACAAGCGGAATTTAATGGTAAAAGCTTCAATATATCTGACATTAGTATAACCTTATGGGGACAAGTGGAATTAAACATTATTCCATAGATTTTACATGGTGGGACGGTATGGAGACAAGGGGAATTAACACTATGTTCATAGATTTTAACATTAGATAGCATGATAGAGACAACAGGAATATAACATGATATTGCATACTGACCAAGACTCCCACTTACTGACCAATACACCACTTTACTAATCAACAACCCAGACCTACTCACCACCACTCACGCCTTCTCACCAAACACACAGTCTTACTGACGAACACCCACACTCACTGACCAGCACACCGTATTACTGACCAGCACCCACACCTACTAACCAGTACTCATACTTATTGACCAACACCTATTCTGCGCTATAAACAACCATACCTACTGACCAGCACACCATCTTACTGATCAGCATCCCCATCTACTCACCAACACCCACTCACAAATACAGTGTCACTGACCAGCACCCACTCCAAATGACCAGCACAAACATATACTGATCATCACCTACACCTACTGACCAACACGCAGTCTTACTGATCAGCTCACACACCTACAGACCAACATACCATCTTGATGACCTTGATACATTTTTACATTCGTCAAATCCTAGATGACCTTCAAGAGATGAGAGCATTATACGAAACATCTTTGGCAAAGTCGATGAGAAATAACAAGGAGGACGATGGCGGCATGGGCGGTGAACTCAGACGAAGAAAAGGTTTAAGACAGTTGCGGCTGATGATAGAATATTTATGTTCTTTTGTGGACTTTTTCAACTCAACGGCCGTTTTCACTGCCACCCATATATCTCAGGAAAGATATAATACTCAATCATTGTCGAATCTTAAAGAAGAAAAAAAAATCCTCAGCAAATATCGAATGAATTGTGTTGCTCTGTATGTCTACAGAAATGGGGTTAAAATCATTCGTGCGTGAAACGAATTCGGTAATTTTACCAACATTTGTGAAAATTCACTGAGCTAAAATGCGCGGATATCATTCACGACGCTGAGCTGAACAAATTATAGTGCAAGCAAGCTCTGTAATACACAACTTGTGTTTCTACTGAAATTGTCGCTCTGCTGGATACAAGTGTCATCGAAAATAGCGGGAAGAGGAAAATATTGAAGAAATAATGTATCAAAGCAAAGTTGTATTCATATATAATTGTTCTTGCATATGCCTCAAATTTAATTAAAGACCTTTTCTACAGATAATTATACAAGACAATTGGTTGATATAAATGACATCAATCATTCAACATGCTGTAATGTTCATTTAATGAATAAAAGAAGCTTCAGTTGGCTTACATCTTTCCTACTAATTCAAAACTGCATCATTTTATGTATACATATCGTGTGTTACGTGATATTTACTATTGCTTGATCAGGGAAATTAAATTATTTCTTAAATGTGACTTGTTTGGTTTGGTTTTTATGGGTTTAACGCCATTTTTCAGCACATTATAGACTATACATGGCGGCCAGTATATTTGCTGGAGGAAGAACCTGAGAAAACCCCGGGAAGAACCACCTACCCATGGGAAGCTACTGGCAAACTTTCTCACATACCCACGTTAGCCAAGCCGAGACTCGAATCCACGCGGACAGAGGTGAGATGTCAGTGATCAGTAAAGACGAGCGCCTGAGACCAATCGGCCACCCGGGCCCCTAAATATGACCGGAATAAAGATTTAAATCTTATATTCTTGTAATATTAAGAGGAAAGAGAAAATGCACTTTATGCAAGCAAAAAGGGAGCAACTGAATTAAAAAATAAAAGCCAAATCTGAGTTGTTACAGTATACGGTGGATAAAAGAAAATAATTATTTCTTCAAATGAAAATCGGAACTATCCATTGATTAGCGAGACAAAATTATTATGCATCGATTTTTACAGTTTTAGTTCTAGTATCAGCAGGCGCCTTGTTGTTTTGCTTTCATCGTATAATAACTGTTCAAGATTGTCACAAAATCTCACAAATATATTGTCACGAATTAACTTATTGTACATATCAATCATACGGACGTGAACATAAAGTGACAACTAAATCACGCATATTGTGAGCTCATTTATCTTTAATATGCACGTCAATGAGATAAAAGCGCCAACATATCAGCCAATAAAAAATCAGTAGTGTCGCTTTACTGAATAATTCCAGAAACCGATTTAGTTAATTTATAGACATGTTACGATAATTGATATTTCGATGGAAAATAGTTTTTTTTTTTTACTATATCCAAGTATCATCGTAAAGACGGGGTAGATATTTGGCTTGAAATAGTCTTATATTCTGAAAATTCATAGTCCAGATAAAATGTGAAATCTCATTTGTTTGCAATTTAACGAGAGAGCGTATGTGACAAGTTTTGTTAACAAGAATTGCCTTCCAATTCTCAAAAGGTCTTGTCTTAATAAATTAATAAATAATTTGTTTTCAAAAATGGTCAAAGAAAATAAAATTTATATGTTTACAATTTTAGAGCAAATTTACTCCATTAAACACGCCCAATTTTTGTATGAAAGGTCGAACTTTTTTTTGTGGCTAAATACTTTGCGAAAGAGGAAACTATCATAGCAAAGAAGCCACGATGCGAAGAATTCATTATATGATTATTCTGTGCTGATTTGTGTTCGGTTACATTCCTAATCAGCGGGTATTTGCTGATAGAATGAAATATCTATTAGACGGTACCAAACACAATTTTTGAGGTGAATTTTCATTTACTATTCAGAAGAAAAACAGATAATCAGTTTATTGAACATTGTTGGAAAGAATCTCTCCAAGTTCAAAACAGTGAGTTTTAAAATGAAATCAATATCTCGATAACAACAAAACAACAAATTGATTCAGCATTTACTAGTAAACTATACCTGCGTATAAGTGTGCACGTGAGATGTGAATAAATAATGTTGATTGATTGGAAAGAACGCATATACTTTGCGTGTTTTACAGACTTCGGCTCTACGGTGAAAGGATCAATATCCAGAATGTCCCAAAGGATCGTAAAATGAGCGACATTTAATCTTCTTCATATAAAAATGGGATTCTTGTATTATGTTGTTGCTGTCGAACCGATCAATCACTCTTGCGGATATTTTCATAAAAGATTACAAAACAATAGGTTATAACACCTACAAACGGGTTTTAAGCATATATTGACTAAGTTTAGTCTCACTATTTCATGTTGCAAGGATATACATGAAAGAAATAATTATCATACTTACTCACAGAAAGTATTTTGACAGCAATATAGGCAGCTAATCAGATTCAAGTATTTTGACAGCAATATAGGCAGCTAATCAGATTCAAGTATTTCGACAGCAATATAGGCAGCTAATCAGATTCAAATATTTTGACAGCAATATATTCAGCTAATCAGATTCAAGTATTTTGACAGCAATATAGGCAGCTAATCAGATTCAAATATTTTGACAGCAATATAGGCAGCTAATCAGATTCAAGTATTTTGACAGCAATATAGGCAGCTAATCAGATTCAAGTATTTTGACAGCAATATAGGCACCTAATCAGATTCAAATATTTTGACAGCAATAAAGGCAGCTAATCAGATTCAAATATTTTGACAGCAATATAGGCAGCTAATCAGATTCAAGTATTTCGACAGCAATATAGGCATTTTCAGTTCATTACATAATGTAATCCAAAGAAATTCCATTATTATTTTCCTGATTCAAAAAGGTATAGATGATACAGAATTATTTATAGTGGTATGTATATCTTATAAGTCACATCATCTCTTATGCGCCAACCTTTTGTGATTTTCATTTTCTATGTGGATTTATGAAACCTTTCAATTCTTTCAATCAGAGAAAACAGGTAGAAATGTGTTTAAGTGCTATTTCAAATAAACGAGTGGCCTTATAAAATGGGGTTCATATTTTGCATTTTTTATAATATCCGTAAAAAATCATACAAACTTTAAAAAATATAAAATATTGATAATTGTATAATTATATGTACATGTCATGTAAATAAATCAATTTATATATATATATATATATATATATATATATATATATATATATATATATATATATATATATATATATATATATATATCAGATAGATAAAGGGAATGTGCGCAGAGGTGATATTGAAACGGAATGTATGCGGAGATTTCGGATTAAGAACGTTTGTACCGTAATCACACTTATTAGCTCGAGATAATGAATTTGTAAGTCGTCATAAAGATAGTCGTCATAAAGAGGGCACCATCTCCTGAGTAACTTTGACATTGTCCCAGTTATTTAATCCAGCATATTTTTTTCTTTTCCAAATATTTTCTTTAGGGTGAAAGAAAGTATTATAATTTTAAACTTTGATTGTAACATTTATTTTTAAAGATAAAATATTTATCAATAATTATCAAAAGTTGCATTTGGTGCATGGATGATAATATTTGTTGAATGTAATACAATTTGTACCTTTAGACTGATCCGTGCAGTTAACTACATAACTCATGTGTTAAATGTATTACACCTTGTACCTTTAGATTGACCCGTGCAGTCAACTACATAACTCATTTAAAAGTGTTTTCACCCTTTTACATTCAGATATTACTAACAGATGATAACAGTTTCCTTAGCTTGGTTACAATAGCTACGTATGTAAATACATTTTACCTATATATTTTAAGATATTGTTTGTAACTTAAATAAGCTGTAAAAATTTAAGCTGAAAATCTGTGAGTTTTATGTCATTGATTGTTAATTTTTTGTAAGAATGAATCTGAATATTTTAATTCTGCATGGGTTACATTGTGTAAATCGATGTCCCACTTTTGAACTTCTAACATTTGATTTGCATCAATAATAATTTCATTTAAAAGTTTACTTCCTTTCTATGTACAATTAACTATGATACATATGTAGTGACACTAACAATTTCATTTAAAGAATCAATTTTAACCTTATCGATAAAAGATGACCGATCTTTTAAAATGTCTTCTAAAAATTTATTTTTTACTATATGACTAACATTCAGTGGCGTAGCAACCGCCCAAGCAAGCCCAGCAACGGCGGGGATGGGGGAGGGGGCAATAAATTAAATTATGCGGGGGAGGGGCAGAATAGCTACGCTACTGCTAACATTGGAAATATAAATGTTCCCATATGGATGTTCATTGAGAAATCTAAATTTCAAACATGGATCTATTTGTTTTCTTTTTTGATCACGCGCTGAAGCAATTCAATTTTCAATGATGGAATACAACCATTGAGATCAATCATTTGCAATCCTCCTGCTCGTATTCAATTTAAAATTAATCTACGTTTTATTCTCTCTGGTCCACATTTCCATTAAAATTATATATAATTGTATACATTATTTTAATTAAATGTATTGAACTAATTGAGCAAATTTAGAGAGATTGAAAGATTGTATCGCTTTTATTTGAGCAAGCAAAGCCAGTCTCCTTTTAACCAATTACTAAATACATTTTCCATATTTACAGGTTTCTTCAGTATTTTGTTTTTATATATAATAAATCTGTGTTGAGAACAAAACAAATTTCCAGTATTTTTAAATAAGCAAGGATTCATATAACACGCTAATATTTTTATGGCTCTAGGGAATCATTAAAATGCACTTTGAAAACACTAGATCAGTTCTATAAAATTTATGGATTACAAATAAATGTTGAAAGAACTTAGACCAGTGGTCCCCAAGGCGGTGCCCGCGGGCGCCAGATTTTTGTGTGCCCGCAGAAGAGGTTATAATGAATAATAATATATAGAATAAATGGGTCAAGTTAATTGGTTGGTGCCCGCCACTCTCTCATAAATTCACAAATGTGCCCGAAGACACAAAATGGTTGGGGATGCCTAACTTAGACGATATAGATTGGGTCATTATGATCAACTAATATAAAAATGAAGAACTAGATTTGGAGAAACTACCGTTTTTAAAATACTGGGATTGTTTTTGCTCAAACGAAGCATATGACATATATTGATATCGTTAGTACCTTTTACCGCCTACGTGGCCAATATATATGCATTGGCTGTCCCATCGATATGACATTTCCGCTTTTTTGTCGATTTTCATCACACTAATCAAATACTACAATAATTAATAGAACCTTTCTACATTGATTTTCAATGAGGGATTGAAAATAATTAAAGCCCAAATCTGAAATGGAACGAATGTACGGATAAAAGTGGCTTATGTCCACTTGGGACGTTTTACCAAATAAAAATCATAAACTTACAATATCCACAAGTAAATACACATCTGATACCATCTAACTGTAAAAAAGGAATTTTGTAAATTAATGAACACTTGATACAATCCGAGTGACATCGATGGAATGATCCACCTGCTACCGACTGTGATTCTTCCAAACAGCATCATTTGCCCGCTGTTTTTATGATTGAAATTGACCAAGGGCTTTCAGGGCGAAAATTCCAAATTGGTACGAGATGTTATTATTGATATCTGCTTGCTGTCAAGGGTCACACCCTAGATGGAGAAGAAACATCGATACATCAGCGATAAGGATAAATAAAGCCTGCCGATCTGACCTAGGGGCGAATACAAGCCACTAGTGGTCAGCAGGCAAAGCTGTATGATAGCTATCAATTACTGCGTACTTCAGAGGCACATTTTCAAAACAACTCTACTAATAAACGCTGAAAATTGGGGGTTATTTTCTTTACACAGCTTAGCGCCACATCTAAGTTCATCTCTTGGGAATCGATAGATTTTCATATGCTGCAACGAAGAAAATTGCCTTACGTGACATGTTTGACAAGAAAACTGAGTTACAATGATCTTGATTCAACGTACGCCCATGCTGAAAGACAATGTCGATGATGATGTCGAAATCAACTATCCCTTACACTTCATTAACAAAAAACTAACTGAATATCGCGGTCAAAATTGAAATTATATTAACAGGTACAATAATGTTAAAAGGTGTTTTTTTTCGTATGTCTATGGTAACTGTCTACGCAGTTTCAAGATTATGTCCATTTATAATATACACAAGATCATGTCCAATTTATAATATACACAAGATCATGTCCAGTTTATAATATACACAAGATCATGTCCAATTTATAATAAACACAAGATCATGTCCAGTTTATAATACACACAAGAGTTTGGTTTTGTTACTGCTTTTATCTATTCCCCAGTTCCCATCTGTCGGATAATGACTGTGATATTCTATAAGCTCTAATAGTTATTCCTATCCACGGACATCGTGTGTCGAAAGTCAATGCAAGTGTTTGCAAAAATAAACATGTATTGATACACTGTGAAGCCCTCATGAATGAAATGCAGTTATTGGTCATATTGAATTGTTAATTCCCAGACATATATGTGCGTCATGTCTGCATTTGAAATGAGAGTAATAGAAGATAGAAGTTATATAAACCTCATATTTCGATATGCTTTGTTACCAATAAAGTTAAAAGCAAATGCTTTATTGCATTGCTAATTTTCCAATGGATTCGCTATAAAGGCTTTTTATATATATATATATATATATATATATATATATATATATATATATATATATATATATATATATATATGTATATGTATATATATATATATATATATATGTATAATTATATATATATATATATATATATATATATATATATATATATATATATATATATATATATATATGCAATAAACTGACAACAAACAGTGCAAAACTAGTTTTTAACTAGCCTAAGCGCTTTCGACTCTCATTGGGTACTTTTGAAAGGCAAACACGAAACAAAGACAAAACAAATAATAAACACACACAAAAAAAAAACGTTGAAATTGTAAAAGTTTACACAACTATTTCTACTATGTCGTCTAGTTGGCATCAGCTCGACTGATGATGTTGTAAGCTAGTTGGTATTGACCTACAAAAGGAGGAGCGATGGCGCCGTTTTTTTAAAATGTAAATGGGTGTAACAGGAGATTATATCCTGGATATTTCATTGCTTCCGTAAGGCGAGCAATGACCATAGCAAAAAATAATACCAGGAAGAACTACAAAAAACAGTAGTAACTATAGGTGAGTGCGTGACTAATGAGCAAAATTAATGAATTATTTAATTGAAAATGTGGTGGCTGTAATCATATGATGATTTTATTTGCATGTAGTTGTCTTTTTTTCTAGTCTTCTTGGTTTAAGATGCTTGGTTTCAGTGTTCTAAGGCGGCGTATCCAGTAAGATTCTTTATCTTTTTCCTGGTTTCGGAACTCCAGTTGGGGTTGTGAGCAATTGCAGTCAGTGTTACATTATTGAAAGTGTGGCCAGGGGAAGAGAAGTGTTCTGCAACTGGACTTCTGTTCAGCTTCTTTGTCATCGTATTAGATCTGTGAAGGTTCATCCTTTTGTGTATCTTTTCAGTTTCTCCGACATACTGAAGACCCCAGATCTTACATGTGATGAGATAAATTACTTTCTCTGTTTTGCATGTTCTGTTGGGACCATGTATGTTCAATTTTTCGCTCGTCGCTGTGTTAGATAATGTGCCGGTCTCTATCATATTTTGACAGATTTTGCACCTTTTTTTTATCACCACAGGGACCCGACTTGCTAGGGTGGTCGTGGCTTGTGATTGGCATTAGCTTCTCTCTGACTAGGATGTCTTTGAGGTTTCTTGGTCAGCGGCAGGCTACTATTGGTTTGTTCGGGAGGAAATACTTTAGTGTGTCACACGATTCCACGATGGTCCAGTGTTTCTGGATGATTTTGCCTACTTTGGGGTTGTCTGGATGGTAGGTCAGGATTAATGGTATCTTATCAACCTCTTCCCTCTCTCTATATTTAAGTAGGTCATTGCGGTTTGTTTGTTTAGTTCTTTTGTGTTGCTTCCGTTATCAGGTCTTTGTCGTAGCCTCCGTTCATCAAATGTTCAGATAACTCTTCAGATCATTTTTGGAATGTTTCATCGTCGGAGCAAATTCTGCGTATCCTCAGTGCCTGGCTATACGAGATATTCCGAATGCAATGTTTTGGATGATAACTGGATGGGAGAAGATACTGGTGTTTATCAGTTGGTTTTGAGTAGATGTCTGTATGGATTTTGTTTTCTACTGGTCTGGTTGTTGTGTCCAGAAAAATGTTGTTTGAGTTGGAGACTTCTGCTGTGAATTTTATTGAAGGATGGAAGTTGTTTGCTTTGATATGAAGTCATCCAGATTTTCTCATCCATGTTGCCACTTCATTTCTATATCATCGATGAAGCGTACCCACTGGTATGGTGTAAGTTCCACCGATGCTGAAAGTCTACCTTCCAGTCTTCTCATGAAAATATTAGCATACAAGGGGGCCGTTTTTGTACCCATTGCGGTTCTATTGACTTGGATGTAGTTTTTTCACTGTATTCATGAAACCCTAGCAGTTAGTCTCCACCATTGAACCATCCTGATTAATGTCATTACATAGTATTTATAGCATGAAAACCAACCAATTCAGTTTCTAGTTCCTACATACTTTTGATTACGTTTGCAATTCCAATTTTGAACAAATGACAGCACAATCTTTCAATGGAATGTACTGAGGCCCAATAAGGGCATAAACACGAGGAGACAAGGCGTATCTGGGAACAATACCAATTTGTATTTGGCTTCCCTTGCAATTGTCAACGAGGCAAATCAAACTTAAAACTCCAAAACGCATCGCCCATGTTTGAACAATTTCTTGTACGTCACCGTAAGTCAATATATATATATATATATATATATATATATATATATATATATATATATATATATATATAGAGAGAGAGAGAGAGAGAGAGAGAGAGAGAGAGAGAGAGAGAGAGAGAGAGAGAGAGAGCGAGAGAGAGAGAGATACAAATATAAATATACACCAAACAGAGCTGAAAGTGCTATCTCTGGATCGTACAGGAGAATGCTTGATAACATTAAAAAAATTTTTTTAAATACGAATAAATAACATTATCATACAGGTTAGAGAAGTTTCAATTATTTTTCTAGGGAGATTCGAACCCGGGTCTGCGGGTTACGGCACCCATCGCCTTGCCTGCACTCACCAACCTCTATAACATCTCGACCATGCGCACATCACCAAAACGTGATGCTACAAAGTCGTTGGTATAGGCATTCGTGCGTTGCGGACACACCCGCATATCGACCTCTATCAGCGACTTTGTAGCATTATTTTTTGGTGATGTGTGCATGGTCGAGATGGTATATAGGGGTTGGTACGTGTGTGTATATATATATATATATATATATATATATATATATATATATATATATATATATATATATATATATATATATATATTACTAATGCTAATGACAAATGCCTAGCATAGAGTATTTTGAACAGAAGATTTTTCCAAAAAGAGTTTGATTTAATTGGTCAATATATTGGTTAAGTCTCGTGGCTTGTTAGCACTCTGTATCTACATAATAGTAATTGTTTTCTCTGAGTTCAAAGAAATTACAATTCATATTAAGTGTGTACTTCCAATAATATGGGATGTTGTAGTCTGCTGGGAATGTACCATCACATGGGTACAGTTTTCTTTCTTTTGTGCTTTTTCATCCACCAACAAGCTTGGATTACAGGGCTCACGAAGCCATATGATTCTTAAGAAAAACAAATTGTCGTAACAAGCATTGAACGATGCCATTGCTAATAATTACGTAAAAAAATGTTATCAACAAATTTTGTGTTTTGATCTTGCGATTTATTCTTCATGTAATATCGGACCTTAAAGCTGCCAGGCACAAATACATAAACACTTAATGTCACAAGTGGCAATTGTATAAACATTACATCTATTAGATAACATCAGTTAACTGAACAATCAGCTTAATTACCACCACTGGGATATTTTATCGGATGTAAAATATATCTCTTTTTTTTTCTTTTAAAATCCTCAGATATGGACTTTAAGCACAGATATATCAAAGTATTTTTCTTTAGATATATCCAGAAAAATCAACAAAAATCAAATAGTTGTTTTAGAGCTATCTATTGCTTTTTCTATTCAAACCAGGTTCGGCAGATTTTTTTTAATGGGACTATTAAACTTCGTTTTATAAAGTTAAACAAAGTTTTGTCAAGTTAAAAATGTTATACTTCATAGGTTTTTCATCAATTGGTTTTAAAGTTATCGTGATCTTTTCATAAAACTGTTGGAATTGACAAAGATGGAAGAAATCGAATATGAGAAAAAAAAAATCAATTTTAATGATCATAATATCTTGTTGTTCCAGGCATTCTTCAATCAGCTCGGTCGTCTTGGATAGAAATTGTGGAAAATAATGGCTACAAATACGACAGTCGCATACTAAATTCCATCTTTATAAATGAAACTGAGTGGTGTGCCCTACAAGATATCAGTTCAGGTAACTACAGTTCTACTACTACTACAACAACTACTGCTACTAGAAATATAAATGTGAGATACTACAATTATTAGTTTAGGCTTGGATTAAAGTTTATAAAGCTATTATATATACATATTTTTTCTGTGTTTGCTTTTAAAAGCTATGTTTGGATCTTCAAGTTTACCTTCTCCATGTATTTTCGGTATCTCTTCAAATACTCACTCTCAGGTATGCTATAAATAAGATGTAATGTTAGCCTCGCTCGGGATGTATGATTCGCAGAATTGATGATTAGGAGTTGTCAGTTCAATGACACATTTGATACAGCGAATATTCCTGTGTTTGGAGAAACAATTCTCCTCACACTTTTGATTTAATCAGCAAAGCGTCATTTTCTACTCATTCATAGCACGTGAGATGCATTATATGTTGCAATAATCATCGTTACTTGAGCTTGACTTTCTTTAAATGTTCGTTTATCCCTCTTATTTATGTAAGAAATGAAATATTTGGAGAATAGCACCATTGTGAAATTTACCTTCATGACGTTCACATCCAATGTTTTTGTCAAGGTTGATTATTTTTATATTTTTTAGTTTAATAAGCAAGGCCTACCCTCTCGCTACCATTTTACAATATACTTGCTTAGTAATCTCTACATTCAATCGGTGAGAATCGATTGAAAGCCCATTGGAAATTATTCAAGTCTAATTCATTCCAACTACTGGTGCACATAGGTTTGAATCATGTTAAATATGGTCATCACGCAATTAATAGTTCCACCATGTCAATGACCTTTAAGTAGTACCTCCTCCTTATCTTTTATCTGCTACCAATAGTCTGGCCATCAGATGAGACTGCACAGTGAATAATTGCACAGTGCTACATAGCAGAGACGAGTTTGGAGGATTTTAAACAGATAAGGTCTAACACCGTAGACGAAAATATAGAGAATATATAATAACTTTGACCTTAGAAAACTTAAAAAGCATTGAATAGATTTATCTCAAAATTAAAAGATAGCTTATTGGCATTTACAGCAACAAATCTGTACAAATTTACAATTTTGGGCTTATTTGTATATTATTTTCTTCTATGCATAAGAAGGTGGGTTTTAGTTCAGTGTTTTTCTTTATAGTTTGATAGGTTCTTTTACATTTTATACCTACCTTTACATGGCTTATTTATTCTCTTTAGCTGAAACGCAAATGAAGAACCTGGCCGGCATTGTAGGACATTACAATAAAGTGGTCGCCATAGTCTCTGAGTATCTGAGAATCCCATACTTTGTGACCTCTCTTGTACCGCATGAAATGGACAAGTCTTCTTACATCATTAACATGATCCCTGAAGCTACAACGTATACTACTGCAATAAGAGACTTGTTTCGGCATTTCAAATGGAGTCAGAGTGGTATTCTCTATGATAATGATGCAGGTAAAAACATTACTATATTATTTTTACAACAGACTTTAATATATACCTTTCGAAATGAAGAATAATGTTTATGATGAATTTTGGGTGTTAGAAAATCAAGCTAGTCATCTTTTTTATTCTGCGAAAAAATTTCACAATTACCACAACGTTTAGATTTTTTTTCTTCCATCATTATTTGTATAGACTTGAAAATATGTCAGTTAAATGACAGAAGCAAGAATTATCCCGTTAGGTACAAGACAATTTATTATTCTCTTGATATATCAAGTGTGTTGCAAGCGAGAGATCGCAAGGCGAGATCATATGATAACGGATATGAATGTACATGCTTTCGATAGTATATACTTTGATACTTTTTCCTCCACCGGACGTTTGTATGAATGGTGAAAATAGGAACAGAGTTGAGCATTGGGTCAAAAGCCGAAGACCTCGATTCAAAACTGAATTAGACTAATTCTGATCTCCGCTTTCACAAGCAATATTTTATACCTATGTATGACCAGTGAATCAGTTTGGAATAAAGAATATATTGTTTATCTAGTTTAATACACGGACACAAAATAAAAATCAAGATGTATCCCGTGCAATGCAGTACAATTTCTTTGCATATGTTAAGAACGAATACGTGCCGCTGTGCGAGAAAATTTCAAGGTTTCACGAGAATTCAGTAAGTTCGCTCAAGATGTCACAATAAATCAGTCTTCAAAGCTTTCTTATCTATTCGTTACCTATTTGATTATATATATATATATATATATATATATATATATATATATATATATATATATATATATATATATATATATATATAAAGGGAGATTAGGAATCGGTTTCATAAAGACTAGAACATTAAGTATTTAATTTCTAGGTTTATTGAATTATATTGACCAATCTCAAGAATAGCAATCCGGGAAACGGAATATCCACATGATTTAGCTGGAGGCTCTCTCGCCGTTGTGGGACCTCAATTAAGATGAATTGGACTAATCCTGACCTCTACTGTCCACAAGCAATATTTTATACCTACGCAAGACCCGTGAAACAGTTAAAAAGTAGATAATTTAAACTTTTGTCAGCTGGTATGGTTTCTGGTAGGAATTCGTGCTCTTTCAATCTTTTTAGCTCAAGGTCATATCAGAAACTATTTAACACTGACAAGAATCTATAATTTTGTCCACATTTAGTTGTGCCTGAACCATGGCACTTGAGTGAAAACATGAATCTGGTATGACATGCTATCGTTCACGTAGAACAACATCAAAGCTTTTTTTTTTACCTTGAGAAACAAATACCTTCATTGTGACCTTTTGTCATACATTCTTCTGGCTCATGACTTGTGATAAACAGACGCAAACCCTGATTTAATTTCCTGTCTTTCACATTAATAGTCTGTTTCTCCGCTACATCAAAGGACCAAATGATTTACTGGCATATGGGATGAAAGAAATACCGATTCTTAGAACAAGGGGATTTTGTGTTATTCATCGTGTTATCATATCTCATGTATGTGTTCTATATGAGCTTCATTATGTTATCGTATCTCATGTATGTGTTCTATATGAGCTTCATTATGTTATCGTATCTAATGTATGTGTTCTATGAGCTTCATTATGTTATCGAATCTAATGTATGTGTTCTATATGAGCTTCATTATGTTATCGTATCTAATGTATGTGTTCTATATGAGCTTCATTATGTTATCGTATCTCATGTTTGTGTTCTATATGAGCTTCATTATGTTATCGTATCTCATGTATGTGTTCTATATGAGCTTCATTATGTTATCGTATCTCATGTATGTGTTCCATATGAGCTTCATTATGTTATCGTATCTCATGTATGTGTTCTATATGAGCTTCATTATGTTATCGTATCTCATGTATGTGTTCTATATGAGCTTCATTGTGTTATCGTATCTAATGTATGTGTTCTATTTAAGCTTCATTATGTTATCGTATCTCATGTATGTGTTCTATATGAGCTTCATTATGTTATCGTATCTAATGTATGTGTTCTATATGAGCTTCATTATGTTATCGTATCTAATGTATGTGTTCTATATGAGCTTCATTATGTTATCGTATCTAATGTATGTGTTCTATATGAGCTTCATTATGTTATCGTATCTCATGTATGTGTTCCATATGAGCTTCATTATGTTATCGTATCTCGTGTATGAGAAGAAGTAATAAACGTTTTCTTACAAACCAATTGTGCAGATCCTTTATATGAGCTTATATGAGCTTCATTATGTTATCGTATCTCATGTATGTGTTCTATATGATCAATATGGACCAAAATCTTTCATAAAATAAGTAGTTCCTCAAAATATTTCCCGACATTACTTACTTAAGAAAATCTCAAAACTTGGTCATACAGTTATGTTTTCCAAATCATATTTAATGAAACTCTTTATTACCGGACATAAATATTTTGCGAGCATTACAGTAGGTGTAAATGTCTTGATTGCAGTTATTATGTCGTAACGGAATTTATCTGCATACCAGGCCTGGTATTCTCGAAACTGTTTGAACAAGAAATTCGAGGTCAAGCTCAAAGTCTATAAACTTCCACAGTCAATAACTTAACCTAGAATAAAGCCAGAATAATATAACTTTCAGATTTTTCTTAACTTGTGTCCCTCTATTACGGTGCAAAATTTTGATGACATGGCTGCACCCTACTTATCATATCTGATTTTGGGTTTTGATCCTAAACTTGAGGTTTCGAGAATACGTGGCTAGATGTGTCGATGAATAGCTAGATCAGAAGTGTGTATTTACTTAAATCATCACATCAATTCAAGGTAAATTATCTGTACAGATATTTTACATTTAATTTGTTGCTATCATGCATATCAAAGAATTAAAATGTTTAATAATCAATATTTCAGGCGGTTGGTAAAGACAGATGTCAGATTGATATCCTTAACTTTCAAGAATATTTTTTGTGTGCTGTTTTACGTATGAAACTATTAATCTAACAAAACATGGTCTTCAGGACCACAAACGGTTATAGCTGAAATTTCCACAAGCCAAGTCTAGCTGTGTATAAGGAAATTAGATTGCATATTACAAAATTAATCACATCTTGAAACTAAAGAGAGGGCCCTGTGCGGAAAATAACCAAGTCATATCTTAAGTAATGCTCGCTACTCAGTGACGATTATCAAACAAAAATGCAAGTGCATTCAATGTAGGGAAATATATGCCACGTTATACAGGATTTGGAAGAACAAAATACAAATTCTTTCAATTGTTGTCTAGTGTTATATTCATGGGAATATGCTTACTCACGTCTTAAACAGATTTCATATCGTAGTAATAAACTTTCTTGAACTTCTGCCGGCAGCCGCACATATGTGACTAATAGTCACATGAATAGTCACGCCTTACTGAAATAGCTTCTCTTATATGTTTATATGTGTTTCGTAAGAAGAAAATAAAGACCATTTAGTAATAACATCATAACATCGGTGATCAGTCACAAAAATGCTTCTTATATATATATATAAATATATATATATATATATATATATATATATATATATATATATATATATATATATATATATATATACTCTCTCTCTCTCTCGATATTCTTTGATACCCTTCCATAGACTTTTTGATGTCCATTACAAATTATTATTATGTGATTGTATTATTTATGAAATAGAGAACGACAACAATTTTGTTTATTTACATAAGATCTGATGAACATGATAATATTCTATTTTTATTCAAGAAATAAAGAACTGAGCCAGCTATGAAGCGAACACTATACCTTATTTAGACTTTATTGTCATGATTATATTTCCAAGTAAAATACTGTCACCTTGTCCATAAAGTAGTACCTGGTTGAACAAAGCCCATAAGGAACTGTGAGTACTCTACTTAGAGATTGATAGAATTAGAGACTGATTGAAATCAAATGATGTTTTTTTCATATACATAGACAATGTTTATGATTTATAGCAGCATACCATATATTGTCATATTCTTTGGAGGAAGAAAGTTGAAAAATATATGCCTCACCATGCATTCTACGGTATTCTTCCTCTTTCAGCTTCCAACATAGCTGCGAGATTGTTACGTCACATACACGGCGAGAAGGACATCTACGACATACGGGCATATAACATACAACACAATACGTCTGCGGATGTAGTCCGGTGGGCACTCAAGGACCTCCGAGAAAAAGAGTTCACTAATTTCCTTGTAATATGTACACCTGAAGCAACAAGCATGGTCCTTACTCAGGTGCGTTGTTTAATTTTTTACCTTTTCCATGTAGAATATCAATTTTCAAGAAAAAGGGTCACGGTTAAATTCCAGTATACCCCTAGATAAACAATATTATCTCTGCTTTCTGGGTCGAATTGATGCAGTGTGCTTATTTTTGCTTCACTGAGTTTTGTTTTTTGCATTTGTCAATTTAATGGAAAGTTAATGTAAGAAAACTATCCTCATAATTTTTAATTGTTGAGTATTTATTAGTCATGTATTAAATTATTAATTGATTATTTGATAGATCTATGCATTGATTTCATTGTTAACTAAGTTCATATATTTCTCTACTTGCTATAAGATACATGTATCTACTAGGATTACGTAAATAGAGGTAATTTAAAAAAATCAAAGTATATCAACATGCAAAGAATAATGTGTATATCAGAAATAGGAAACATATTTCGTCTAAAACTCGATTTTATTGGCTATATTAATCATTACTGACAAATGACGTGTGCGCCAGTGTTGTCAAACTTTCTACATGTTATCCTTTACATAAATGTAGCTGTAAGAGGAAGATTTGGTACAATGCATTAAGAATAACAATAAATCATTCTTCCGCTGTTTTTTTAACTTAGTTTTTGGGAGATTTATTGATGTCAAATATTTCGTGAATATCTCATAACCTATATTAAATGTTCGTAAAAATGATACGTTTATTCAATACAGACGAATTCACAACACTAAAAAGTACCCCATACTTCCAAGGTTCCGACCTAAACAGGACCAGATTAAGACCCTAAGCACTGAAAAGATTATGGTGCCCCAACCCCATATGTAATTCAAAATAAAAACAATACTAAACCGTGATTTCTCGCTTTAGTTTTTATTTTTTGTGCCCCTGCTTTGCTGGTGCCCTAAGCACGTGCTTTGTCCGTCTATTGGGTAATCCAGCACTGGACCTAAAGAGTGTAATGCAAATACACATATGATGATCCATTAGAAGATTGGACGACATGTACTCTCTTGGGATTGAGATGGGAACAGAGATTTATTTGATGTGACATAAATCAGAATAGTTTGATTAACATCTGTCGTGACGGAAAATTGCTCTTTATTCCACCAATATATCTATTTACTGATCCAACATTTCCACGCCAGCAAATGAATGAAAATGAATGTTTTTAGTGGCTTTCAGAAATATTAGATGAAAACAGTTCAGTTTATGCTTTCTACCTAATTTAATATCCAACAGCTCAATTCCATATTACCTTTTAGTTGATATTATACATTAAAATACATTTAGCTTACGAGTGGGATCACATCAATCACTGCTTACCTTCCTGGGGGATTTTTTTTCATTTCCGGTCATAAGTCAGCGCTTTTTTTTTACATGAAATAAATCCGTATAGATTTTACGTATCAATAATGAAATGAATGAAATGACTTTTCCATTTATAGTTTGGCGCCCGTCATATATTGTTTATTCATACATTTTTTATTTCTAAGTGATAAATGTGGAATCGCAGTTGATTCCTGATATTATTGTTGGAGCAATATGCATAATGTACGATTATATATCAATAATAATTTTACAAATTAAGATACATATCTTCTCTTGCGCAAAATATAAACTGCATGCCTACTGTCCGTACTAGCATTGAAAATGTGAAATTTACAAACATATTGAACTCTATTCTCTCTCACTCTCTTTCTCTCTCTCTCTCTCTCTCTCTCTCTCTCTCTCTCTCTCTCTCTCTCTCTCTCTCTCTCTCTCTCTCTCTCTCTCTGTACATCTTAATCAATCCCTGACACACGCGATCCCTTGCTGGATCCAGTGCACTTGAAAGGTCTGTTATTCGCCATATGATTTATAGTCTCTCTCTCTCTCTCTCTCTCTCTCTCTCTCTCTCTCTCTCTCTCTCTCTCTCTCTATATATATATATATATATATATATATATATATATATATATATATATATATATATTTACCTCAGCACAGGCAACACAAATTTTAAACCGATGGGAAAAGTAAAAGCAGCACTTTATTGAGTAATATTTAAAGAATGATTACAGGATTAGTTGATGATGATTAAATTATTGAAATTATTGAAATGTATAAATGGAATAAAACTGATATGGCCACAGTGTCGATACCACTTTTATGGCCATAGTGTCGATACCACTTTTGTCGCCATAGTGTCGATATTAATTATGGAACTATTTTCTTTTCCCATTTAGGAAATATATCTGACTTTATGTATGTTATTGAAACTTGAATTTCAATATTTATGCCTATTTAATTTTCTTCTTCTCCTTCTTCTGTCTCTGTCTATATCCATCAGGATGAACGGATCTTAAAATTACAAGACTCTAATCAATGAGCTGGTGCCATGTAAAATGCCCTAAAGCGAACACCAAACAAAAAAATGTAGGCTTCAAATATTAGTCTAACTTTTTAAAATTAGTTGTCCACTTGAATCGTGCAAATTGTCAGTGCGTGAACATGACTTGTTTTTATTCAATATTCAGTGTCACCCATACAGTACCTATTACACTCTACGACAAACGGTACAAGTTTTAGGGAAAAAATCTTGATTAAATATAGTAATAAAATTGTTTGAGTAGTGATTTTAAATCATATCACAAGCATAATCATGTCTGAAAACGATGGAGAAATCGGGGAGAGATGAGTGTTGATTGCAAACATAAAAGCCGTTAATCGCATTGGCACAGAATGGAGAAAAAAAATCATGCCAATTGACGGTTTTTGGCTTCAAAAGTATGCAATAAAATGAAAATCAACGTTTTTTTTTAGAAGATATCAGGTAATATCTCACTCGTGAAAATATAATTTTTGCATTTCGCTTGTGAAATATTACCTTATATATTATATATATATATATATATATTCAAACAACGTAGATATCCCCTATGTATTTTTGTATAGCAAATTTATCTGTAGTTTATGCTATTGTCACTGATGTATGTATACGAGTTTGAACCGCAAAGATGTTACAAAAAAGAAGAAGGTCCAAAGAAACGTTGGTGGTAGAAGTATTAGTGTGGCAAAACAATGTTTTCCTGTCCTATATTTTACATGCTGAAAAGTCTAAGCTAATAACACAAATATTTCTATTCACACATTGCAAATAATGCTGTTTTCAATGTTATATTGATAAGGGGGAATACAACTAATGCTAAAACGTTAGAGAAATGAATCCTTCATTGTAAAATGCATTCAAGTTATTACCTATAAGGCACAAAACATTTTTTCTTAGACTGTACACATGATCTTACTATCAGAAACCGAACAATGGGAATGTTGTCCCATAATATAGAAACAACTTCAACGTTAATGGGTAAACCTTTGCAATCGCTTGAGGTCAACGAGGTAGTTTTTAATGATGTTAAAAAGTGTAAGTAAGACATTTGTTTAATCACACCTTATGTCTTCATTGAAAGCTGTTATATCTCTGGTATGTATTTAGTTACTACATATATACTACCTAAGCTGAAGTTAAAAGTTCTTTACCTACACCCCCCCCCCCCTCCATCAACGCCAATATCTTCATATTCTTCTCATGTTTTTTGTTGTTTTTTTTTTCTTTTTTTTTTTGTCTTTCAAGTATATAATAACATGTTTTTGCTATAAATGCTTATATGCTACTGTTTGATATTATTACAGTATTGTATGCACAATTTTTTTCAAATATCTCATGAGGATTTTCCAATGTTTGCAATCCCATGCCTTCATTACTTACATCAGCCACATCATAAAAGTAAATATTATTGTCAATGAGAAGAGAGCTCAAAATAAGCTTATGATTGTTGCTCAGTCCTCTTATCTCTTGTTCGATTGTATGTACTTTCCATCATGACTTCTGTAAATAAATACTGTTTAAATCAACTATAAGCTTTCCAGAAAAAAAAAGCTATTGAATAGCGTAATATGAGACAGTCAGTTGAGACAAATTCTAACGTACTGTAGGTAAAGTTATGAGGAAACCGTCAAATATTCATCATTACGTTATTGAAATTAATCTTATACACATATATTACACGATTTTGTTCGAGACCTAATTCAGTAAACCATAAAAACAAAACGGGAAAACAGAATATTATAATCAAACTCACATGAAAATATGCACCATACCATCTTAACTTTTAATTGATATTAATTGTTATTGTCACTTCAGGTATGCAGACGACCATCACTTTTAGTCGCCGTTATTACTTTCGGGCTAAAGGAGGAAATTATATCGGTCATAAGGTTTTAACTTGTCATCTATAAATGCCCATTCTCAAAATATAGTTTCGATGGTTTTCATTTATTGGGATATTAATGCAATTATTGACGACGAAACAATTATAATTTCCTCAATAATCTTCCTGATTGTCCTAGAAAATGGGATCTTTGAATAAAGATAGCCGGCCATGCCAGGATAATGGTTTAGTTCATAGGTTCACAACTATTTCTTAGTGGGACTTTGTCAAATAAATATAAACGTAAAAAAAATATTTGAAAGGTCTGGTCGATATTTTTTTTTGAATGCAACAATATGTGCAGTAAACAGTTTTCTATACAACGAAAACTGGGGTATAGGTTTTATTTTTATGATTTTGACGTCTAATTCTTTTCAAAATATGAAAGAATGTAGGTAGACAAAACAACCCAGATGGAAAGAAGATCCTGCAATTTTGTTCACACCGATATAAACACTTTAGAGTTAGAATTATGATGCAGATACCATGTTGCTAATATGGGGATTGGAAAACAATTTATCAAAATTCTCTACAACATATAATAGCCACGACCAATATCATCATAATTGCTGGCAGATTTTCAAGCACTCCCCAAATGTAATATAGAATCATAACTTTGCTTTATAATGACCTGTTATAATACTAACAAAGCTTGTTGTAATATATACAAATACTAAAAGAGCGAAACTGATTTTTTTAGGAGCAGATTTGATTGGAAAGATGATCATGCATTCGACACTACACTGTTTGCCGCGACACGTTATCTTGTTTATTGATTAACACATAGTAACGCACGTGATTTTAAACTATTTACTGTTTTTAATTACTTTCAATATACTTTTCTTTCTTGTGGAAAATTATCCTTTTAAATTTCCAGTCACATTTCTAAAGAATTATTTTGACAAGTCTAAAATAACACAACTCTTGACGGCTGTGTATCCTTTTTTTTCGTATACAGTTTACGTAGGAAAATATGTACGTCTTTAAAAAATGACGTATCACTTCCAGTGCGGTGGTGGGTGGGTGGGGGGGAAGGGGTAATTTCGTTTAAAAAGTAAACGTACTAACACCAAGGAAGGAGCGGTCTCTTGTCAGCATGGCAAAGCTTTTTGCTAATATGTGAAGTCACAAAACAGGGTTAATACACCTTGTACAAACACACTGGATAATATAACACTCTTTCTGATTGAGCGTATTCCAAAATTGCGGAATTAAATTCCACGATATACTGTTGAAAATGTTGACGTCGATGTGACTGTTCCGAGGACACGGTGAGTTACACTTGCTGCTTTTTTTGGCAACATTTTCTAAGTGTTTTAGAATAGGGAATACCGTTTATATTTCGATTATAAGTCGAGTCCAACTGTAAACTGCACATACCCAGATCTGTCGTCGTATAATGCGCCGGCATATCTGGATCTATGCAGTTTGTTAGGAGTAATTAGTAGAACAAACAATATAGACCCTGATCTGCCGGCGCATTATGCGCCGGCAGATCAGGTTATATGTTGTTTGCAGTTGTACTCGACTTATTAGCGAGTATTTCACCAGCTCCGTTGATGCGTCGTCACTTAAACTCAATTGTGACATTGGAATTACCATTAACTTCTATACATGGTAAAATACAAATATGTAAATTTATAATTGGTCTAGTCTAGCGCGCATGTTTAATATGATAAACGGTGTATAAGTGTCCTTGGTCTCTCTGACAAAGCTGGAAAACGAAGGATTTTATCGCCCACTTATCTCATTACTTTGAAATGCATGCAGTTATATAATTATACAAATGTTAACAATCTGGGTTAATGATGCAAGCTTTTAAGATTGAAACGCATCATACCATCATTAGTCTACAGGCGCGGATTATATTTATTTCAAATATTTGTCCACAATATGAATTGTTCATGATTAGTGTTTTGGCAATTCATCCTTTAAGACAAATTTCATTTTTTTTTTTATCTTTCAGGCCCTTTATCTGAGTCTTCTGTCCCGTCCAAATAGCTGGATTGTTGTTAATTTGGTAAGTATCTATATCAGGAAATATATTCAAAGCGTACACATTTTCTTCATAATTAAGTAAACAGGCAACTGCAATCGTGTCTCATTTTAAAATCAACTTATATACATCATATCCATACAACAGGAATTAAATATAATATGCCTAGTTTACAAATTTTGATTCATCAAAAAAGTAAAAAAAAAAAAAACTAAAAACAAAAAGATAAATAATTAAATAAACGAAACATCATTCAAATGAGCGCTTTCAGTAGAAACTGGTTATAAGGACGGGTTTTATTGATGACTGCTTCTTTCTTTTCTCCAGGGTTATGAGGATATTGACATGTCTCCATTTGTGGATTCCAAAGCGAATCTGACACTGTTACGCCTAATGGTTGATCCCTATTCATCAAATTGTACCTTGAGTGAATCCAATATCAGCCTTAACAAAGCCCTTCACCACGACATTCTCCACCTGATTCTCAGCCGGAAAAATGTACGCCAGTCTGTTAAGGAAGTGAGTCAATGGCCTATTATGGTCTTCCAGTTGTAATTATAGATGAATTTGATCCCTGTTACAATGTATGGGTTCGATACCAAAAATGTTTAGGAGTTTAGCTACGCATTTTGTTTTTACTGCGCAGACACAGTCTGTTTCAATTATTAAAAAGAATGAGATCTTATATCATAAAGGTTTACAGATAAGTGAACCGTAAGATTGGTTGATTAGTATTATGGTTATTTATCAAAAGCGTATAGTTACAACAATGTTTAAAAATTTAAAAAATAAATAAAATTCAACGGCATAGAATAGATTGTGGTCTTAGAAAGCATAATAAAATAGCCTGTACAAATCTTATGAAAAAAGTCAAAAAGGTGTGCTGGGGAAAAACAAAAACCACGAATCCCTGCAAGTTGCGAATAGTAAACATCGTAACAGAGAAACGTTTCTGTTGCCTTACTTGTTTATGTAAGGCAGTGTGCCTTGAGTTTATCCTTAGACAGTGTCTATTTTAGCAACAATAACAAAAGAACTTTTAAAAAAAAAATGAACTTATCAATTGCGTCGACATTAACCATTCAAGAGACGAATACTTCGACCAAATAGTGCAAGTATGATAAGCTAGCGTAGGAGGTTGGTCTTTTTTCTAGATATGGGCTACAACAGCAGCTAAGTTCATAAGAACTGCATTAAAAAATGTACCTTTCTATACATGGAAACTTTCAAGTGGTTTGAGCTGATTTTGTATTCACACTAGGAATAATTCTTTTTTCCTGCCCGAGCAATTGTAGACGTACAAATTCCTGAGCTGTCTAACTGTATTCATCGCGATTTCTTTTCTAGGCAGACATATACGCATGTACAGGTCACTTGCAATTTAAGAATGGACTTCGAAACGAAACGTTTCTTCAGATGCTCGTCCTTCAAGGAATTATCATCGGAGCGGTATGTAGCTTTTTTTTTACCATTCTCGTCTATTTTTTTTTCTGGAAAATTTTTATTGTAATATATCTTACTTATATGTGTTCATCTGTTTTCATCTTATAAGAGATCTCTGGAGAAAAAAATTAAGACGGTGAAAGACATTCTTGAACTAATGATTAATATTGAAAATTCAATCATTTAAAATTCTTTGCTATCGAATCCCTGAAGTAACGTGTTTGACACCACAATGCCAACTCGTCCCTGAAGTAACGTGTTTGACACCACAATGCCATCTCGTCCCTGAAGTAACGTGTTTGACACCACAATGCCAACTCGTCTCATTCTTATTTTAGAAAAGCTAACAAGAATATAAATTTGCCTTGCCTTCCCGTACCAGTCTAGCAGCAGAGTGCAATAAAGCTGCATTCCATTAAAGATCTTGTTTAAAATTGATATAACAAACGTGTTCTTTGATATTACGATATATTTAAATTGAAAATCTCACCACCGAGATCCTCCAAAGTCATCTGTTACGTCCTGTTTATTTTTGGGGAAACAAAGTTTTCACAGACTAAATTAAACATTGTTTTTATTGCACCATGTGACGTGTTTGTTTTTAAAACTAATTCCACTTTTGTATATAATTATCATGTTATAAACATAATTGTTTTTAAGTTTATTGGGTACGTTAGAGTTTTAGGTACAACGGATTTGTGGTTCCGTACTATAATGATACGTATGAGTTTTAGGTACAACGGATTTGTGGTTCCGTACGATAATCACTCAGATGTCTTGAACACGTGCTTTATGCTTTGCTTTGCCAGTCACAGGATTAATTATGGATGATATATGTAATAGTAATGCCCCTTGTTGCAGAGGTGTATTGAAAAGAAACCCCGCCCTGTGGAAGAGGTTTATTTTTCAGACACACCGTGCAACGAGGTGTATAATTATCTTACACTCAAAATGCGAATAATAATAATAATAATAATAATAATAATGATAAGACGAAAAAGAAGATTAACAATAAAACAATACTAGCGAATATCAGCTTTAGATGACGATACCCTTGCTATCCTCTTCGGACATCACATGAGCAGATTGTGTTTTACTTTTATTTTCCTCATATTGCACGTGCATTTGATTGGTGACCCCAATATATCAAGTTGTCAGTATGTGTAATAGTAGCAGAATAGAACAGCTCAATGTCAGGACAGACGAAACTATTAAAGAGATCTGAATGAAGTTATTGACAAAGATTTTTATTTATTACGCACAATGCGTGCAATGTAAAGTATAGGTACGTCTTAAGATGCAATTAAAATAGAAATAGTACTGACAAAGAAATATATCTTGATTGGTCTAAGCATTTAGTATTTATGGTATGAAAACAGAATTTAGTGCCAATAGTAATTTGAACTTGAAAGGCAAAATGTTATCACGTAAAAATATTTGCCAGTTGCTCAATAATTATTTTTTTAATATTTGCAACATCCTCTCGAAATAAATCCGCTTCAGTCTGATTGTTTACTAAATACTTATCTTTTCAAATAATACATATGGAGGTAATGTTTCAGGATTTTATTGGCACATTTGATTGGTAAATTGTAAGTGGCATGCGCTCTTTGTTATAAATTATTATTTGATATATATATATATATATATATATATATATATATATATATATATATATATATATATATATATATATATTTGTGTGCATAATTCATCTTAATTTTAGATTTTCTATATTTACTTGGACTTCGTTGAAATTATTGAATTAGTAAGTTTCTCTTGTCTGAACTATGATACCGCTAATCTCGTTCCATCTTTCGTCTTAGTTTTCATTTGTCGGCTTCATTTATCTCGCCTAGCCGATTTTATGTCAGTGCGTTCATTTATCAGAGAGGATGTGCCATGTATAGCCTAATATGTACTTTAAAATGGCGTTAGACCCATAACAACCAGCCATCTGAGAGGATGTCGCTAGAAACCCATGTCGTCACACCCTGTGATAAGCACACGACTTGTTATTGCAAGTGTTTCTGAGAGGATGTCGCTAGAAACCCATGTCGTCACATCCTGTAATTAGCACAAGACTTGTTATTGCAGGTGTTTCTGAATTAAAAACTACAGGATGTCGCTAGAAACCCATGTCGTCAAATCATGTGATAAGCACAAGACTTTGTTATTGCAGGTGTTTCTGAATTTAAAACTACAGTATAAAGACCTGGGGTGTAAGTTCAGTTACATCTGACACGTTGACCATTTGCTATATATGTTTACATCGTGATAGAAGCGAACAAAAAAGTATTTGGATATCATCTTTGCTTTTTTACATGCTCACTTGTCTGAGCGAGGGGTATTGGGTGCGATCAGACTTCCACATTTTCTTGACTCTAGTGAACAAATCAGGAAAAAAATATATTTAGCATTTTTCTTCATTTAGAGAGACACACTTTTTGATCATGCACTTTTCTCAATTGCCGTATTGTGCGAGGGCATGCTGTTTTTAATCAAAGAAACTGTTTTCACGGTTTTGAAATCTTGGATAGGAAAATAAATTATGTACGTATCATAGTCTTCCAATAGACAGAGTTTATGCAGATAACCTGCAAACTATGAATTACCTGTATGACTCATGAAATGCACTGAGACAAGTCCAATATGATTCATGAAATGCACTGAGACAAGTCCAATATGAGTCATGAATTGCCCTGGGAGTCCAATCAATATTTTTTGTCTATAAGTCTTCAATTCATTTTTATTCTAACAAAACGTACTATATTTTGTGTTAGTGATACTTTTCTTACCATCTGCATAGCCTGTCTCTTATCGTAGTGACTAGAATGTGTTTTATGCTGTGTTTCGTCTATTAACGATACATTTGTTTACAACTCTCGATTTCTTTTTAATTCATGTGACATCTAATTTTATGTGAGATCTAATGTAAAACTTCTCCTGTCATATATTAATAAATGAATAGAGCACAACTCGCATTCTATTATCGTAATTTTTACCTATTTCTTAGCCAATCTCACATAGATCCTTCTGTTCTTTGATAATTCAGGCATTGCATAAGTGTTAACGATGTGCATGTTGTTACAACTCTAGGTCTTAAAAAATATGTTACGGAAAAAAAGTGAAACCAACAATGTAAATTTATTTTCCTATAATACAAAGTGAAATTCAAGAGATACTTACAATATTGTGAATCAAATTCTAAATAATCCTAAATGTCCTAATCACAAGTCCAAAAAATAGAATGTTCTGAATGAGTTCCAATAGTCTTGAATGTCCTGATATAACATAATGATACAATCCAGAATGTTTTTGAATGAATTCACAAAAGTCCAAAGTAATATATTGATTCAAAAGTCAATGAGCACTTTAGTAATTCCAAGAAATATATTAAGTATATAATTCCCCTCGAGTTATATCTGATTTCAACGGCACAAACTTTAAAATCTGATCTCAAATGGATTCCCACAGACTGATCTAAAACAGGAATTAATTATTTGTTTACCAACTCCCTATTTATACACAATTTCACTTGACCTATATCATAACCGGATGTGATGCAATATAGTGGAAAAAACACCGTCTAACTGTCAACAAGACTGGTCTTGAACTCAAATGCTTGTAAACGTTCTGTTTACAAGTGACCAGAATCTAAAGTACAACTTACCTTCATGGACAAGATTTAAACACACATCATAGATTAAATGTACATAACAACGTACATAACAATATCCCCATGGACGCATTCATAACAAATGGTCCTTCTTTTTCTCGGGTCACCCTCACAAATAAAATCTGTGTATATTGCATAATATGTATAGAGATTATTAATTTTTATTTCATTTTTAAATATGCATTCCTGAGTATTATGTATAGTTTTCCTTACCAATATAAATTGTTTTCATGACCAGAATATTAAAATATATTTTAGACAAAGACTATTCACATACAAGACCATGTTGTGGTCAAGTGGATTTAACATTCTTGTAAAATACTGATATGTTTGTGATGTAAGATGGAGACGAGGTAACCTGTCATGAGAAAATTGTACAACTATTGACTTCTTAATTTATCTGTTCCCCATACTCTCCATATATCTAAATAGCTCTCACTCACATAAATTAAAACTATACATTATGTACTATCATTACACGATTCCCATGAAACACGCCTTTGTATTTGTTTACACGACTTCATGTGATTTGCAATAATTTGTGATACTGCACCGCCATGACGTCATTAAGTATTTTATGTTGCCTTGCATTTTAAATGGCCTTTTCACTATACTGAAACAAGTTGAATTTTCAAATGTTTGCATTAAATAATGTCATAAAAGAATTAGAGACCTTTATTTAAATTAATACGAAGTTTTATGAACCAGTAAACATATCATATTTACCTCCATTTCGCCGTTTACTTTCATAAAACGTTATTTTCACCTCAAGAAAGATTAATTATTGTATAGCATTAATTTCCTCATGCGTCTGTGCCATAAATAATGATTCAGATATATATTTACCACTAAATAATAAATTAAATGGATACACTTTTAGATATAATTTCAAATGATTATTCACTGGCGATGACACATAGTTTAACGACTAGTATTTTCTAACATTAAAAGTCTATTCTCATATAGATAGTTCTGTTAAAACGACAAAAACCCAGAGAAAACTTTATGGCAAATGTGAAGTTAATAAATAGAGACAATGGTATTAGAAGTTAAGTATTTCAAATCGTGTGTATCTATACCGACATGTGCGTATCAAATGTGTAAGTGTGTGCATCTCTTTTTCTCTAGTGGTTTAAGCATTCTTTCTAATGTTCTCTTGGGATTACAATTATTCGTAAGATGTATACAAAAGATATGTGATAAAGGCATATTCCCACTATTAAATGTGGCGATTGGCCCAGATAAAGGCATATTCCCATGTGGGAATGTGGCGATTGGCCCAGATAAAATCGTAAAGTTACACAAAGAACAGGAAAGAGAGCATACGAATTCTGTTCAAGATCAAGTGGGTCACATTAGTATTTCTGTAGTCTATAGATCTTTATTAACGAACAGGGTTGATGGTAAATATGAAAATGCATGCATATCGATAGTCATGTAATATAAATATGTTTCCAAAATAGATTTAAAAAGTAAAACATCCAACAGTCATTTCGATTTGATTTTTTAGCCTAGATGCCTTGAATGTTTTCCCTCTGACCGGTTTTTGTATGTGTCTGCAAGCTATACATTTCGTGGCAGTACTGGCGCCTTTATTTCAGTTTTTCTAGCACCGCTAGACTACATATAGGGTGTCACGTTTTCGTTTTCTGCAGCCATTGTATATCCAACATTGCTATGCATTGATATATATACAACAGTGAACGGCTGATGAGTTACAGATGGGATCTATAAATCCTGCAATCCAAGAAATAGTGTTTTGAAAAGCATTTTTCGAACCTAAAAATAATTTTGTTTCCCTTCAGTGAGAATGTAACCACAAGTGAAACCAGCGGTCTTCATCAAGTTTAAATTTCAGAAGAGTAAAATATTTTACTTAAACTTATATTATAGCACATGACCCTCTTTGGAGTCGAGGGTAATGCGTGTTTAAAATGTGGGTACCAAGTGACCCTCGAAGGAATCGAGTACACTGCGTGTTTAAAATGTGGACAATCAACGTAAAATAAATATAAACTCTAAAATGTTCCAACAATTCCTGTGGAAGCATGCACAATCATGATATCAGTAGATGGAGGAAAACAAAATCTCCACCGTAAGTACAAATGCCGTTCATTGTTGACACATAACATTATTTATGAACGTATAAACTGTTGTCTAAATGTCTGTCTCGGTATATTCAATTGAAGGGTTTCAATCAGATATGGAGTCACATCAACTACCGTTACGAAGACTATAGAGCCTGGCTAATAAGATTGGTAATTGAAATCATAATACCAGTATTTGCTTTCTGCTTCTATATGTGGTCATCCCAGATGGGTACAAGTACACATTGTCTGCTTCATATCATATTCCTCACTAGATCCTCCCGCCATCCCTCGTTGTCGTATAGACTGTATTGCATGTAAAAACAAATGCACATAAACAAAAATCAAACATATAACATTGTTACATTCGATTTTCGCTCAGAGTGTAATCCTTATAAACATTTGGTTTGTCATCAAATTAATTAAAGCGTATAAAATAATCATAAGTTTTCGATTATATCAATATTGTGCACTGAAAGAAAAAATGTGATACTGCTGTATCACAAGCACAACGAAATGAAAATCGGGCAAGCAACATTGTTAATAAACCAATCTAACATATCTTTTTTCAGTCTACTGAACAATGATTTCTGCTACAAACATTATAGATATAATTATGTCAGGCAAAACTGTATTCTGGCATCAAGGACTAGAGTTCATAATGATCTTTACACCTATTATACATGTATGGATGAAATCAAGCTGCTTGAGGACTCTTTGACCTTCAAATTCGGAAGCGAGGCTATAGCACAAAGGTGCATAATGTTCAAAAGTCATTGATCTCTCCAATCAGGAAGCTTCTGATGCTATAGAATTGTAAAATATCACGTTCTCCAAAACATTTGCCAGCTATCTCCTCCAACCATTATTTGGACACATGTGATAAGAAGAGGAAGATGACAGAGGTTTTTGCCATTTGAGACTCACCATGTAGCTGTTTAAGATCAAATAAATAATAAATCATGATGTATTTTTTTTATCGCAGATGTGCTAAGAAATTATGAAAGAAAATATATGTGAAGCTTATTGATGACACGTATTATTTGGATAATTTTAAAGCATCAGAAAGGTCCACATAGGAACGATCTGGGAATCGTGTAAGACTTTATAACAGTATGGTGCTTAGCGCCAACGCCGAGTGTCACAATAATAAGGACAGTGTACAGCGCTAAGTTCTAAATCGTCTTAAATTACCCTTATAAGAGAACTGTTTAAAAGCAAGTATTTTATAAAGAAGTATATGTTTGCAACTCTCTCTCTCCAAGATTAAATATTTTCCTTTTTAATATTTTCACATCATAGATATAATATAAAAACTGCAGTTATTGCAATTAAAGTTTAAAAACTCAAAGGTTTGTTGTTCCTTTCCTCGTAGAGGCAATATTTTCTATCTAATTAAATACTTTGCGAATATCAGGACAACAGCTCTAAATTTACAATCGTTCTTAGGCGAGCTAATATCGATTTTATTTATATAACAAAAACCACTGACTTTTGTTGTCCTCTACCTCCACCTTATACCCATTGCCATCATTATTATTATCATAATCATGAAGAAGCTTTTTCTTTACTTAGGACGAATAGTTGGGCAAAATTTATGAAGGCAAAACAATAAAGAAACTAGATTTCACTACATTTACATTTGCTATTTATTTTCATTTGTGTCCATAAAGCGTGGAACCGACGTATGGTACGGTTCGGTGTTTGACTCATCAGTGGAGTAAATATCGTATTATCAAACAAATTTGGAAAATATTGGATAATTATCATCGATATACTTTTCGCATGTGTTACTATTCTTATATTAGTTCTTGTAGTGTTGGCAGTACTAAATCAAACAATTTAGTTTTAACTGTGTATTTCTGCACCCCTCAGAACGATTAGAATTTAAATCAATATGCTAAACAATGGTGTAATTATCATTTTAAACTTAAAGACGTTAAGTAGATAAATAGTATTAACAAAAATGTTTTTATTAGAGATCTAGTTACAAAGATTTGATATAATTTAATATTTGTAAGAAAGCATTCATTAGTTCCATACATTCATTTTGAAAAATTGCAAGTTTATGTATATGAATATCAATGTTTTTCTGTATTTCCTATGGGCTGGATATTTGTTATGCCATATGTGTTTGTTATTGAGCTGTTGTATTTGTTTATTTGTTGTGCGCTTTTTAGTGCCTTTTTGAAAGTAGACTCCAACACCTAAGTGGTAATTGTCCAAAATATTCTTTACAATATTAATAATTTCAAATTCTTCTGAAAGTTAGAATATGAATTAATAGTCGTGAACAATTACCAAGTTAGAAACAAATAGGTCAAGTGAAGTCAGATATGTCTTGAAATTCACGTGCTTTTAATTCTTTCTGGTGTATTTGAGGGTTAATTTGTATGTTATCAAATTAAAAGTAATGTAAGTTTGAAACAGACGAATAAACTTAAAGTTATAGTCATCAAACCCAGTGTGCTAAAAAAAATAAAAATGTATGACACATACTGGTGAGTACCAATAAATTGGTATGCATGTACATAGGGGATGTATAATTATTATCTTTTAATAGGTAAACATAATTCAGTATGTGCTTACTATTCGGAAATCTGCTATGAGTCAAGTACCTGTCTATTATAAGGTGAGTTTTCCCACATATTAATATAATGTTTCAAACTGTCGGAATACACAAGTTAAGTGTGAGTTCTGTTAAATACAGCAAGTTAATATTCATGCAGTTTGTAAGATAGGTTCAAGTCTGTCATACCAAGAATTCTTCCATGTTTATAATGGTACCATATTGTAGAGATATTCTCGCAGGGAAGAAAATACGTATTGTAGAGTATGTGTTTGATAAAGTATAAATCTTCAAATCATATTAAGTAATTGGTATATGCCTTTATTTCTATCATTCTCGCATTTTGAATCAATACTGCCTGAGTTCCAGGTAGTGTGTGTTTCTTCTATTCATTTGCGAGAGATGGGTGTCAGCTATTTAAACTTAAGAGTTACCATCAGTTTTGGTATTAGGAAAACGTAATTGAGCCAGTGCATTAAAGAGAATCAAACATGTCACTTTCTTAGAAAAATAAAAAAAGAACGAATTCAATCGAATTTGTAGTTCATACCGGCAAGAACATGGTGGTTATTTCTATTACCTTACAATTTATTTCATTTAGCAAAAGTTTAGTAACGTTTTGATCCCCAAGAATAAAATAGTCATATAACTGTTTTTATCATAAAATGCAATCGCTAGATCTCAACCCTGCGACGTTTTGAATTTGTATGAGGCAAATTTTAACTATAAGGTTAAAGTGTTAACGGAATGCCGGTTATGGTCTTCATAAAGGGTTTAGTGAAATGTTACTATATCTCTACTAATATCATAACATTGACTAATTGTCTTGGTTATTGCCAAATGATATAGACTAAATTAAGGATACTCAATACTGTCGTAAATGAGGATCACACTTTATTTCACTGCAGTGGAAAGTCATTATATACAGATTGTACGGAATAGTTAACGGCAATCCATGAATGTCTCTTTTCTGTGCCACAGTCTGGAACCTGGAGAAGCAGTAGGAAGTCATTTCAAGAAAGAGTCCAGCCTTCCATGACCTACAGCAAGATATTGCAGAACAAAGATGATATATTTGGAGACAAAAGTCTACGAGTAACAACCATAATAGTGAGCATCAAGCTGAAGTAACATGTACAACTTTGTCTCTTTTTATTCTGTCCTACCCCTCGTATCAATTAACTTTTCTCTCACTTTTGAAACGTTGCCAAAACAAGACATCCATAATTTAAGGTAATTGAAGGTTCTGAATTTTACGTATGACAGAAATCATTGTATTGTCTTCCCTGTTTTGTGAAATCATTATGATTTTTTTTAGCTAATAGGGACGGTATAATAGTGTACGTATTCTGTTCTTAAACATCTTTAGTGTCTTATGGCAATTTATTTTCTTCCTCGTAACGTTTGAATAACAACAAGAGTTCCCACAAATTACATCATTGAATATATATATATATATATATATATATATATATATATATATATATATATATATATATATATATATATATATATGAAATCGAACATGTGAAGAAAAACATATATTCATTTCATTTTCCAGGAACCTCCATTTATTCAACTTAGAAATAAAACCGATGACGACAAGGCAGAAAATGGAGGATTTGAAGGGTTCTGCATTGATATTTTGGAAGAGATGGCCAAGTTACTTGGCTTTAAATACAATATAACTCTAGTGAAAGACGGCAAATTTGGGAGCTGGAAAGAAACTGGATGGACGGGAATGATAGGCGAGCTTATCAACAATGTAGGTATTTCAAACATTTATAGTTAAGCAAAATATGCAACCAGCGATTTATTTGCCGTGAAGTCATATAAGCCGCACAATATGACTTTGCTTGAGTAAATTATCATGCTTTCTTATTATGTCAAACATATTATGAAAGCAGATTAGTGCCGAAACATTAGAAGGATATTTATCGGAATAGAATTTTTTTTAAGTATAGCACTGTTTATGATTACCGTTAGATACCATCTCCATTTGTCTTATTACCGTCTACCTGATGATCTAAATAATTATATGTCTAATTAAATCGATTGGTTTGCTTAAGTTCAGCCTCTTACTTCTGTACCAGATATACATGTAAGTGTTCAAAATGGTAATCATTCGGATGTTCTTTTAGAGATATAGCTACTGATCTACGTTTTTTTCTTTTCTAATACTTTAAAATTATCATGTATAGAACTGTATTTTATATTCATATCATAAGCCGGTACCAAACAAAGCCTATATATTAGTATTTGTATGATTCCCGTACTCAGATTATACTAGCCAGTGATAACGAATTATCGTCAAACGTTTAAATCTGATTTTCACGTCTATAAAGCTCAATAATATGCACAAAACATATATAATTGCATACGAAACATATATAATTGCATACGAAACATATAATAATTGCATACATAGAGGCTGATGATACATAATATGAATAGAATTTACTAGTGTTAGACTTATTTACATAATTAATTAATCACAGTGTATTAAATATTGTTGTCTTTTTATACAGACTGCGGACATAGGCCTGGGTCCCTTCAGCATTACACCAAACAGATCTAAGGTGGCGGACTTTACAAAGCCATTCATGACAAAGGGTACAAGTGTTGTAGTCAAGAAACCGGAACGCGTTGTATGGCCTTTCCAGTTTCTTTCTCCTCTTTCAAGAGTAGTCTGGATAGCTATATTCGTGTCATTTTTGTTTGTGGGACTATTTCTCTTTGGCGTGAGCAGAATCAATTCAGATCGGAAAGAAGATTTCAGTCAGAACCTTAGGGACAGTTTCTGGTATGTGTGGGGGACACTTCTGCGGGCCGATTTGAGCGTCTCCCCTCGTGCGACTTCTGGACGGATTATTAGCTGCACTTGGTGGTTTTTCTCCTTAATTGTGATTTCAGTATACACGGCAAATTTAGCAGCATTCTTAACAATCACAAATGCTCATATTCCCATAGATTCGGCTGCAGACTTGGCATACCAAAACGAATACGACTATGGCACAGTCAATGGTAGTCAAATAGAATCCTTTTTTAAGCAAACAAAGATTGAACACTACTCAAGAATGTGGGCATACATGTCTCTATCCAAAAGCTCCATAGTTCAACGTGTGGAAAATGGGTTCGATAGGGTTTTAAAGGAAAAATACGCATTTATATGGGATTCCCCAAGAGTGAGGCATGAGACAGCAAGCAATTGTGATCTGACGGAGATAGGGACTCCGTTTGACCTCAGAGGATATGGCATTGCAACACAAAAAGATTCGCCTTACACCGAGAAACTATCATTAGCGCTTCTAAGTTTAAACGATAGGGGCATTTTATATCATCTCGAAGGAAAGTGAGTATATTGCTTTTTATCTTCCTCAATACGAATTCCTACTCGACAATGTTAGAGTAAAGCAGTTATGGGAAAATAATTCATCGCGACTCCTGCTTATTTTTATAACGAAGCATAATTGCACAAGTCTCATTTGGTGTCAGATTGCGGTGTTGTTAGACTAAACCGCCTCATATATACACTAACTTTTAAGTAACAACCTTGAGGATTTTGAAACGTTCACGTGAATACATGTCGCCAATTTCATATGCATAGTCACAAATGTGTCTTACAATCGTACGTTTCATATCGTATTTTTCCACGCTTTAAAGGGAAAACAATTCGTATTTTTCCACGCTTTAAAGGGAAAACAATTCGTATTTTTCCACGCTTTAAAGGAAAACAGTTCATGTTGTTTCTGTAATCTGACCCTTACAGGACTACGCTCGCTAAATCCACACATGAAAAGCATACACGTGATACAGATATAAACGTGTATATGATTATGCAATGCATATATATTTATTCACAATGGAACTTTATCTTTAAGTTTTGGAGAAATTGAACATGGCATTTTCTTTAAAGGTTAAACTGTCTCTAACTTGAAGATTACATGTTGTGCTTTTGTTACTTATTTGTTACTTCATCTTCCGTGATGACACAAAGCTACACAAGAAAAATAAACTTTACTTCTTTTTTATTTAAAGATCGTCAATGCATGTTTTGCATGTTGATATGATCTTTTCAGCACTATACTTTAGTCTACAGAACTAAATCGACATGAACAATTGTATATATATATATATATATATATAGAGAGAGAGAGAGAGAGAGAGACAGAGAGAGAGACAGAGAGAGAGACAGACATACATACATACATACATACAGACAGACAGAGATAATAACCTGTTGGCGCTATTTACAGATGGTGGAGGAGACCAAACTGCCCGGATCCTCGATCCAGCGCTAAGAGCAAGGCAATCGAGATTGACGTGGCTTCTGGAATGTTTATCGTGCTACTTGCTGGGATTGTCCTCTCAGCAATCGTGTGTGCTTTGGAGTACTTCATTACGAAAGAATACAGGCGAAGGGTAAGTATCCAGCCAAGCTTATTGTTTGCAATAAAGTCTACTTTCTTAACTGTCTTAATATCAAAAATCAAATTAAATATTGACAAGAAACGATTGAGATTTTATGTAAAACAAACTAGCCATATGAAATTAATAATTCTTTTCGTGCTTCCAAGGTCTGTCCATACAAGGAATCTGTAAATAAGGGAGCATACTTAAAGTTTCGTCTATGTTCAAGTTATTTAAGCATTCTATGTGGAACGAAATAGCAGACAAATGAAACAAGGTAAGAAGTGTCATGAAATAGAATGGTTTGTATAAGTTAAGGCTGATCTGACTCCTGCGCTACTGCAACCGATGCTGGTTCTCATAACATTGTAACGTCAACTCCCTGGCCGTAAAATTAGTTTACAAACAAATTAATTCTCTTCATAATATATCATATTAATACATGCTCTGGTCTTTCGCACATGCATTGCATTTGTCTTGAAACAAGGCCATAATCACACGTAAAGTCGCTCAGCATGCAGTTGCAAACACTCGTTTACTGTTTTATTGTCTGTTTGAACGAGACTGTCGGTTGCACATTCTTGAAGGCGATACAGTTGAAGAAAGGATGCTCTGTTATCATAACATAAATAAAACACTTCGCATTGCAAGTCCTCTGCAATCATATCAACGAATCTTGCTGGCTAACTAAACTTCTTCACTATTCTACAAAGGAAACTTTGGAAAAAAAGGACCATCGTTCATCATAGTTTTGTTTGCACTTAAAATTGCTAGAGCATAAAAATAGTTACTAACTGTCCCTTCTAAGCTTGGTAAACCATGTTCCTTTGCCAAATGATCGCTATGTGTACTTTTCAATCTGATATCCAGACAAATCCAGACAGTCTAAAATGTGTGTGTTATTTGTTTGTTTATGCCCAGAGATGTTTAAAGGCAGACAAATTTAGTGTAAATTTTAAAGCGACAACCATTGTAAAACAGCTAAGACAGTATATACCTACTGTTTAATCGTTTTCTATTACATACCCGCAAGAGTTTTGTTTCTAAATTAGATATTGTACCATTTCTCTCTTGTTTAACTTCCCTGCAAGAGCTTGTGTTATGTCCAAATTTAGGAAGTTAATTTCATCTCCAGCTAAGTTTGTTAGAATATTATTAAGCTTGTTTAATGCATTTTACGCCTGCCAGTTCCAACTTGCAGTGGCGTTCTAAGGCTAAATGGCGCCCGGGGCGACGATGATGGCCCAAAGGGCTAGAATACGAGGCCTGAATTTTTTATCAGCCGTTTTGGCGCCCCTCCCCCCCCCCCCCCCCCCCGTTAGTACGCTACTGCAAACTTGTAAGAATCATCTATAAAGTCTCTTTTCTCTTCTGAACCCAATTTGTTTACAATCATATTTGCAATTTTACGTATGAATCATGGTGGTCTGTTTAGAAGTATTGGTTTCTGTCTCGCCTGCGAAACATACGCGAGAGATAAGGGTCACTTTTCCAACGGCGCTGTCGGCGTTGTCAAAAGCGTTAATGTTAACGTTGCATTTAGCTCGTTTTCTCTTACACTTTTCTATCTATAACCATGAAACTTGATGGGAGCGTTTATCGTATAGGTTCTAATCAGCACTGCCAAAATTGGGTCATATTGACCGACTTTTCACGATCTAGTGATTACGTTACACTTTGAGATTAAGCCCAGTTTCTGACACTATTGCATGTACAGTCAATAAACTTGATGGTTTCTTCATCTTTGAGAGTGCTGTTCACCACGGAAAGGTAGTCACGTCCCCTACTTTTCACGCTGTGGCGATTACGTTTTTTTTTTCTTCTCATTTTGCCCAGTTTTCCTGTTTTCGTTTTAATGAACAATCATGAAACTAAATGTGTGCATTCAACTTGGAAGGTAATCACATGAAAAGTAGGCCACATTGATCTACTTCTTACGCTGCAGAGATTACGTTATGTTTTTCCATTTAGCTTAGTTTCTTTGACACTGTTGTATATAAAGTAATGAAACTTCAGACGTATATTCATCTTGGAGGGTTCTGCTCAGAACGGGATAAAGCTGGTCACAGTGACCTACATTCTTGTTCTGGCAACTTTTCAATTTTGTTCCATCATAAAACAGCAGAACAGGCGAGAGACAGCATTCCGCGGAATTCATGTTTAATCTGTACACCGTGTTGTTACAACTTGAATTTATTAAAATATGTCCGGACAACAGACATAGTGACTCCTCAGTATTATTTATTCACTGTTACCTGTTGTCCTCTGACATTACACTGGTCTTTCCTAAAGAATAAAAAAAACATTAAAATTGTTCTGTAATCGGTCTAGGTCTGTATTGTTCTCCATCTATGTAATTTGCAATGCATATGCCTTTTAAAGGATGTTGTCTTGTGCGATTTCCAGCATCAGTAGAAAACCATAGCTTCATGATGTTGTTCTGTATTTTCCGATTTTAATATCATCCTTGTTAATTTAGACTCTTTTAACTTCCCGTTTTCGTTTTGGCTTTTTCCAGTATATTTTTTATAACCGTTTAAGCAGTTGATTCTGTACACTTAAGATAGAAAACAAGACATGGGGTGACTTTTGTCCCATTTTGCAAGCCATGTACAAAACAGTAGATCTGTAGTTTGATCTTCTTAGAAGAGTGTTCAATGTCATTGAAAATTTTATACAAATCTTCATTTTTGCCACCGTAAATCTCTGCTGATTACCAATTTTATTGAATGACGATCTAAGTCTTTCCGTTATGATTATGTTTTTAATTTTTATTATTTATCCTTCTGATTTATTTTCTACGAAAGGGGCTTGTAGTTATTTCTCTCAGCTTGTTTTATGGTATTGGCATATAAAGAATCAAAGTGTTTATGTTGATTTATTTAACTATACGTATTCCATCTATATTTAACTATTTCGCACGTGTGGAAGTTTCAGTGTTTACGTCACATAGATTGTGTTCATATACGTCATCGTTTTATGAATAGATGTCATTAACATGTGCCAATAGTCCAATGAATCAGGAAATGATTATCAATTATTGTGTACATATATATCATCGATTTTTTAATTGAAGTCATGAACATGTGTCAAAGGTCCAATGAATCCGGAAATACGTCAAACTACATACCTTTCGATCCGTTGTCCTATGCCTGGGCCACGCGGCCTTGTTTACTAACACATGCACGCTGTGTAATATTTACTATCTTTAAATCACAGTAATCTAGTAATTTTTCAATTCTGATATTTAACTTTCTCGTATCCATAATTGAGATCGTTTTACAACAATGTGAGTGGTCCAGAATAATGAAAATATGTACTGAGGGAAAGGGGGGGGGGATTAACGAGCAAACAAATACCTTTTATTCTACTGTGATTCTAAATTGTCCTCTGTTCCAAAAGCAGATAATAAGGCTCACATTGATGATTCTGTATTATTTTTCTTGTTCACAGAAGGCGAAAGGCAACAATCCAGAAATTTCTAATATGCAGTCTAACCACAATCACGTGACCTGCGTCGTGGATGAATCTTTGGCCGAGACTAGTAACATGTTGAAAAGAACTCTGAGCCTCAGTCTGGGAGATAACTGTGGAAACTCTAAGTGGGAATCCTGACAAATACTGAGGGCGATAGAAAGGCCTTTCTGTCGCTCCAGAGGTGTCTGCCAATATACCAAGACTAACAAGTTTTGAACAGACAAGATTAGCAACAGACGAAATTCACTTGTCCTTTGCGAACCTACTATCATTAATTTCATCTAATAGAAAGCCCCAATACAGACCAGAATATATAAAAAATGTCAAAACTTTCTTGAAATAGAGACTAAGAAGTTACACGCATACACAAATAAACTTTGACTAAAGAGTAAACAGATACGTTCTCCTGGTTTGCTCTTGAATCCATATTGAACGAATAGGGAAGGTACGACACATGTCATTTTCCAAAATATTACAATCGGGTTCAAACGGTGGAAAAATAAAAACACTATACTAAAATTAAAAGGAATAGGAGAAAAGCGTCATCAAAAAGGTTAATGATGTCTTTGTTTTCTATAATAATGCTTCCTTCTATAATAATGCTACCTTCCAAATTTTTTCTGAGATAAATTTTGTGGAAAATTAATAAACTTTTAAAATTCTTAAGAAGCAAAGTCGCATAGTCCCACGTTGTGCGCAGTGATTATAGGTAAAGAAGGTTATATATATATATATATATATATATATATATATATATATATATATATATATATATATATATATATATAAAACAATAAAAAAAAGAATCCATAATCATAAAAGTTTCCCAGCCACTTTACTATTTAGGGTGGATATTTTAATATCTGAATTGGTTAGGTAGTCATAAGCCAAACTCGTATTATCAACTGCCACCCACCCTACACACCCTGCTCCCACGCCAAAGCAGGCACGAATATGTTGCCTCGAAAAGAAACAAAAACTCATCTTTATGATGTATTATGGACTTGAGGAACCTTTTTAATAGATTTGACGCTGACAAATTCTGACGACGTTAAAAAAATATTTTTTAAAGTTTCCTTGTTATCAATAATTAGCCTGGATTGCAAACTTACTCGGGGTGCAAAGCAGCTAATCACATTCAACTTAACAATTCTAAGCTCTCCACAAACATCTTAACACACAATAATCTAAAAGTACAAATAAGTGCCTAATTATGCAATGCGATGAATTCACAGATGTCTGTAGAGGAGTGGAAAACGTACACTAACTTGAAGCAGAATTACTCTTCATCATTGTGAAGAAAGGATAGTTCGTGTTGTAAGTAGACTTTATATGATGTCTACTGATGCACCTTGGTCCTTTCGGCCAAAGACACTTGTGATTGTCTTTTTTTTTTTTTTTTAGATAAATCTGGTAGGTTGGTACTAGGTGGTAATTTGGGATGTAAATAGCTCGCAGCTGGCTCTATTAATATGAATAATGCGTGATTTAACAAGTGAGAACTTTTTGTGCCCGAACAGAAGGTGCCTTTGGTTATTTCATTACCAAGAAGGCTATTAGAGCAAGTTTATTCATTGAAGCTTATTTTCCGGTTTCGACGAATGTTTTCTTTACCATTCATTGTTGAATTATCAGTAAATATGATTCCCTTCTTCTCATTGTAAAAAAATAATTACACGAGAAATCTTATCAAGCGTTTTCGAAAAAAAATATGTCTTTATTTTAGAACCAGTACCTTTTTGTCAGACATGCTTAATCTTTGTTTCAAGAGCCAGCTTTTCAGATCTAATGTAAAATAATCTATTGTTATTTAATTACATCTCAGATATACTTATTTTCGAGCTCTATGTTTACAATCTCTTCTTAATCCATATGTAAATTTGTACATATGTACATAATTAATTTTATCAGACATCATATCCAATGGTTTACAAGGGAAGATATTGTAATTATAAGATCCTTTTTAAAAAATCTATTGTAAATACTACTGTCATGTACATTAATGAAATGGGAAATTTAATGTGCACATTTTTATGTAGGAATAATATTTATTTATGTACAAATATGGATACTAGTGATTATTAACAAGTTGCTTTTGTTTCTATCTTTATTTAAACATGTATTTAGACCTATACCGCTCTGTTACGTGGTTAGAGTCAAACAGCCCTGAGTACAACCCTCAGAACAAAACAGTCGGCATGGATTATCTTAGACCATAACATGCTAGTTTATTCTTTCTTCGGTGATTTTCAGATCATTGTTAACATATGAAACATATTGCATCTTGTATAACAAACCAGGTTTCAAGCCAAAATGAAGAGAATGAATTTAAATGCCAGGGAAACGTTTACTTATCGATGACTCTGCAGCATTTTTTTTTCATGTGTGAATGATTATCTCTGTACCATAAGGTTATTTGTGTCCTGGTCCTAGATCCGAATAAGATTTGTATGAGCTGTGTGAATTGCGTTGGTTTATGAAACGTGTAAGGATGTTTAGTCAATGAATGAGTTTTTGTTTCCGCAGTTTACTAAAACTAACATCTAAAATTGGAACAAATTTTCGCTACTATTTCTTCAGAGTCACTTTTTTGTCTCTGAGCAAAGTGCTGATTGTATTGAGTGATGATAGTTTCTATTGTATAAGTGTAATACTATTCTATAAATAGAAAAGAAAAATACGTCTTCGTTTTATTTTTGCCATTGAAAATCAGCAGTGACATATAAAACATGTGCCCACCACCAAAAACTGCATTTATATCTTTTTTATACATAGTATTATCCCAGACACATTACGGCACCAGTGTTGGGCGACTTGGACTCACAGTTAACAATTTATAATTTAATATAAAAGTAAAGCATGCATAATAGAGCATCAAAAGTAGTTTAACAGATTAAAGAACAATACGCATTTATTATATTATTACATGTGTCTGAGAGAGAGAGAGAGAGAGAGAGAGAGAGAGAGAGAGAGAGAGAGAGAGAGAGAGAGCATGCATATGTATGCATACAATCTACAACCTTTTTAATAATTCACGTGGTCAACCATTAGTACATACAGATCTGCATATCTATCTACCTACATATACATCCATTCATCCATCCATGAGTATATAAACATACATACATACATACATACATACATACATACATACATACATACATACATACATACATACATACATACATACACATGTTATTATTGCCATTTAGACACATAATCATATCAACATATTTAGACATATCAATACAGTAGTACTTCTCTGAACCAGATACTACTGGGACGATAGAGGTGCCCAGGATATTTGTATTTGTATGGAATGCTCTCCTTGATACCAGACATACAATCAATCATACGTCTATCTGCGTGGGGAGAAGCAGCCTAGGGAAACCATACTATATATGCATATACACTTACATATCACTGCACACGTACATATTGTCACATATTTTATTACGGACGGATCGACAAATATACGGAAAAAAATTAGTATTCAAATAAAATGAAAGCTTTTCATATAGATGCCATTTGGTGTCAAAATTGTCCAATGTACATTTTATATATGCGGATTAACTTTCTGACAGAAAATAAATTTTCATTTATTTTTTTTAAAAATAAGGCATATTTGGTGATTCATTATTAAATCTACATTTGTAAATAGATAATTTAAACTATAATGTAAGTAAGTTATTCACATCAATAGATTCTCTTTTATCTATGATACCGAGCAGAAATTCTCTCTTTAACACATACAAATTGTACAGATGTTTGCACTTACTCTTCATCCGCCCTATACAGTCAGTCAGAATAGATTGCATCTTTGGACGCTCCTCAAAAAGATAGGGTTCAGTTTTCAGAGCGATTTTGAAGAAAAAAAGGGCAGCAATTATTTGGATTTGTGAATTTTTTAAATTTTATTAAAATATTATTTCCTAACAAAATTCTGTGCAAAATCTAGGTTTTAAATTTAGGTATCTAGTTACCTTGTGAGGATAGGAAGACATTTTATTCAGCTAATTCTCATTAAACGTTTCGTATTCTGTGTACCATTATGCCACTAAAGCTGGTTACGTGTGTTGTAAATTCTTCAGCAGTCCTTTTTTCCCCCTGTATTTTGAGTATAATAGATGGGCGTATACATATGTGTTTAAATCAATATCGATATAAAAATTATATCCGTACATTTGGATGGCATTTCAAAACCCTTCAAATTCTAATAAGTTTACATTTAACCAAATTATTTTACAAAAATCATCTAAATTTACAAAATGGCTTATATGTTAAATTCCTTTTTCAACGCAATGTTTGTAAATTACACTAGATTTTCCAAGTGTGTTATACGGACTCATGTGTATTATAACCTTTTAAACACGAACAAGTAAATTATAATAAGGGTCACCAGTGTTTGTATCTGACCTAGTTATCACATTTGTTTTCAAAACAAAATATGTCGATTGTCTGGTCTCAATATGCTTGATGATAGTTTGCTTGCATTTATGCGTTGGCGTACAACACGTTGCTGAATGCAAATGTGATGCCCCTCATACTGACATTAGGAAAGGTAAAATTATATATATATGTTCATCGCATACATTTGAATCCATATGTGTAGGGCCTTTTTATGTACGTGTTAATCTAGGATTTCTAACTCCATGAAAGAACTAAATTAATTGTTTGTCCTTAGAAAAAAAAATCCAAAGTTTTGTTTGTAAATCTTTTAGTTACTCGCAGTCAAAAACGTTCTAAATCCTATATCTTTTTGAGATTTTTGGGAAAATAATGACTGTGATGGTGAAAATATTTTGTGACATGTAAGTTTTGTCACTGAGTACGATAATGCACTTACGTACACTTTTTCTATATTTAAATCTCATACATACCTGTAAAAAGAATTTTGTTCTTCAATTTGATCCTCGGTGGGATAATGTACACACTGTAACACAGAAATTTGTTCCTTTATTACTGTCGTAGCACCTGTTATCTGCATCTCTCAAGAGAAAAAAAATCAATGCTAAAACAATAGTATTTCATACTTTTTATTTTTCACACACGCATATGCTCAACCATAATCAGTATTAAAAGGATCTATTTTCAATCCGTATAAAAGGATACATTTTCTATCCGTATAAAAGGATCTATTTTCTATCCGTATAAAAGGATCTATTTTCTATCCGTATAAAAGGATCTATTTTCTATCCGTATAAAAGGATCTATTTTCAATCCGTATAAAAGGATGCATTTTCTATCCGTATAAAAGGATCTATTTTCAATCCGTATAAAATAATCTATTTTCTATCCGTATAAAAGGATCTATTTTCTATCCGTATTAAAGGATCTATTTTCAATCCGTATAAAAGGATGCATTTTCTATCCGTATAAAAGGATCTATTTTCAATCCGTATAAAAGGATACATTTTCTATCCATATAAAGAGGATACATTTTCTATCCATATCAAGAGGATACATTTTCTATCCATATCAAGAGAATACATTTTCTAAAGAAAATGCAATTGACTCTGAAAGCACTGTAAATTTGATATGAACTCTACTGTTATCATTCTGGAATAGATTGAAATGAATCATAGTTGGACTAATGGGTAAAAAAGTCACACATCTCTTTCTTAGTATCCTTAGAACTATGAAAAGAAGAAGTTAGAGGAAGAGACGATAAAACATACCTACTATGGCTATGGGTCTTGAAAGATTCGTTGATTACAACGGGAATACAGAACAAAGGATTCTTTCTCTCTCTCTCTCACACACACACACACACACACACACACACACACACACACACACATACACACACATACACATACACACATAATTCATAATTTGGTTATTAACCCTTGTAAAACACTTAAAGTCTTTTTTTACAGATTCGACCTGCATCCATGTTTGACTTATCATTTTCCTATTAGCCGTACAGTGTATTCCATGTATAAAATGTCTTGTCTTTTATGGTCCTCTCAGAATTCTCAGTAACATAGTCATGTCTGCATCTTCCTCCTCTTCCTCTTACTCTTCATCTGTTGTCAAAGTAAGTGATTGATGAAAAGTTAGAGCGTCAAAGTTGGGAAGCTTTGTATCTTCGCCATCCCTTTAATAAGTTCATTGCTCGACCGAGTGGTTCAAGCAAAACCGAATTTGTCAAACGATTGATTGAACTCAAATTCTATTTGTTTGATCGTCCACCTCAACGTATCGTGTGGTGTTACAAAGAGTGACAATCGTCTTACACCTTACTCCAATAAAATCAAGAAGAATCCATTTCGTTTGTAGTAGGCATTCCTCGCGAAGACGATGGAATCGTGTCTAACTTGAGTCAAACACATCTGGTCATCTTTGATGACATGTTAGGAGAAGCCGAAAAAGATATTAAACTTTGGTTTACACGAAAAGGATATCGTCGTAACGCCAGTATTATTTACATTACTCAAAATTTGTTTCAACAAAGTAAAGCCCATCGTACTATCAGTCTCAATGCTCACTGTGTGGTTTTGTTTAAAAGTTCCAGAGACAAATCTCAAGTGCAAGTGTCAGCGAAACAGTTAGGAACTCCTTGGCTAAATTATGCGTACGACGATGCCACTCAAACACCTCATGCGTATTTGCTCATCGGATTTAAAACACACCACTCCCGATTATTTGAGATTTCGTACCAGTTTGTTTCACCATTGGTGTCAAGAAGGAGATCCTGTCATTTACACGTCCCCTTTGGCAACTCTCTAAAAAAAAAACTATTTACACATCCACTACGTCTTTTCTTTCCAACAGTCTTCAACATAACTTCCTTTCAAACTCATCCTCCTGCCAAACTGATTCGTGCCCTGTACAGCATCAGTCGTAAAAAAAATAAAAATACAAAATACAAAAAAATGAACAAATCCGTGCCCATTTGTTACAAGCCAGTCTCAAAGAAGTCTTACGATGGTTTACTTTGACAGTACGTCAATTACTTCAAGGCATCATTCACATACCCTATCAAACCAAACGCTTTTTTGAAAAATATGAAAGTGCGTTGTCACAACTGGCAGGTCCAAGAACCGATCGACAAACCAAAAAACAAATCATTTTGAAGCCTGGTGGCAGTGGTTCTTTAGGATGTGTCATTAGTCGTTCTCATTTGAAATGGGATCTTAATGCCATAGCCAAAACCAAGAAGAAAAAAACCAAATCCCCCAAAAGACGGCTACATACAACTACGCACAAGAAAAAGAAAAGCCTCAAGAAGAAAAGTTCCTTCAAGAAACAAACAACATCACCTGCCAGAAAGATTGGTACTGCTGCTAGGACGAACACGTACTCCAGAAAACCAAGAGAGGCAATGAAGGTGACTCCTCCTGCCACTTCTTCTTCGCCGTTCATGATGATACCTGCTAAACCTGATTTAAGAACCGTGTTTTCTAATTTGATGCAGAAATGGAAACCTATTGCGAAAGGCACTTCTTCTCCGGTGGCATCTACTTCTGCACCTTTAGCCAATGCTGCTGCCGCTAAAACAGTGGCATCGCTTAAAATCAAAGTCCAAGACAAAACACGAGTGTTACAAAGTTTACTGGATTTATCCAAAAAAGAACTGAGACGATTTAGAATCAGCCAAACCGACTCTGAGAGATTTCAAGACGATGATGAAAAGTGAACCTAAAGTCACACAGAAGACAGACACCGCCACGGGGATGGTAGAAGAATATGACACACACGAAGTGTTTCAAACTCCGTCTGCTCCCATACCTATTAAGATTGCACCTTCCTTGTTGACACCCTCCCTTACGCTCCAACGAGAAGAAATAAAAGCTTGGGTCAAAAAGATGACGCCCACTTTCTTCAGCGGAAGAAAAAAAGAAAGAAGGGAAGACAGAAGTGAAAAAAGACATTAAGAAAAAAGTGACCGTTTCACAACAGACTCCTGTCTCTTGTCGGACACGTAAAGTTTCGTCCAAACCAACAATACCCACGAATCCAAAAGCAGTATCTAACGGTGGGTGACTTATTGAGGAGCGACACTGTAAAGTCCATCATCGTCATGGAGACACTTTTAGCTAGCATTTACTACAATCCTGCACATGCTGCTGGTTACGGAGGAGTTCAAAAATTGTATCGGGCAGCTAAAACCAAACTGAAAAGTGTACATTTGACAGAAGTACGACAATGGTTACAAGAACAATCGACCTACACGTTACACAAACCCATTCGACGAACAGTTTCCAGAAGTCAAACCAAAGTGGCTGGCATCGATCATCAATGGCAAGCAGATTTAGCCGATGTCTCTCATTTGGCAGCGTACAATCGTGGTTACAAATATTTGTTTTGTGTCATTGAAGTGTTTTCAAAATCCGCTTGGGTCGTTCCGTTGACTTCTAAAACCAGTGCCGAGTTAGTACGAGCTTTAAAACTGGCGTTGAAACAAAGTGGTCGTCACCCTTTACTATGGCAAACAGACAATGGCACCGATTTTTTGAACCTAGCTTTTCAAAAAGAATTGAAACAACGGCACGTTCGTTTTTTACCACTGAAAATCCTGAAACCAAAACCCAGTGTTGTGGAACGTTTTCCAAGAACTTTGAAAGAACGCATGTGGAAATATTTTACACATAACACACCCTCAAGTACATCGACGTATTACCACGTCTGGTCAAAGCTTACAATCAATCGTACCATCGTAGCATCGGATGTACCCCCGAAGAAGTTACCCCTGAAAACGAAGTGATGGTATTTGATCGATTGTTCAGAACGTCCAAGATTGGACAAAAGAAAGAAGTGTTGCTCAAGACTGGAGATTGGGTTCGCATTGGAAAAACCAAACGCACTCTTGACAAAGGTTATTTACCCAACTGGATCACCGAATTGTTTCGTGTCACTGGACAAGTAATTTGGACAAGATCCAGATGTCTATAAATTGGAAGACATGCACAGAGAGGTGTTGAAAGGAACATTTTATTTGCCTGAGTTACAACGAGTGACCAAACAAGAAGACGACCTGTACGATATCGAAAACGTTCTCGATCGAAGAACACGTAATGTGGGCAAACGCCGACTGGAAGAAGTGAAAGTGCGTAGGAAAGGATATCCACCTAGTTTTGATTCTTGGATTGCCTCTTGCCAAATCATCGACTATAAAAAGAAGAAGTAACCATCATGCCGTTAAACACATCAGCTACATCTAATTCACAGAGTTCCTCTCTTCAAGAATTAAAAAAAAAAAAACCTTTGTGGGTGTGGTGTGGAGAACGTGTGCCTAAAATCAAATCGTCTTTTTCTGCCAAATCTTGTGGTGTATTGTGTCATCAGAGCAGTTGTATTGGTTATCTTCTACCCAGCCCTTCCATGAAATATAGTGTAGACAGTAACAACAACGGTAGCCAGAAGCATCGAACTATGCATAACCAATTTTATTTAACCTTACCGAGTGACAGTTCTTTGGATGTGTTTCCCAACAATACCAATGTTGTTTCAAAGCCAAATTACCTCAGGCCATACAATTATATCATGAAGCTCATTGGGAAGTGGCTTTAGTAGAAATCATTCTCAATATCAACGAAGGTCAAAACACTTTCATCGTGGGTATCCTGATCGAACAAGTTCAAGAACAGTTGGACAAAAATGATCCTGGCATTTACGAATCCAAAACATCATTACTGACTAGCTTCATTGACTAGCTATACCATGAGAATTCATGTGGGGTATTATTTTAATGCTCAACATCTGGTGGAAACCACTGCGGCTATTTTTAACGACCAGTTTGGCAAAGCCTTGGAGAAAGCTCGCAAAAGTGTCCTGATCGAGTACCATACAATTGCTCATCGTCTAAAAATGCATTTTTAGGACTGTAGAATACTGGCCATTACTTGTTGTCCTGGTTTGTTTTGATACTTTGGATGGATACACAAAATATACTCCTATGAAAGACGTTTACAACAACGATCGATTTTACAAGTATTTTCGTTACCCTGTCGAATCGAACGAAGGACTGAATTTCGGTTTGTGTATTCCGATGTGGTTGAGTACAAAGTCGTGGGAAACACAGCCGCTCCGTTATTTAGAGTCATTCCTTTCAAAACGGATTCTGCAGTGACTGCTGACGAGGAAGGTGGAAACACGTATCACGTTCACAGTGAATTTGTATATCCTCAGTATCTTCCTGTCAGTAAATCGTATTTTGACAGTGTCAACATTAGGAGATCTGGGACAAAATATTATATTCTCCAAAGGAAAAGTCACGGTGAAACTACATTTTCGAAAACGATTATCCAGTGAATTGTAACACAAGATGTATCCTGTGTACCAAGGAGTCGCTCGACAACGAGGACATGGTTTAGGAGATATGTTAAAATCCGCTTTTCGTACGGTAGCCCCTATCTTGAAAACCAAGGTGACTCGAGGATTGCATGCCTTAAAAGATGCCACTTTGACGCAAGGAAAAGAATTTCTTTAAAATGTTCTCATCGACAAACAAAATCCCAAAGAAGCCTTTATGAGAGCAGGAAAAATGTGTTGCTGCAAACTGGAAAAGATCTTTTGAGCCGCCGAGACACTCTTATAAATTCGATTCACACCTCTGGCCCTGGCATTATTTCTTTCTCAACACCACAGCAAGAACAAGGTAGAAAGAGACATCGAAACCCCTTCAGATCTCATAAACACGTTGTTCAGAAAAAGAATAAGAAAAGAAGAACTGTCAGAGAATTAGACGTGTTTGATTACTAACTATTGAAAATGATGCACCGAAGGTTCCAAGTCTGAACTCGATCTATTTGCCATGCCACCTGCCATGATGACGATGCAAGAATCCCAATAGGTAGAATTTCATCCTGTGTCGACTTTGACTACCTCAGCCCATATCGAACTCGAAATCAAAGGACAAACCGAAGATTACATCGATCCGAATAGCAGTCACCTGTATCTGAAACTTTACGTGCTCAAAACGGACAACACCAATCTTGGTGCCGATGACAGAGTAGCTCCAGTCAATAATGTCATGCATTCGTTGTTGAGCGAAGTGGATTTGTACTTGAAAAAACAAACTGGTCAGCAGCAGCATGGATGCTTACCTTTACCGAGCTTACTTGGAAAATCTCTTGACGTACGGATAAAGAAGCCAAGAACACATATCTGATATTTCCGTGGTATGGAAACCTGACACCTTGGACAGGTGGAACGACACAGCGTTGACTGCAGATGATGATCCTCACAATGTTGGATTTAACGACCGTCGAAAGAAAATCAGACAAGGACGCACTTTAGAACTGATGGATCGTTTGCATTTGGATATGTGTTTGCAAGACAAGTATTTGTTGAACGAGTACGCATGAGACTGAAATCGCAATAGTACCGTGTTCCATTTGATGGCTAACGAGTACAAAACCGTCATCTAAGAAGTCAGACTTTACGTGCGACGTGTAGAAGTTTTACCTAAAGTTGCCAATGACATCAGCCAAACTTTGAGCAGAACAACCGCAAAGTATCCAGTTCGACGAGTGGAAGTGAAAACGTTTACCATTGCCTCTGGACTCAGACTCCAACAGTTCAACGTGTCCAAGATAGAAGTCACTCGAGATGGCCAGACATTGTGTACTAGGCCTTTGAACCTAACTTTGCCCAGAAATATTACTTGAGATGTTACTTGGCTCTGTTTGAAGCCACCGGACAGTTAGGAATCAACAGCAGCCACGGTATTTCGTACGAGAATTTTTGCAGATGGATATGCTTTGTGGGGATTTGATTTCACTCCCGACCAAGGCAGCGACGAAGGACATTTTCACCCTATAAAATCAGACCAACTTCGTGTGGAATTTCAGTCTGCCACAGCTCTGGTCAACACTGTGAACGTCATCTTGTATGCAGAATTTGACAATATTCTAGAAATCAACATGGAGAGAAGTAATTCTAGACTATTAGAAAAGATGGAACACCAAGAACCTATGGAGATGGACGATGGCGATGTTTTTGATCCACCAGAGCAGCAGCATTCACAAACCACAACTGAAGAAAAAGAGACAGTTAGGATGTCAAGACGGCCAGAACAAGAACAACATTTAGTCTCTTGCTTTGCTACGGACTTGGCTGAAAGAATTACAGCCCTGACCAGAGTCCATTGCTTTGAATGTCAAATAGAGCATCCTAGTCAGAAACAACACGACAAATGTATGATGATGAATCAAGAAGAAAAGTTGGAAGAGTATCTGGATGAGGTATGGTCTCTGATCTCAGAAGAGAAGGTGTTGAGAAAGTGATCTGCGTTGGAGATCAAGCGCATCGAAGCTCTCTTGCAACAGAGTACAGAGACTACCCGTGGTTCATCGACTTACTTAACAGAAATATTCAAGGAAATAATCAGGTGTGAATTGATGACTTATCATTACCTGTGAACAAAGAATGGATACCTGGGAACTGTTGACTCAGTTCGTACACCGCTTCTTGGAATCCTATGGTGTGTGCTAAAGATGAACTTCCTCATCGCAAACTTAAAGATGATCAAGTCTATGTCATCAATACAGACGACAGTCATTGACCAGGTACCCATTGGGTAGCGGTCTACTTTCCCAACGATCACAGTGTGGAGTATTTTGATTCTTATGGATTACCTCCTTTGGAAGATGATATCATTGACTTTGTAAGAAGAAATGCTGTCTCCACTCGATTCAATAATGTAAGATTACAAGGATCAGATTCCATGGTGTGTGGACAATATTGTGTGTATTTTCATCATCAACGCAGTTTTGGATTTTGTTTAGAAGATTTAGTGACTTCTTTTGATCGGGAGTACTCTAGAAATGATGACAAAGCAGAAAGATGGTTTTGTGAGCATTATGGCTATCTCTTGTCTTTAGCTCAGAAACGTAGTGTGCATCGATGGCAAAATGACAGTGCCTTAGATCAGTGGCAGTCAAGTTTGACTCCACAACGTTATCAACCCTGTAGATACGTTCATATTTAAAAATTTTGGTTTGTATTTGTGTTAGATAAGCTTCGTCTTAGTATTAAATATGTTGATTTTTGAAAAAATGGTGTTGTCTTGTTTTTTATTGAAAAAACAAAATGGAATGTACATGCTCTTTCACATCTCTCTATTGATCAATGAACCTGCTCTATCATATTGCTCTCTATCGATCTGGGTCATGTTTTCTTTCACGTCCGCGTACCGAATGGAAAGGGTGTCTTCCATCACGTCCGTGCTTCAAGCATATAAAGCGGTGTGTCCACTAGATCTGCCATCCACCCTTGCTTGTATATGAAAATGTGTGTATATTTCATCCCTTTCTTTTACATCCTACCACTCTTATGTGATAGTAGGTTTATGTGTATGTAAGTATAATGTGTGTAAAGCACTCCTACCCTTTTTGTTTGGTAAGTAAGTGTAGGGGGTCTTGATCACTCCCACAGCGTGTTGGATAGTAATCAAAAAGTGGGTGTTAGATAATATGTTTGTGTGATTTCATCCCCTTCTTTTACATCATACCCTTTTCGTCTGATAGTAGGTGTGGGCTTTTTAGACACCGCACAAGGCGTTTTGGATAGTGTGTATGGGGTATTGGATAGTAACCAAGAAGGAGGTGTTGGATAGTATGTTTGTGTGATTTCATCCCGTTCTTTCACGTTAAATTCTCGTACATAGAGTGTGTGTATCAACTCTTCTACCTTTTTCGTTGGATAGTATATGTGTGCTTGGATAATAATCAAAACGAGGTTACTGGATTGTATAGGTGGTGTGTTTGGATAGATATCAAAAAGCGGGTACTGGATTGTATAGATGGTGTGTTTGGATAGGATTAACATTACCATTCCCTATTGTCCCTATAAACTGTCGCCCCTTTTTTCCTTTCACGATGTTTACATTACATTTTCCCTTGTCCCTATAAACTTTCGACCCTTTTCCCCTTCAACCTTTTAGCATTACCATTCCCGTTTGACCTATAAACACTTTTGACTCTATAAACACTTTTGACCCTATAAACACTTTTGACCCCAAGTGTAATCTCCATATTAATTTCCCGTATGACCCCAAAGTGTCATCTCCATATTAATTTCCCGTATGACCCCCAAGTGTCATTTTTGTCCCCCATGTGCCGCATATAACTACTAGTACAGCAGTTTCCTACAAACAGCACAGCAGTTTCCTACACACAGCACAGCAGTTTCCTACATTTAGTACATCAGTTTCCTACACACAGCACAGCAGTTTCCTACATATGGTACATCAGTTTCCTACATATAGTACAGCAGTTTCCTACACACAGCACAGCAGTTTCCTACACACAGCACAAGAGTTTCCTACATACAGTACAGCAGTTTCCTACACACAGCACATCCGTTTCCTATATACAGCACAGCAGTTTCCTACATAATAGTACAGCAGTTTCCTACATACAGTACAGCAGTTTCCTATATATAGTACAGCAGTTTCCTACATATAGTACAGCAGCTTCCTACAAACAGTATAGCAGTTTCATACATATAGTACAGCAGTTTCCTACATACAGTACAGCAGTTTCCTACATACAATACAGCAGTTTCCTAAATATAGTACAGCAGTTTCCTATATATAGTACAGCAGTTTCCTACACACAGCACAGCAGTTTCCTACATACAGTACAGCAGTTTCCTACACACAGCACAGCAGTTTCCTACATACAGTACAGCAGTTTCCTACATATAGTACAGCAGATTTTCTACATATAGTACAGCAGTTTCCTACATATAGTACAGCAGTTTCCTACATATAGTACATCAGTTTCCTACACACAGCACAGCAGTTTCCTACATAAAGTACAGCAGTTTCCTACATATAGTACAGCAGATTTTCTACATATAGTACAGCAGTTTCCTACATATAGTACAGCAGTTTCCTACATATAGTACAGCAGTTTCCTACATATAATACAGCAGTTTCCTACATATAGTACAGCAGTTTCCTACATATAGTACAGCAGTTTCCTACATACCGCAGTTTTTAGATTCAATCGACATCAGTAACTGATTTACCTTAACACTCGTACAAACCTGCAATCATACAATACTCTTCTATGAATTTTTACAAAAATATGTAAAGTTTTTCGGTGGATTCCTTCCTCAAAATCGTAAAATGGACTCTCGAGTAATGTTTTCGCCCTCTGCTTTTATATATTATCAATCTCCAGGAGTTGCCTACATTTTCAAAATTTAAATTTGCGACCAGATATATGTTCGATATTTTGAAATCTACCCATAACGCTAAGAAGTTCTTGCCTGTTTCAAAAAGTTTTTGATTGAAAATATGCATCCTTCGGCCTTGTATTCAGTTTTCAATTCTCATATTATGTCCTTCCCATTTATATTTATCAAGAGAGGTGTCACTTTTGAATAAATAAATAAATACGTAGAAATTTAGATCGCCTTTTGCCTGCAAGTTAATATTTTTATGTCATACATCATCAGCGAAAAATTGCATTTCAATCTGCAAACAAGATCGACAGAAAATATTAGGTATTATTTTAATATTTACCTCTGACGATATAAATTCTAACATATTTGAAATAAAATAAATAAAACATTTTTAATATCTCGTCTATTGCAAGCAATTACTCTTTGACATTTTCCAGAAAAATTGCTTCCAATTTATCACTTAATGGAATAGTTCGATACCATAAATGAAAGTTATAATATTATTGATTAAAGACATTGTTTACCGACAACGATCGGTACAGTTTGGTCAACATGGCAGGATGTCATATACTGTCTGCTAGAACAGACAAAGGTCAGCCACGTGATTTGAGGCCTTGGAAGTCTCATTTATAAGAAATCATAACAGTTTGCGCACGGTGCTGTAAACCAATATCCTTTGACAGCATCTGCACCAATATCCTCGGATGCACAAGTTTCATTCTAGTAAATAAAGAGTAAAACCACAACAATTGCGTTATAAAAGGGAGGAAACAAATAAATAGCATAATTTATGGTACTGATTTAAAGAATAATTTATGAACACAAGAAGCACCTACCTGACTCTTTCAAATGCTATTATTACAGAATGGTTCATAAAGAAGGAAAAGAAACACATTAATGCAAAATAATCTCCATTCCAAGCTGACTTATAGTTATTCTGCATCTTTTACTCCTTGACGGCACATGAAACAATTTTTATGTACAAACATGCAACAAAACGTATCTTTTTCTGTACAAGGTAGAGCAAAAATCGCACACACAAATCACTCAGTCTGAAAAGCATGTACAAAATTAGATAATAGCACAGGATATGTCATGAGCGTGTTAAAATTAGACATGTAATTACTGAAGAGCTAACCCTTATTGGGCATATCCGTCCTCTAAAAATGGTTACGAAACTACTTCTTATTAATTGCGGACGTACCATGAAAAGCACAGGATATATTTTCCGGATGTGTGTGTGTGTGTGTGTGTGTGTGTGTGTGTGTGTGTGTGTGTGTGTGTGTGTGTGTGTGTGTGTGTGTTTCCACATGGAATTTTCACGAATTTATTGTTTCTCTACCATTACAGAAATTATGAAGAATTTCATATACTTGTTAAGTATGACCAACTAATGCGTCTTTTTCTGTGTTTCATGTATGCCAAATTAAAAGAGAGAGAGAGAGAGAGAGAGAGAGAGAGAGAGAGAGAGATAGAGAGAGGGAGGGAGGGAGTTGGAATACGAAGTATACATGATTGTAGAGCAAAGAAGAAAGTAGTAATCCAGTTTCATTCACTTTTGCTAATTCATAAAACGAAAGTAACTGCAACACTTGATGCCTAAGAAACTTTGATTTTCAAAGTGTAATGGTGAATATGTATCAGGGAAATGACATACTGTGTATCTTGTCTACATTACGTATACCTAATATTATTGCATCTTATGGACATTATCTGATTAAAAGCTTCTCTTTTTTTCCTATTATATGTGTTTTACAGAGTAAATTGCTCGTGTCAGTGTTATTCACTTCTCATACTGAGTGATACACTTTAAATCATACAATGTCGGAGTAAATTACTCGTGTAGTGTTGTTCACATCTGATATTGAGTATATCTCACTTCAAATCACACGAGTTCAGATTATTATGATTGATATATCTCTTTTTTGTTTTTGTACTTTGTACAGTACTGTAATGTACGGTGGCGTAATACCGCCAGAAAGAGAAAAAAATATATATTATCTTTACTTCGAAAAGATCTTTTGGAAATAACAAACAATCTTTTTGAAATAAAAAAGTCTTTTCCTTATTTCGAAATGTTTTCGTAATAACGAAAATCTTTTCCTTATTTCTAAATATCTTTACCAATTAACAAAAAATACTCGTTAATTCGAGAAAAAAATTCTTGAAGTAACGAAAAACGTATCGATTAAAGATCTTTTCGAAATAACGATAAGATTTTCGTTATAACGAAAATATTCTTTTCACAAGAACGAAACGAGTTTCCTTATTTCGAAACTTATTTTTTGTTATGTCAAGAAAAAAATTATTTACTTCTCTTGGTGGCGTTAAAAAACTTCCATACTAGCACCACCTTTGCCTCTTCTCAGTTTTCTGTCACTCTTTGTTGAAGAAACGACTGATCTTATCCCTGGTTTCGCTACATTATAACGCCTACACATTGTTGAATCGGTCACGAAATTTCCAAGCGATCGTTGAGCATTTGAATGTGGCAGCAACATTAATAATTTGATGTCGTGTTTATTACACTTTCAACTTAATAAACGTCAGCTTTCATTAAAGACTAAAGTTAGAGGAAAACACCATACTACAGAGAGATAACTGCTCTTCAAGATTCGTTCTAGTCCAATCACTAACCTTCATATGATAATCTCTTTATTCCTCGCGGATGTTATTGTAATATTCCCCTATTCTCCTTAATCAGCTGTCCTTACTACAGACCAGACAAGCTGTCTAAATCTTACCGTGCTGACAATAGTAATCAGCCATAAGATCGTCCATGTTTTAATGCATCTCAGCTGGGGGGTGGGGGTGGTCGGTGTGTAACACATACTGGTAACACATACTTGAAAAAAGTTTCAAAAGAGCAATTTTATTTAAACATTACCGATAGATAATTTGCTAATATAACACTTGGAGATTTCTGCGTTCATAACCATCTTTCAGGAGAGGATTGGGTGGGTGGTGGGTGGGTGGAGGACAATCTGGCGTGCCCCCTCACGTCCCCCCCCCCCCACCAAAAAAAAAATGAGCGCGAAACAACCGGAACGTTTTCTGAGTAATTTTTTTTTACAGTTAGATGGCTAAATGTATGCCCTGGAAACGCTTAAAATGCAGGTGCTTCTGGAGGCTTTGCCCCTTGGGGCCCCACCAGGGATTCCATCCCACAGACCCCATGCCTATTTGTTTAGGTCCCTCTTAACTATATTTCTGGATCCGCACCTGCCTTTAGCTTCTCATTTTAAAATTGAATAGATTTTTTTTTAATGCACAGGGTGAAATCATAATGTACATGTTGTAATGTAGATAATGTAATATTCTGATAAAGTTATGCTAATGAGGGATAATCGTTAGTAAGTTTCTATTTATCCTTGGGGAGGTGTTGTATTACTCCTTACGATGAAGGAACATACACACAAATTGCCTCTTCCTATATGTTTGTCGTGTTTATCAGTACCAACTTGCAATCGATTTGTTAAATAAATTCATTTTAGTTTCTCGATTTAACGTGTTTTTCTTCCCTTTGCCGCTTACTCGAACCGAATAAAAATAAGTACGTATTTTAAGCTGACATATTCACTAGTTCTAAAAGTACTTCGAACAACTGATTAAAAAACAATATTAATATCTCAGTATTCAGTTTATAATAAACCAAATATTGCTTACAATATCTCCAAACATTGTTTGAATTGACGATTTGCCTGGTAATATTTGTATAGTCGACTTTTCCTACTTAAAAATGAACTAAATATATCTACCTTTACAATATTTTTTTTTTCTGATTTGAGATTTTGTTGCACAAAAAAGACTAGGGAAATGTCTAAATCACTAACTAATTCAGTTTGTCTGAGTAGAGTATAACATCACAGTTAATTTTGTAAAGCTACTACACACACTGACACTTATACGATATATATGGGAGAGAGAGAAAGAGAGAGAGAGACAGAGACAGAGACAGCCAGAGAGAGACAGAGAGAGAGAGAGACAAATATTAGTATCATTTCCTTCTAATCACTACCCTGTCGATGCCTTCTTTCGTCCATCTCTCCCCCTCTCTCTCTCTCTCTCTCTCTCTCTTTTGCCATCTAATAAATTTAAGACAGAGATATAGGGAATCAATTAAAGAGAGCGCGAAAGGTCCAGAAATAGACGGATGTTTATATCATAGGTCAAGATAGATTGATAAAAATATTAGAAAAATAAATTATCTCTGGAGTTTGAGAGGCTAACATGTTATTCAAAATTAAAAAGTTGTCAAGCATATATATATATATATATATATATATATATATATATATATATATATATATATGTATATATATATATATACACGATGGTGGGGCTGGAGGGTGTGCGTGTGGGTGAGTGTGTGGAAAATATCTTAATTTGTTCATGTGCAGCTTGAAGAATAACTCTTAATACATATGTTACCGAGATCCTTTCTAAATAGACATGCGATTAGATCGACCCCTCTAATTAGTTAGTTGATTTGGGTAATATATCACAAATATCGAAACGAAACGCAGACAAGACAGATTGGACTGTTTTATGTTACACAATAAATAATAGCGATTGTTTAACTAAACCCTTACACATTAGAAGCAAATGTTTGTTCTCCACGATCAATGTCGCAGCTTTCAATCTAATGGCTGATACAATCTGTTATTTATCGATCCGTGGTCAATAATGCTGGATGAATTCGGCCTACCTAATAAAGCTGATTTTAGTTACTAAACTATGAAAGTTATAACGTGCTGACGCAGGGAGAGTAAAGCGTTTCGCACATTGACACTCCACCGTAGCCACTACAGGCTGATCCAATGGTGGGAGTCGAACCCTCAACCTTCTGGTAACGAATACAACGTCTTAACCACTGAGCCACCGCGGCGCTAGTTCGCTTACAAGACCGGTATGAACAAATTTTATCATAGCACCAATCAAGGAAAATTATCACATTTACAAAAACACACAAATTATTTGGGTACATTTTTTTGGTTTTGCGGGGTTTAACGCCATTTTTCAGCACATGATAGGCTATACATAGCGGCCAGTATATCTGGTGGAGGAAGGACCAGTATGGAAGGAAACAGGGTATTTATCTGACACAATTGACACCCCATTTCACTAAGAGCAACGCGCAATAAGTAGTTGCAAGTGTGCACATTTCATGTGTAGAAGTGGAAGGTTGCTTGAAATGTGATTAAGCCGGACGTTCGCATTCTGTGTAGTACTGGGTAAGCAGGGAATAATCAGTTTAATTATATGTTTAATTCTCTTATTATTTTTAGTTTTAGAATCACAATAACGATTTGAAAAGAGGCATCTTTCAGATTCTTGTGTACGAATTGTCTCTCGCTCAAGGAGCGTATCGAGAACGAGGTTAAATTTGTAACGCCGTTGCTTGACAGCAATGCGACGCAAAGAATACGGTGACACGTTATGGGTTGTACACCAATTATTTAAATGCATTGCACTTGAAATGATCATCCATTTAGCTCAATTAATCAAATTTGTATTTTTTCCTCTTTTTTTGAAAATTAAATGAGTTTATCCGTAATTTTGAATATGTAAATATGCCAGATCTTTTACCCTTCTCCATTGCTTGTTATCGTTTTGGATTTACTTAATGAGTCATTCTGAAGGAGGGTTTATGTAATGATTAGAGATGTTCAGTTAGTGTATGCATTGTATATTGAACTTAGGTCATCATTGTGTATATGATTACTTTTACGGCAGAAATCAGTCACGCACCGTCCAAACACCCAATCTACATAAAATAAATTGCCAGTCACAGCCAAGACAATGATGGCTCTGTGTTTCTCATGTTTTCCAGAGTCAATACCTTTTCCTTTCAATTTTTTGTAAATTTTACAATAGTTTCTTTATTCCATACTAGATTATATATTTCCCTTACAGGAGTAGAATCTCAATTTTAGGTATACTTTGACTCTAATACTCCCTTGTTACTTTTGTAGATTTATACCAGTGCAAGGTTTGCGTGTAGGTGCGTGGTTGTGGTGTTGATATATGCGATTTGATCTAAGTGCTGTATGATACCATATGGAGTGTTTATGGTGATAATAGGTTGAAAGGTAAAATGCATGTAAAGTGAATGCAATGGGCGTATAAGTGGTGTTAGCCTTGGTATATGTACTAGTAGTTAAGAGTTGAGAATTCTAGGTCACCGAGGTATAGTTTTATATGTTTAAAAATGATACATATATATTGCTCCCACTTTATAAAATTTAATTTAAAACTACAATTCAGTGTGCCATAGATCGTCATCTTCTTAAGAGCATAAATGATAAACAGTCCTGAATGAAAGGATTGAGAAATACGTGATCTACTGAAAATGTGGAGAGTGAGAGACAAAATTATAAACATGCGCATAGTTCATCTATTTAAAGCGATCTGTTTAGGTCTATGCATTGTCTTTAGTATGCAATGATTTTTTATGCCTTTACTTGTTAGTCAGTTATTTTGATTTTGCTATTGTGTTAAATGAGTCGTTTGTCTTTTGAACGATGTGATTTGATCCTTTGCTTACCTAAATGTTACTGAAACATACCATGCGGTGCAATAATGTGACAAATTAGTTCGAAAGTGTTCGCAATATATTTTCTATTGTTCATATATCCAAATTAAAAAAATCACCAATGACACTAACAGACAGGCTTGACAAAGCGATATATACATATATATACATGTATGTGTGTGTGTGTGTGTGTGTATGCATGCTACTTTAATATGGCTAAAAATGGATAAAATGGAAATTGTTGAGGAGTTTTTATATCTATATCCTACGTAATCAAAACTGCGAGAAAATTTAATTCAATCATAGGCAGGTTGCAGAATGAAATGCAATATAGTATGGTCTTTTAGCAAGGCATCATGCACAGGTAGAAAGTAAAAATCATTAAAAAGAACGAGAATATGCGCATAGCCAACTATTCCACCAGGTATTAAACCGTGTAATATAAAATATGTGCATTGCCAATTATTCCAACAGGTATTAAACCGTGTAATATAAAATATGTGCATTGCCAACTATTCCACCAGGTATTAAACCGTGTAATATAAAATATGTGCATTGCCAACTATTCCAACAGGTATTAAACCGTGTAATATAAAATATGTGCATTGCCAACTATTCCAACAGGTATTAAACCGTGTAATATAAAATATGTGCATTGCCAACTATTCCACCAGGTATTAAACCGTGTAATATAAAATATGTGCATTGCCAACTATTCCAACAGGTATTAAACCGTGTAATATAAAATAGTTTCTTGTAATGTCTGATAATGTCTGATAGAACGACAAGTGAAAGCAATTTTCGAATCTCCTCAATATACAGTTTGGATGTTGGACCTTATCTCCTTATTTAGTTGCTAAATAGTGTTTCAAACATCATGCTGTAGCTAACACCTAAACCTGTTTCTAAAGTTGCCCTGTGAATTGTGTTGATGATATTGTTTCTCTCTGACATTTTGATTGAATTTAAATTGGCAAAAACGTGGATAGGTATTTGCTGGTGTAAAGTGTCAATAGGTCTTTTAGATACACCGACAACTTTTCAAGGATGAAACTATTGCACACTGTTGCACCCTGAAGGATCAAACGTTGTTCTGTGCGCACACTATATGTGTTAAGAGCACAGGATTACATGCGGTTCCGCACACTCCGTGTCTATGTGAATCTGGCACAGGATCCGACGTTGTGTTATGCACGTGTCAGCCGTTGTCCTTTGTACAGCTTGAATTTGTACAGTATAAGGCCATGTACTTTGTACAACTTGAATTTGTACATTATAAGGTCACGTCTCGAGTTTGTAAATGATATGGCCGGTGCTAATCAACACGAGAAAATTTGAAATCTGAAGTGTACCCAACGATGCCTGTTGCTTTTTCTCTTTGTTATCTTCGTTGATTTCTTTCATTTCTCATCTTGGTGTACCTATTCAAATATTATCAACCTGTTTTAATTTTCCTCTATCTTCTGTAGGTTGTTGAATAAAATGTATAGTTTGTCTATTGGAATCGTTAATTCATTTGACAACAGATAACTGGTTCATCAGTTGCATATGTATCTGGTTAGCTTGGCAAGAATATCCTCCACAACATTTTACAACTCTAGTTGGTGAATGTTTGCTTTCTGAATTTATCTGTCGAATTCTTTAAATTTTTGGGCGCTGAATTTATTTATCCCGTTACGATGTTTACATGTAACATGCTGAGAAGATTCTGCATCTCACTTGACGAGAGAAAGCAATAACGGCACTATTCAGGCTTTCTACCTATCTAGTTAGGAAAAGTTAAGTCACTGCAAGTTATTTAGATAGTCACTAAAACTTACTTAGGTAGGCACTAAAATGTCACTGGTAAGTACTGAAAGTGACTAATAGGCACTTTTAGGTTGTCACTTTCAGTGATTTTAGGTAGTCACTTTTTGTTCCTAGATTGTGTAATATTGAAGAATATGTCGGCAAACAAATCAGTAAAAAGGTTGTTGATTCAAATATAATTATTGCTGATGATGAATATTAACCGGTGTGTACAAAGATTAAAATAGAAACATGAAAAGAGAACTGTTCAGTGTAAATGTGGAAGAAATGCAACAATTCATTCAATGAGAGAACACTTATAGTCAACGATACACACGACATTACCATCAGATAAAATGAGGTACGTAAATAAAAAATAATATATTTCCAGTTGAAACACATGAACTTTATATTTGATTTGTTCATTTATTTGAACTTGACAAAATTGATTCAATTTAAACTATAAAATAATGATTTTTTCTAAGATGAATAAAGTTGAACGTTTTTCCAATTCTAAGCCTGTCTGCATTGAGACAATTTTAGCTGTATAAATCAGGAGGTTTATCAGCTATGGATAACAAGGTTGAACGTTTGTGATATTCTTACGCACTTGTATTGTAGAAATTTGAACAATATAAATCAGGAAGTATAAGAGCTATGGGTAGTAAACTTAAACGTTTATCAAATTCTTAGGCACCTATTTTTAAGAAACTTCAACTATGTTAATCAAAGATTTCTCACGCGCAGATGACTTTAAATTCTGTTGGTATACTTTTGATCCCGTCTAGACTGAAACAAAACAATCAGTAATTCCTGTACTTAAGATTTTGTAAAAATGACAAAACCATTGTCATTATTCATGAGTGGTGTTAAAAGCATAGAAGCAACATCCACGTAGGGGTCAATATAAAAACAAAAGAAACACAAAAGAAACATTTTAGGTCACAACGCAGGTTATCACAAAAAAGATAAGGAAGAGATGAGACATTTCAACGTCGAAAACTGCAACGTCAAAGACCTGAAATAGCAAAAACTCAAAACATTCGCAGGCAACGATATAGACAACGTCTAAGGCAACATAAAATAGGACAAGATCAGATTAATATGGAAAGGAAAAGATCATTGTCTAACGGAACTAACGAATACAAATTTTCCGGTGGTAGTGATTAAAACGTATACGTATTCTATAGTGAGGTCGAACCACACTGTGAAAACTATTTATAGGAAACTAAAAAAGCAAATAATTTAGGGTGATCAGAATTGAGAAAGAATAGCACCTTCAAATGTTGATGGGTTTTGCCCACGCAGAAGTAAGAATACATGATCTCTCAAGATTAGAATCGATCCAAACAGGCAAACGTAAAGGCCCAAAGTTTAGCTGAAAAAAGTACTTTAATTTCTTTCACAGAACGGAAAAATTAACTGGGCTCAAAAGATGTTATTGCAATGTGCGCAATACTATATACATCATGTGTGAAAAGTCTTGCATCGTTTCAAGTCCTGAACTATTAACATCAATTAACAGTTCCTTTCGTCATTTATAGTTATTTTGAATACGTGTAGACTAAACATGCAGAGAATAGAATTTAAAACGCTCAACAAGAGTGGATTATGTTCCATCTGGCTTCTGTCTATACCAAAAAATCTGTACACCGGATTTATAAACCAATAGTTTACAGAAGTGCAGATTGCTTCAGGTGTTTCACGATGCTGAAAAACTATTATATCTAAAATTAAAGCTTATAAATACCATGTTTATATATGAAAACGAGAAACATTTTTAATAAAACCAGAGTGTGCCATATAAATGAGAAAGAATTCTTCCCTTACTGAGTTTGAGACAACGATCACTTCAAAGGCATGTCCAGCTTATAAGTAGTGGCAACGTTTGAAACGACATGAAGGTCAACATCAGGTTATATGACACCACTGACCACAAAAGACAACTTTTTTAACATATCACAAGTTAAAATACAAATTTCTGGCGTTCTCCATGATGAACTAAACGGTATACTTATTAAGGAGTTTTGTTTACTAAGATCAAACCTGTATTCGCTTAAGATTGATCACTACGAAAAAGAAAGTATGTAAAGGACTACAAACTCTGTGATATAAAAAGAGATAACCATAATTGTTTATGTACAGGAGTTGCTTATGCAATTTATCATGAAATGAATCTACTCAGAGCATACAATCATAAGATCTACAACATCAAAATGAAAATAAGTGGCGGTGTCAGCTCTTGACGGCAATATATCTTTGGTCGTCAGCGTAACCGCATTAACCTACAGTTATTTAAAGTGATGAATTTTTGTAATTTGATTAAATTTTAAAGCAATAAATAAGGATGTTACCAGATATAAATTTTTATCTTGTCAATGATTTGTGTTCTAAGGGGATAACTTCATTCAAAGACATGAATAACATCTTGAACATTATAAACTGTCACTAATTGTGAACGTTTTGTCGGAACAAGGAAAGGGGCAGGCATATATAGAGAGAGAGCTTGTATTACAAGATACCATCATCATTTAGGCACCCAAAGAAATGTTAAAATAACATGTAGGTTTATCTTTAAAGAAGATGATCATTTGTCACAACTCACATAAGGTGAAAAACAACTATCAAAAAAGAAACAAAATGAAAAATAATTTGAAACATATAATGAAGCAGTAGGCTGCAGTTCAGCGGACATTAAAAATATTGACCACAGATTATCCACAAACATTTTGAAAACGCCAAACCTTGAACAAATTTGTAATGAGATTGAAGGAAATTATTTAAAATTAGCCTAAATCGAGTATACTAAATGAGTTAAATAGTTAACCATCTACCAGATTCTTTTTTGCTTTAAATTTTGAAAGAGAATGATGGCATTAAATATGATGAACGCATAGCATTTATACCTGGTACTCAATTTGCAACATATCCTTTTATGGCCTACTGAGCTTCATTTTATAAACATAGATGTACTGTTTTGGGTCAAGCTTGGCAAAACTCAATGAATGAAGTCGAAAATCTGAAAAATGAATTAGATATAGGCAGGCAACGGCTCTAAATATTTCAATCATGGGAAAGATATCATTTAGCACAATATCAAAGCAAACGGTACAGACCAACACAAAGTATTGCATACTTACATAGACCGAAACATTACATATACCAAAATAGATCGCTATTAAATGGATGAACAGTATGATGTTTATAATTGTTTTCCTTCACTCTACTAATGTTCAGAAGATCACCTATTTCTCGATAATTTAGATTCAGGATTGCTTATCATATATGTAATTAAGAAAGTGAGAATTTCTGGCACACTGGAGTTCAAGTTTAAAGTTCAGTTTATCTTATTACAAATTAATTGACGATCAGATGAGACGAATATATTAATGAGGTTGGAATTTTTCAGTTTGTATCTTTGCGTTCTGCATCATTCCTTCGTGTGGTTTTATGAAGCGAAGAAGACCACGAGTTACGGAGTGTGGAATCAATTGTTGAGAACAAAGTTCTATCAACAAAAATTAGCAATTCACACTATTGATTTCTCTGTCACATTCATGAGAGAGAGAAAGAGAAAATAGAGAAAGGATGAATCTTTCACATCTTACATTTCGTCCAAATTCAGAGGTGAGGAACATGGAGGGGGAGGGGCACTTGCGAGTAGGAACTCGCTATGCTTTTTTTAGTGTCATTTCAATAACAAGTTAATGTGGCCTTGGGGAGGGCAAGAACAAAACATATTTCCTGATTGTGTGTACTGCGAAGGCCTTATGTTATACAATATCGAAAAATATTAATAAATCCATAGTTTGTACACTATGATTCTTTCTCCACGTTATTAAATAGTTAAATTAACTTAGGTCAGCAGTGATAGACCCATCGTGGCGGAGCAGACACCGTATTTGTTTCTTCATGTAAAGGTGGATTGAAAATTTATGCTATATTTTCCGTTAGCTTGGTGTCTACACGCCACTGTTAATTGTTCATATAAATTTATAGAAAGTCATACCAGTTCATCTTTATCTTTTGAACACAAATTAAGTGTTTTTCTTTTAGAACATTAGAGCAATGCAATTCAATTTCGAGTTTGTTTTTACAAACAGTGGTGAATTTTCAAAAGTTCAGCAGACAGTTGCAGATAAGGAACTAAAATCAGTAAATATTTTGATGTCGAATTTGAAAAACACAAAACAAACAAAAACCTAATTATATAATTGTTTTGGGATTGGTTTACAAAGGGCTATTCTATCACAACCAAATTATATACATTTCTTTGATAAGTGTACAAACCCCTATTATATCATGTGTGTGTGAAGTTTGGGGATTCCACAACGCAGATGCTGTTTGCCGTATGTATTCAAAATTAATGAAATATGTATTGATTATAAAAAGTACTACTTCCATTGTCACCATGCATGGAAACTTGATCGTTTGCCACTGAAAATTAGAAGGCTTTAAAGGTTCTTAAATATTTGTTTAAATTAAAAAGTATTTGCTACTTGTAATTGAGAACTTCACATGATTCTTTGTATGACAGTCACTTAACAGCAGCGATTGGATTTCTTTGTGGAAATGGTTATTTGTGTACGTTTGCTTTTGCAGATATTTGGAATTTTCCACATTTTGTTAAATGCTAATATTGAAGTATGTGAAAATCTAGATCATAAACTATATATATATATATATATATATATATATATATATATATATATATATATATATATATATATATATATATATATGTACTGGGTTGTACAAATGAAGTCAGCATCTGTCTATATTTTGAAGACCATGTAGATTGTTTCCTAAATCGATTAGTTATATAGATTCTGTCTATATACGAATTTACATATTAATAGCTATAACTATCATGAAGACAACAGTGCTTAGTTCTAATTATCTCCGAGATAACGAGTTCAAATCGCGCTGTGATGTCAAGATATATAAACATTTTTTTTAAAGGGATCTTTGTATTGCGTCTGATGCTGACATTGTAATTGTCTTGCCGTCTTACCTACTGCGAGAAGATATACAAAGATGGCTTTATTTGCCCTTTTGAAACATGGTTCTAGATATTTACATAGCTAAACAGTACTTCATCTGTGGCATGTCCAAGAAGTATGCATAAATGATAACACGTTTAAGAAAGATATATCAAACCCTTCCGTTGGAAATAATTCAATTTTCCACTTCTGCTTACTAAAATAAAACACTGCCAACAGCTTCCATCTGCTTTAACAAAGGCTTCATCAGACCTTACGTTTTATGCAACCATTTTGTCATTACACTGTGTATTTTGGCCATATCACTTCAAATGAAATTAGCATGAACTGTACATTGTAATTAATTATAAATAATAGGAGTACCTAGATTACATTATGATAATTTTTAATATTTTATCAAATACCAATAGAATAACAAGTTTATTATTTTTAGTTTCCAAAACTTCCCAAATTTTTTAAAAATCCAAAAGATTCATAGTCAATTTATTTTGAATTTAGATGTAGTTATCAAGTTGACGGTACTCAACCGTAACATCGGTGACCACTATGGTCTTAGTACATTACCTATGGTGTCAAGATATGTCAATAGGAACATCGCTCGGTCAGTTCCGTCAAGTCAAGAAATAACCTCCGATGTAGTTGTAGGAGTACACGTACATTTTACGGCTTTGTTAATTCGCCTCCGGCGGAGTGTGTGACATGTGTTGCGACAGAAAAGGCCGACAATGTTCCGATTATGGCTTTGACCTCAGCTGTCATATTGTGCCATGAGAACAAAAGTAGTTCTGAATATCGGTCTCAACGGCGGAGAATTACATCTTAGGTTTCTTTGTTGAGTTGACGGAACAGGTTGAGGATGTTCCAATTGTAGATATGTGTGCACATGCACTCTTGTAAATGTTAAACGGGTTGTTTCCAATACGGTTTAAAATGTTTTGGTTTTGCCATTTTTAGAGAAGGTTTAGATACTAGCAAAAGAAAATTGATTAGTTTAAAGGCAGTTTATTAAACACTGTTACCATAATGTAATTTAAATACTCATATCGCTTAGAATTAATTACTATGTATAGTGTGTGCTGTGCTCATTTGAAGCCATATGGCCCAAATACATGGGGTAATGACCAAAATGGGAACATACACCTAAATCCATTCCGTGACGACACTCTATTCTGTTTACAGGGAATTATTTTCACAGTCCAGGCTCTTGCTATTCACTGACAGCTGCGTCACACTTCAGGTGCTCGTGTGACAGCGGATAACTAGCACCCTTCATCTTAGTGAAAGTACGAAATCTCCATACTTTTTTCACCCACGATGCCCATTAGACTGATTCCCTGCTTGTTAGCTCCCTCCTACGTACTCCGCTACGTTATTAACTTTTTATTATCTATCTGCCAATGTTATTGGTTTGTCATCTTTGGTCGGGCACCAACGAAGCTATTGCTATCTAAACCGTCTACAGGCACCGCTGAGCTTGCACGTGCGTCCTTTGTTATTGATAGGTACGTTAACACAGGTACATCGCCAAGTTATGAAGAACTCGAACAGGGTGTTAGTTCGCTTTGCAATCTTGACCTCACATCAATTTGCCCTGAATTAATAAAGCGGGCGTTTCACATTGCATTTCCCATTTTCAGTCACTAAACTTGAGAAGCAGCGTGGAGCTAATAAATGATATAAAGAAAACAAAACCATACTAGTTAATCAATTATACAGTAAGCAGTTCTAAAAATACCTACTTTTCTATTGAGTTCTTCTCTTTCTTTATGTGATGACATTGTATCCAGCTTTCATGTATCTTGTGTTTGACTCGTGAAAACATTTCTCTGCTGCTGTGGAAAAAAAAAAAGATACACAAGAAATAACATGATCTATGTCTATATCTTTTATACCAGCACCTTCTTGCTTTGTAAAATTTAACCAATTTTGGTAAAATTAAATTCATGGATCGCCGATCATTTTTAATCTTGTATCAGATTTTATGGTATTTTTCCTTGCGTTTAAAATTCTAAATCGTACCAAGCTGGATATTTATATTCTTTTCATCGTTGTTTTATTATTTAAACATTGATTCGTGTATTTATTTATATGTTTTCTATTCATTTGCTTTCAATTCGATAAATAATTCCTATTATTTTGTCTCCAGTTTTTAGATATGACCTATCGCAAGGCTTACAATTGCTGTTTTTTGATGACCCTCGTGATGACCTTTTTGTGTTGCATTTTGGATGTGTCTTTGACTATATTTCTTTTAGATTACTCTTTCAATTAAATTTTACTACTAAAATTGTGCTACTTTCACCTTTCCGCATGTTCTTAAAATGAGCTGAAATAGCAAAAAGTTTATAAAGAAAAAATGATGTTGAATAATTTGCAGCTAGCTTAAGCATCATAATTACGTTAGCTGCTGATTTGAATGCAAAATCAATGGAAGGTAGTGATAATACAACTAAGAAATGTCAAAGGTTATAGAGCAGCAAGAAGAAGTAACTTCACAAAAGCCGAAAGGTCCAAGCAGAGAAATTAAATTAGGAGCAAGAAGCATAGCAAGAACTGAAACTAAAATCATAACAGAAGATGGTCAATATGAAACAAGTTACTCAGATATAATGAATTACTTCATGGGTGTTGTAACTGTCTTAGGTTTAAGAATTACGTACTCAAAAACATACTTAAAGAGATCAGAAATAACTCCTTTTCCTGTTAAACAACCATAAAGGAACAAACAGATTAAATAATTATATAAAAAAAAGACAAATCCATTTCCATAAATGCTCTGAAATAGCAAGAGAGAAGAATATCATCATTGACACTATTTACCATCCAACATTAAATTCAGCTCTTACAGTTGCTTACAGCATGCTCTTAAAGAAGATGCTTAAAATGTCCATAAATTCACCATCAAACATGAATACTGAGAAAGTCATACTGTAAATTATTTCGATTTCATTATCTCAATTTACAATTGATTATTGGCTATTTAATAGCACAAGGAAGTATCTGAGTGTCAGTAAACCTAAGGAGGATAAATATATTTTTATTGTAAAATCTAAACAAAAGAAATCAAGGCGAGCAGTAACTGAAGCGAAAAAAACCCTGAAAATCCTACACATGTTTTTTTTGTGTCTTTTCCCAAGTACTATTCTTAAGTCTAAGCTATACATTTCGTACCTTGATGTGGGAGAAAAAAATACCATGTGCACAGCTACTATATCTAATATTGCCACCTAAAGACAATGGAATTAATTTTAAGTTGGAAAAGATCAACGAAATGAAACATAATTTGATTAAAGATATCTAATATTATAGAGGTACCAAGAGAAAATATAAAATTGTATAAAATTTAGGTTAGTATTTAACAGCTGCTAATTTAGGAATCGCAACAAGATTTATTATCCCTCTAGCTTTTAAGGGGTTTGGTGCAGCCTTACTGGGGTTTGTTGCTGATTTATTATCCCTCTAGCTTTTAGGGGGTTTGGTGCAGCCTTACTGGGGTTTGTTGCTGATTTATTATCCCTCTAGCTTTTAGGGAGTTTGGTGCAGCCTTACTGGGGTTTGTTGCTGATTTATTTCCCTCTAGCTTTTAGGGAGTTTGGTGCAGCCGTACTGGGGTTTGTTGCTAAAGTTTTCAAAGAGGCTAGTATACAATAAAGTCTTAAAACACGATAAGATTGTAACCTCTGCCATAAGTTAGTTAAATAGTATTGATCATATGGTAAGTAAGGCAAAAAGGGATATCAAAGTTAGTCACGAAAAATTTAATTTGACAGTTACCTAGTACAACAGATACAAAGAGATAAAACAAAATGGCATCAGCAAAAAGTAAGCAACATAGAAAGATAAAATACAGATGAACTAAAATTAAATTTAGCAGAAGGAAAGAAGTAAAAGACAAAAATATTTCGGATACTTTTGCAGCAAATATGAAATCTATTATAATAACTGAGGCAATGAGTACGGCGTAACTAAAATAATCTTTAACTATTAGTTGTCTGAATGTTAACTGCTGTCATTTCCGATACTTAAATGGAATGCTATATTACCATAGAAGGGCAACCTGACACAGAAATATATATTATAAATCCGATTGATTACAGAGATGGTTTACTATCAATTGCATTAAAGAGAATCGATATTGTAGTTTTCTATTGCACTATTTCAAATGACATGAAACAACATATTTTAATACATCGACGATAAGAATGCAACAGAAACTGTTTTAAATCCAAGTGGATTTTATAACCTTGAAATGTACATGAACACAATCAAAGAGGGGATGACTGCAAATAACAACAATGAAGAAAGTATTGATATTCAGAGTTATAAACAAAAGTCAACAGTTTTAGTAACTTCTAGCAATAATTATACAGTCTTCATAACTGACTGCAGCTTTAAATTGCTAGGATTCAATGGGCAGAGATCTATGCAAACTACTACTGTATCAGATACAATTTGTGGCTTTTTTTTAAAACCTAAGCATGTATACATTTTCCTAGAGAAGATCAATAACACGAAAACTTACTTCGACGGCTGCTATTAATATTCACAAGAGTCATAGCCATTTGAAACTATTTTTTCATGGTGATTTAATTTCATATGCTCTAATAGTTTATACAGACAATTGCAAGGAGGAACCATAAATAGATTGAACAACAGCATTAAAAATGAAGAAGGAAAAATGATAGATTTCCACGGTATGACTGTAACTTACTTATTTCACTTTGAGCGCAATAGTGTAAGCAATTACTACATGATTGGATAAATATATTTAAGGGGACATTTTGATTTTAGAAATAAATAAATTGAGATCGAAGGAGAAAACTTAAATAACTACCGTACTGTAAATGTAGGGGATCCAGTACACGAATTTAATGCAGGTAATAAATATTTGTACAAAACAAAATGACACTCAAATTCTTGAGACTTTGGAGAATAGTAATTTGAAAGATATAAAAACATGGACAGAAAAGGTACACAGCATATTAACACCATTAGAACATATCTCAAATGAAAATATCTCAGAACGGCATAAACAAATAGAAGACAACAAGACGAAAACTTCATATGCTCAAGATTTATTTACCAGTAGATTAAATACTATATCCAGGACTTTGTAAGCTTAAGGAACTATCAGAGATAGATCCGGAGAAATACCAAACACACACCAATTATTACAACCAATTGAACAAAGGATAAACAGCGATATTTCTGCCATACAGGCTGACATGGAATATGGAAAAAATCTCTCGAACATTCAATACTCTACAATTTATAGAGCGATGAAGAGACTAAAAAGCTTGTTGATGACTTTACAGCTGATATGATAAAGTTGGATGATAGACCGACTGCTAACGTGAATACATTGTGGCAGTTGCAAAAAAAACCCCAAAAACAAATAGTGATTTCACAGAAATAACCAAATAGATAGATGAAAACAAAAACAAAATGAGTGTGAGTGAAAGTGTGATTAGATCTATGAGAATGAACTGTAAGTTATCTATGACTGAGACAAGATTAATGTACTAAAATATCAAACCTTAGTAACTCTTAATAATGAACTCACTGCTAAAATCGATTACTCAGGAACATATGCCATGGGATATAGAGATCGATAACTAATTGATATTATCTGTGTGTTTACAAGGATGCGTTGATAAATTAGAAAAGAAAAGTGAAACGATTAAGAAAAGTTGTAAATAAATTAGAAAACAGTTTACAATAGATGTTTTCAAAAACAGATAACGAAAAACATCATATTATTGATAAAAAGATTTAGCATTAAGTGAACGATGCAGTTAAATGATAAATATAATGAGACATAGAGACATTTATAATTGAAATATACACAAACATGGTAAAAAAATTAGTACTGTGGTGGGTAATATAATTGATCAAATTAGAAACAATTTAACAGAGCAAAGCAATCAAGTTTTTTTAACGTATAAGAGGGATGGATAAGAAACTAATATCTCTAAGTATATGGATAGAGAATTTTGCTTTAGATGATATAAGAAATGGGATATATACTTTTAGTTGATTTAAAGAGGGTGTTCAATACGGTTTGTTGGGCTTATTCTCTGGTTTCGGAACACAACCAACAATAACTAACACTTATGGACTTGATTATGCTTCATCACGTTTTACTAAGTACTAGTTGCACATAATAGATAACATGCTGTAATATGTACTTAAAATAAAGAAATCAGAATTTATATACAAATTTTCAACTTGAACACATCTTCTGTTAAGTTTGAATTTTCTATTAGATTTGTAATCAATAATAGTAATTTTGCTTACTCAGTAAATATCGATACATTAACTGAAAAATATATAATAAATGAAATAGTAACATATTATATATTTTGTTCAAGTCAAAAAGTTGACAACAGTGAAGAATAATACGAATTAACATCTAATATCGGACACAGCATCAAAATATGTAACCATTACATAGCGAGAGCGAAGCGAACAATATCTAGCACTAAGTGTAACAACAGTAGCAATTATTATTGCTTTAGTATTCTCATGAAGTAATTGTATGTTTAGATTATTTGATCCAAATGGTACAAATGAAGAAAAATAAAATAACAAAAAAAAAACACGATAGAACAATTACAGAAAAAGACTCATGAAAATTCAACGAAACAGAGCAAAGTCACTTGATTACCTAAATGAGACATTAAGATAAGAAGATATGGTTACTCAGAACTTAAATACTTTGGATTAAGCTTTATCCTCTTTATTCTCGTACTAATCCTGATGCTGGTTTATTAAAATTTTGATAACCTAAACTTAATGATTTTACCAGCCTTCTGATAGGCAGATAACGTATGAGTATGTTTTTATTGCCATTGTAATTAGTGCTGATATTCACATGGGTTATAAGTACCTCTGAGAGCAGAGATGGAAGCGAACAAGTTCAGAAATTAGCTAAATCAATAGATAACAAGGGCAACATATGGAAACTATATAACTCCTTACACACAGGAAAAATAAAAACAACAAGGTGTTAAACATCCTAATCCAACTCATCGCTGTATTACACATACAGCAAGTAGTACAAAACCTGACAAATGCTTCGTGTGGTAATACCTGGATTTGTACCTGGCAGTTTTTATAGTTATTTCCTTCGATATAAAGGTTAAAGGAGGTGCTAGCAATACAGTTGGGATCACATTTACGAAAAATAACCATTTCTTTTGGTGGTGTTAATATTTGTAAGCTGAATAATTAAACATTTTGATGGCTTTTAAAGATGTATAGGTACCAATATATGTGCGAACAAACAAATTAGAACAAAGAATAAATAATGAAAGACAAAGATATTGCACAAAACACTGGTACACAAACTGGTTAATTTATTGTAAACGTAAAGAAATTGTATAATACACAATGCTTTCGATGTATAACAGATCATTGTCCGTCGTATTTGTTTATGTTTTTATGAATTTCTTTTCTTCCTAGCGACTTTAGATTGACAATTACACTGGAAAAAAGCATTTGAAGTGATAGAGGCTGCTAACCAAGATCAAGAGCTAGAGAATATTTGCCTGTAGGACGATACAAATACTTCTGATACAGTGGTTAATTCTGTAAACAAAAGGTACAGGAATGGAATTCCTTTCTTTTATGATAAAATCGCAAGAAATAAATATTGATGTGTCAGCAAATACGACCTTAACAACTTTCATACTACATTCGCCAAGAATGAGTAGAAATGGAGTATTGATAATATACAGAAAAGACACAGAAACTCATCCTGAAAAGTATTTAATTTCAACGATAGGAAAATATTGATTACTGTGGAAGGATTACCAAGCATGTTTTACTCGCGTGGATATAAAACGAATTATCAATTTACAGAAGCAACGAACTACGTCTTTAACGAGGAACAAAACACACGCAAATTAGCAATATTAGTGTTCATAATTTGTTTACACAGCACCATTCTATGTGGTTTGATTTAGGTAGCATACATGATAATATGTTACATGGAACAGGACATAAATTAGCTAATTTTACGAATACGCATACAGATAAACAGAAAAGAAAACTTAGATGCGCACAAAATGTATACTTATTTTGTATCTGATGCTCGGGTAAACATTTAGAATAAGGAAAGAAAATATATAATGTTTAAAATAATTACAGTATTAGTAAAGATGAACAAACAAACATGGTCGGAAACCCTGTTTACGTGCTAAATTTTAGATTTTAATCACCAGTGAGTTTCAGGTTTTATGTTTGGAAAGTGTACCAAATGTAATACAAATGGTGCAGTTGAGCAAGAAAGATGTGTAATATATGGTTCCAGAAGTACTCAATATCTGCAACAAATTAATTCACTTTAAAAATGCTGAGACGAATATAAACCAACCAATGGTCTTATGATATAATCAATGTTGTTGCAGATGCAATGAAAAGGTATAATATCAAGAACTGAACTTAGACTACATTTCGAAAATATCAAAGATATACATGAGACACTGAACAAATTAATGGTAAATAAACAATAGCAAAATGTCAGGCTGTTTATGGAGGTATTTCAGTACAAATCAAATAAGATTAACAAAATATAAACTACCCATTCTTTTTACTGAATATTGTTTCTATGTATGATTTAGGTACACCTATAAAACCATATAACTCAAAATAACGGATCATCACATAAACCAAAACCAATGAATATGAGAGGGAGTTTTGTTTATTTCATTGAGAAAAACAGCAAGTGAGTAAAAGCGAACAAGTTCTTAAGTCTGATGATATCCTCCTTACGACACCAAGACAAAGCAAGTTTTTTATATACTCACTCAGATCTTGTATCTAACATTTAAATAACGTTAGAAGCATGAGCACTATAACTATGTATTTGAGAAAACCTCAAACATGATTATATGTGGTGTTACAAATTGTTCAAGAACAAAGTTTGTACTAAATTTGATTGCAACTGAATATTACAACTTTTTTGAGTTGGTTATTTTATGTTCAACGTCATGTACAATAAAACCTACAACAGAAAATGGCCTATTTAGGGACTACAATGTCATTGTAATATATCCTGGAGATAAATTAGATTAATGGTTATGATTTTTTTTTTATTAGTGTATACCAGGATACTAATACTTTGCTTCTGATAGATGACTGTGCAAACTTAGAATATGCAAACCAAAGATGCAAGCAACCTACACAAGTTAGAATTTATTGATAGACATTAGGGAATAACTATGTGGTTGATAATGCAAAATATACCTCTGTCATAATAGATCTTTGTGAAAATGTTAGATTTATTGCTGTCTTTTACTCTAAAGACTAAAAGTCAATAGAAAATGTGTTTGAGGAAAATAGTATACTATGTATATCAATGAGAGAAGAGTAAGATGAAAATAAATAGTATACTATGTATATCAATGCGAGAAGAGTTAGATGAAAATAAATACTATACTATGTACATCAATGAGAGAAGAGTTAGATGAAAATAAATAGTGCACTATATATATATCAATGAGAGAAGAGTTAGATGAAAATAAATAGTATACTATGTATATCAACGAGAGAGAGAGAGAGAGAGAGAGAGAGAGAGAGAGAGTTAGATAAAAATTACAAGAAAATAGCAAAATAAACTCTTAATGAGGATTTAATTTCTGTTTATTTACAAGGGAGTAGGTGAGTAGCCATATGTGAGTAGGTGAGTAGCCATATGTGAGTAGGTGATTAGCCATATGTGAGTGTATTTTATTTACAAGGGAGTAGGTAAGTAACCATATGTGAGTGTATTTATTTACAAGGGAATAGGAAAGTAGCCATATGTCAGTGTATTTATTTACAAGGGAGTAGGTAAGTAGCCATATGTGAGTGTATGTATTTACAAGGGAGTAGGTAAGTAACCATATGTGAGTGTATTTATTTACAAGGGAATAGGAAAGTAGCCATATGTCAGTGTATTTATTTACAAGGGAGTAGGTAAGTAGCCATATGTGAGTGTATTTATTTACAAGGGAGTAGGTGATTAGCCATATGTCAGTGTATTTATTTACAAGGGAGTAGGTAAGTAGAAATATTTCAGTGTATTTATTTACAAGGGAGTAGGTGATTAGCCATATGTCAGTGTATTTATTTACAAGGGAGTAGGTGATTAGCCATATATCAGTGTATTTATTTACAAGGGAGTAGGTAAGTAGCCATATTGGAGTGTATTTATTTACAAGGGAATAGGTAAGTAGCCATATGTCAGTGTATTTATTTACAAGGGAGTAGGTAAGTAACCATATGTGAGTGTATGTATTTACAAGGGAGTAGGTAAGTAGCCATATCAGTGTATTTATTTACAAGGGAGTAGGTAAATAACCATATGTCAGTGTATTTATTTACAAGGGAGTAGGTAAGTAACCATATGTCAGTGTATTTATTTACAAGGGAGTAGGTAAGTAACCATATGTCAGTGTATTTATTTACAAGGGAATAGGTAAGTAGCCATATGTCAGTGTATTTATTTACAAGGGAGTAGGTGATTAGCCATATGTCAGTGTATTTATTTACAAGGGAGTAGGTAAGTAGAAATATGTCAGTGTATTTATTTACAAGGGAGTAGGTAAGTAGCCATATGTCAGTGTATTTATTTACAAGGGAGTAGGTGATTAGCCATATATCAGTGTATTTATTTACAAGGGAGTAGGTAAGTAGCCATATGGGAGTGTATTTTTTTACAAGGGAATAGGTAAGTAGCCATATGTCAGTGTATTTATTTACAAGGGAGTAGGTAAGTAACCATGTGTGAGTGTATTTATTTACAAGGGAGTAGGTGAATAGCCATATGTCAGTGTATTCATTTACAAGGGAGTAGGTAAGTAGCCATATGTCAGTGTATTTATTTACAAGGGAGTAGGTGATTAGTCATATGTCAGTGTATTTATTTACAAGGGAGTAGGTGACTAGCCATATGTGAGTGTATTTATTTACAAGGAAGTAGGTAAGTAGCCATATGTCAGTGTATTTATTTATAAGGGAGTTGGTGATTAGCCATGTCAGTGTATTTATTTACAAGGGAGTAGATGATTAGCCATATGTCAGTGTATTTATCTTATCCACTAAATATCTCTTGTCATCATAGTAACTTAATGTAACTTTATTTAACGTAATATTGTATCTCGCATGATGGCAGAATAAAATTAATATAGTATATCTCATGATGGCAGAATCAAATTAATATCGTATATCTCATGATGGCAGGATCGAATTAAATTCATCTCGTTGTGATTTATAGTTTGATTAAAGTAACAAACTTTCCACATTTCTAATTTTAAGTTTTTTTAATTACTAATTTCTTTTTATACCTTTGCATACTTTTTTTTTGTAAGTTGCAAAATCATATGGCTTTCTTCTAAGACCAAGCAATTCTTGCATTGGTACACCGTTTTTCCCATTCATCTTTAAAAAGTCCTTGTACTTTTTATTCATTTGACGTGCACCAAAACTAATATCTTTTTTTTATAATCGCGTGTATCGTAAAACTGATTAATTTCCTTTATGGCATTTTAAAAGTTATCTGTTTCTACAGAAACACATAATGTATCTGTATCCGCCATTATAAGTTTCATTTTAGTACCATATTTGTGTTTGAGGTTGTTGTAGTAGAAGTCATACAGCAGTAACTTACTTAAATTTGTCACTGTAAAGCCACCATAAATTGTTTTGGTTAACTGTATTTTCTTGTTCTTTAAACTAACTGCATGTAATATCATATCTTTTGTTAAGCTTGCTCCCCTTGCTAATGATATATATGTTTGAAATTTAAAATATGTTTCTTAGTTAGTACATATATTTACATTCATTCTCTTACTTAAATTTTCCATCTGTCTGTGTGTATGTATTCAACTTTGGCTTCTTAACGTTGACATAATTTAGGCTCGTTTTTCCCATTCACTCAAGACCCGCAGCTCAATCGGACTTTCATACTGCTGAACGAAGTGTCAAGATTCAACAGTGCACTCTATTGCCATCGATACTTAGATACTGTACATTCCAATGCTTTATTTACCACGACTAGGGATCTGTCTGACGGTGGTGCATACTTTAGGGGTAATAAGGTATCTGAATGAATAATGCTGACATAAAGCCGTTTAAGATTACACATGAATTCACAATTGTAATAAATATTTCTGCCACCTTATTGTTTGCCCATGCTAGTAGACACTACTCTCACCACTAGAAGAAGGTCTATATCTGGACTTATTTCGATACACATGCGTCTCAAATTCCCTTTCGGTCTGATGCACCAAATTTGAGACAGGTAACATTCAATATTTCAGACCATGAAAAGCAGGCAGCTCAGACAGGGTAGTGATAGATATTCTTATTAAGCGATCTGTATCACTGTTATATAAAGATCGTGTTTGGTTATTTGCATGTGTGCGTGATTTCATTAAAATATTTAAACGCGAACAGTTTAGGTTTTACATTTTAGTACACAGAAAACGTTTAAGTCTTTAAGTCTTTACTTTGTTTTGAGTACTCTCTAGATAACATTCACAGTATTCATTCTTTACTGCACTGTTAGGTTAGTTCACATATGTTATCTATGAGATCACCATTAATAGTGTCTCACATTATGGTCGTCGACCTTGAGAATCAATACGATATGGAATGTTTCAGTTTTGTGCAAGTTATTCCATTTCAAACTTCATTTAGTTAATGTACCTCAATATATCGGCATGTCAATATGAGAACATGTGAACATGATTTGGTCCGTTGTTAATAGAAAAAATATTCCCTAAACCCTCACTTGTATGACGGACTGCAAATGTTTCTACAAGAAAATGTGTATGCAGTCAAAATCGCTACACCTTATTTCTTCCCGGATATAGGATATCAAATGCAAGATGCTCATTGCACTTGTTATTGTTTTAGCATAGGCGTCGAAACCATAGGAGTATCTGAATTAAAGAGTGACGGACATGAATAAAGTTTTCTTCATATTTCAGCGATCATCCTTGAAGTTTCATATTATTGGAGTTTAGAGTTTACCGTCCAGCGATCGTCTTTCAGCGTTCATGTTTTTGTTTTAAATGTTTATAGTTTATAGTTTAGAGTCATTTGTAAGCGTGTAGCATCTAGTAATCATTTTTCAGCGATCATTTTCAGGTTTATTTATTGCGGGACAGACGAGTGGACATATTCTATTGATCAGCTTTCAGAATTTGATGTTTCTGTCAACGCCTACGTCTATCAATCGCCTTCATTCGATCATCTTTTAGTGGGATTACGGGCAGTGTCTGTAAAATGTGGGACTCTGGGGGTGATGCTGCCACGTTCACTTCGTTCGCGACGCAAAAAGCTCAATTTCAGAGAGACAGACCTCTCTGAGCAGGGAGTTAAAGACTTGGTACTGGCTCTTGGTTGTTATTAACCTATTTTTGTCGTGTGGGGCTGGGTTGTTTATTTTTGAAAAAGGAAAATAAGGTCATCTATAAATGAGTCAGGAAGCATACTGTCGAACATTTTTATCGTGAAGGTAGGGTGTTTGTTTTTGAAAAATTATTTTTGTCTCGCGGTAGTTGTGGGAAGGGTGCTGGTTTTCGAAAAATATAAATATGGCTGGTTGTGGGCATACCGTTGTGAGTTAGAAGATGCGGGTACTATACTACTTACGTTAGATGAGTAAATTCTTATTTTTAAGGATTTCCGAACATTAATGGTGGTGTTACCGTGACAAATTGACAGAGGAGACGGTAAAACCACAACTTCAAATCCTCAAAATACAAATATGTTATACCACCCTAATAAACACATTCCAAAATTGTGTCCCACAATTAGCCATAATTGCAGTTTTGAGTGGTTCTATGTCACATGATGTGCAATGACGTCACAATAGAGTCAACATTTCCAACAGTATGTCGTTGATTTTACTGCAATCCGTTTCTATGTTCGACCAATCAGAAACCGAGTTTCATTAGCAGATTTACTTCAATCACAAATATTTTGTCAATCAAATATTGCCGTTTAAAGGAAGAACAAAGAAAACAGATATTTCTGGAAAAGCACATGTTCAACAGTGTTTCAGAATTGTTATCATCATCATATTCATCGTCAGGAAAGCTGCGTCATCATTCATTTCAAAGTTGAACGGCCCGATATTTATTAGATTGGATAAATATACAACGCGTTCAAAAGGGGAGATTGTAATCCGCAGACATTCCCCAATCATTTTAACTTTATGGGTTTTTCATGTAACGCCAACACTTGATATATCAAATTCTGTCTACTTAGATTACTTTGTCATCTTTCAACATTAGCATGTCGTTTTGTCTCCCGGGGGAAATTTCCGCCGTTGATGATTGACTGGAAATGACCTTCACTTTGGCATCTGCACTCTTTGAAAGGCGCTTTGTCGTTTATTTAAACAGAATATGTAATTACCAGAGTCAATCGTCACTAAGTTGATTTATTAAATTTATTAAAATGTTCAAAAACACATGGTCTCTTTCCTATATATACGAGATCCTTAACATACTAACGTTCCAGACTGTAAAATCCGAATAGAGAACTTCACTCAATACAGAAGTGAGAGGATAAGAGCTCACACAGTTGATAGCAGTAACATATTTTCGAGATACTATTCTATACTCTTGTTAAGGTCTCCCTCTGCACCAAATTTGGGTACGTTTGTATCAATATCAACCTGTATGACTGTCGATTTACTCAACAAGGCGGATGCAAAATAGGCTATGGAAGTCTGAGGCATTGTTTTACTTTGTTTTCAAGATTCATATTGTTTTTTCCGATCTCGACGTGAAGAAAAAGTTCACAATGATGGCCTTCCATCTTATTTAGAAATAATCATGGAGTAAAGAATAAAAATATATCAATTGTGTGTTGACGTAAACAGATGACAGTTACCTGAGTGTATATATATATATATATATATATATATATATATATATATATATATATATATATATATATATATATATATATATATGATATTGTAGCTATCTAGGAGAAAGGAATCGGTAGATTCCAAAAGCATATATATATATATATATATATATATATATATATATATATATATATATATATGTATATATATATGTATATGTATATATAATGCTAGGCCTGAATATCTGGATTTTCCAAGTTAAATAATCTTTATAATCCACTGGAGTGAAATACAAATAAATAATTTTTCACTGCCCGTCAAAAGACATTGATAACGTTATGAATAAGAAAGTTCGAGCTGTTTTCTGTAGTCTAGTGGTAAGTATGGCCGCCTCGCATTTAAAGGAATCGAGATCAAATCCAACAATGTGCAAATTTTTTTTTTCTTCATTTTATTTTTTATGTGCTGTTTTACCTTGAATTGGGAAGGAGAACTATGTTACTACTGATATTTTCCGTGCGATTATACACACAACACAGCAGAACATAAACGGTAAACCGCTGACATTATCGTGCGGGATACAGTAAGAAATCTGATACTTCAGTCTGTAATACATAAAATGTAAATGTTGCGTGAAGACAAAGAGAAACATTGACTAATTCTAGCTACTGACAATAACAAATTGACTTATTGTAAGAATACATATTCAGTTAGCTGTGTAAAGAGCATTTGACTTTAGATACTGAAAAATATTCAATTAGATGGCATATAAATGTCGCTTATGATAAAAACACATGTCCTGAATATACGACAGGACATCATGTTCAGAGATTATATTAATAAGTAAACGTAGGGGTTTTATATTTTGTATATACCATTATTCAATACATATTTGATGCCTAGTGTTTAAACATTGATACATAACAATGATACATTTTAACACCTGTTGTAATGACTGATGTTAGTCAAGATTCAAAACTCCGTAGAAAGGAAAGAGGATCATCCAAATATTCTCCATTGTTGCCTTGATTTCAGGAATAATCTAACATTAATTACGCTAGATTATTTGGATATGTTCCCAAATGGTTAACATACGATCTGATGATACATAATGATCATTCCCGCAGTCTTCTCAAAGCCAATTGCAGAATATCCTTCAGCAGCATGTCTCCTGAGTGAAATAGCACCAGTTAGACTCCCATCATCACTTACTTCAAAGGACATTTAAAATGTCTTGTACTAAAACAAAGACAGACCTTTTCTGGTTGATATACATCATATCTTACTCGCCTATGTCAAGTGTGATATACTAAACGTGAAACGTGGATCACAACTTCTCAATTTTGGTTACATATATTCACAAATCTAAAAGATCTCTATACAAAATAATCAGGTACAGCTGGATATATATTGAGATATGTGAGCGTTGTTTGGTCCAACAAATTCACTCGAAATTTAATTAAAAATTTACTTTAATACCGAATTAAAAATACGACACATACTGTTAATTAGGTACAAATAGAGAAGAGACAAATTATGTTTACAACCAAAGGAGGCAAATAAATCTTTTGATTCCTCTCTTCAATTATAAGTATTGTCTTTTGAAGAAGAGAACCAGACTTGTATACCTTTTAGGGAAAAAAAACTTCCTCTCTCAAACGAGGAGATTTACTTGGGTTTTGACCCCATTAGGCCATGTGGTCAATGATTTTCGAAATCATAATCCTAGCTGCGCTAATTCTGTAGTCGTTCCTAGTAACTTAGAGAGGCGTCGGTCTATCATATAGCATTTGTATAGTCTTTGCGTTTTTTCATGGAGCGGGCATTACAATGAAGTCGTTAAAAAGCTTTCCAAAACGTATTGATGCCGGGTTTCAAAATAACCATCTGACCATCGCATCACATCTCTCTCTCTCTCTCTCTCTCTCTCACACACACACACACACACACACACACACACACACACACACACACACACACACACACACACACATATATATATATATATATATATATATATATATATATATATATATATACTATATATATGCTAATCAAGCTCTTCGTCAGGAGTAAATACAACTTGCAAAAGCAAATAGAAGTAACACAAAATCCAAGAGGAAAAATCTGCATTATTTATACGTTTTGAATGAAAGGAGAAATCTTCATAAAAGGAGTTAAAATATAAAAAAAATATCAGATGAAAAAGGTATCGAAATGGGTAATCTGCGTTTCCTTATTTGTGATGTTTTCAAAATAACAAAAGATAAAATTATCAAAGGTTGGGGGTGATCCGCATAATAGCGTAATTGTATGTTATTTGTGCAGAGACTCAAATTGATTAGCGCTAATTCCAGGCACAATACAAAGGATGGAAACCATACGTGGCGAAAACCAGAAACTACAGAGTGTTTTAGCGAGATACTATAAAAGAGATAATACTGCTACCACTACTACTACTATTACTACTGTTGCTACTACCACTACTACAACTAATAATAATAATAATAATTCATACATAGAGTCAAGGAGTATTTACATAGGTAAAAATTGTCGAAATGTTTTGCTTACGGGTCATAAACTGACGTATGACTGACATATTAACAAAACTGCATTGTCGGGGGGGGGGGGGGTATTATGTTTATGCATTTAGTTGTATAATAAACCAAGGTCATAGGCCAACCACCAAAATGTTAACTCTAAAGCTTTGCCCTCGGGGCCAACCACCTAAATGTTTGGACCCATTTTTGCCGTTTGGTCAATTTTTGAACATGTTTGCTCAAGAACATTGTTTTTGACTAAAATTCTGCTTTGTACCCTATTTTTTTTTAAAATTATTACCTCACTGTTAAACATTAATAGCAAATGGTATAGGATGTTTTACTGTGATGTAATCATTCAATCTGCGATTACCTCTATCAGCACAAATCTCTAGCTTGATAACATTCAAAGATATCAATTTTAAACAAGTCGACAGAGAAAAAGAAAACAAACAACCCACAGGAAATAATCCTAAATAAATGTCTACTAGGCGCATTGTAATCGATGCATTTATACCTTTGACGAACAATTTTGACAACTGTTATTATTACTGAAGTTTATCTTTAATACCTACTTAAGTCTTTCAAGGAAACACAAGAACGGACAAAAGAGACTAAAACATGTTATCTAAAATCTCTCCAATAATAAAGTGTGTGGTTTTGAAGTCTTGGACATTTCTATAGTATTCCTGTATCTCTTTTTTCGACGGCATTCTAGCACCTTCTTCCGAGTCCCATATTTGACAAGTGAAAACATTTTCCCTGCATTCAGGTTTACAAAAGGTCAAAAGAGGCACAAAGAATGAAATGATATATATATCTATATCATCACCACTAACACCATCAGGTTTTAAAACATTCTACCATCTAAGATAAAAGTAAATTAATGGAATGTAAAGTAATTTTAACGCTTTTCATAGTTCAGATTTTGTTATAATGTCTATAAATTTCTAACTCTTGAGATGTGAATTGTCCCTAAAATTTTCAGCTTTGTGATTTCTATTTCTAAAGTCTCCAGAATATTATTCTCTGTGTTCTTCTTTCCAATTTTTTATGTTGTTCATCATACATGGTTAGCAGTTATGGTGTCCTATTAAACTGAGAGTTGTTCTTTACATGTTCATATTTCCAACACGTCTTAGTATCCATTAATTATATTTTATTACTTCATTTTCAATGAACTTTCAAAGACTGAAATTTTACTGCTGTTAATTTCAACATAAGTGTAAGATGAGTTTAAGGCATTTTTAAAGATTGATTAGAGATAATGGTAGACATCTTTTTTATGACCTCGAAACTGAGTTGTGATAATTTGAAAGTTCAATTTCAAATCATCTGAAAATCAGGCTAAATTATGAAGAAGTTTAATAGAAAAATAGTGTAGCATAATCTCTAAGTAACCCAAAAATCATGATTGCTTTCGTCTGATAATTTAATTTCAAATAAATGGAAGATAGCAAAGATCAAGTCAAAGAAGACTCTAAGGTTTAAAAGATAACTTTACAAATGAAGAAAGATCTATATAGAGTTGAACTTGGCTGACAATTTGGAAAGCGTTAAGAGGAACTGAGGAAATCGACATGTCTAAAAGCTATATTGAAAGTCGAACTAAAACAAGTTGAAACGAAATTCAGTATTTGATGTGTAGAGGACTCTTTATTTTAGGTGTTGCATTAATGTACAACAAAGATAAGTCATATCCGAAACCTGTCCAAAAGAAATCAGTTAAATTAGTTATTGTACCAAAATACAACAAAATCTAAGTCCAGAAATGATGTGAACTTTCATAGTAATAAATGTCAATAGAGATAAACAACATACTTAGCACTATTTCTCAATCAATTATTAAAACAGCTCTTTTCTGAAACCTGTACCAAAAGAATCAGTTAAATTAGTTACTGTAGCAAAAAAGAGTACTGTACACACTCGGATATTAGGTAACTTAATCCAACTTTATCCTTGTATTACATACACTCCCAGTAGTATTAAATCTGAACATAATTTAGAAGTGCTAATAAGTTAGTTGGGACTCAATGTCATGACTGTACCTAGATAATTTTTCATATCGTTCAATGCAAACGTGTAAAGAGATGTTAATAATGCAGTGGTATTGTTAATTGACATTCTTGTTTCTTATTGTAGCGATGATCTTTATACGATGAATGACTACAACATTTTCATTACATACAAAGATTAGTGGTTATCAGCGTAATCAGAATAGGGCAGATTATAATGAATGATACATTGAAATGTTAAGATCATGGCGTCGATTAACAAATAATCCTAAAAGTTCTACCATAAATTGAAAATAAAAGATAATCACTCAGATCGAGATATAAATTAAGGACTGATGCCGCAGTTAAAATGGGCCCCGGGTGGCCGAGTGGTCTAAGGCGCTCGCCTTTACAGATCACTGACATCTCACCTCTGTCCGCGTGGGTTCGAGTCTCGGGCTCGGCCAACATGGGTATGTGAGTAAGCTTGCCAGAGACTTCCCGTGGGTCGGTGGTTCTTCCCGGGGTTTTCTCGGTTTCTTCCTCCACCAAATATACTGGCCGCCATGTACAGCCTATCATGTGCTGAAAAATGGCGTTAAACCCATAACAACCAACCAACCAACCGCAGTTAAAATGTTCATATGGACTAAGACGCATTCAGTATTAAGGACTTTTTGTCAGATCTATGAGTTATGATTTGTTTTGTGCCGTGTGAATGTGCTGAAGTAAAGTTTGCTTATATATTGAGAGAGTTAACAGATTTACCCGTAGACTATTTCAAAGTGGTCAGATCGTCAAATAAAACTTTATAAAAAATCGCTATTAAGTTTAAGTAACAACCATACATACCTTAGTACTCTCTCTCTCTCTCTCTCTCTCTCTCTCTCTCTCTCTCTCTTACACACACACACACACACACACACACACACATATATATATATATATATATATATATATATATATATATATATATATATATATATATATATATATATATATATATATATATAGTTCTTACTTGAATGAAATAATTTCACAAAATTACTCTTAACCAAGTTTAGAAGACACTAATAGAAGTTCTAATTAGAGTACATGTTATTCTCATTGCAATTTCTACAGTGATGGATTCTGTGGGTTCGAAGCAACCGAATCCTCCTTTTTGATTCAAATATTACACTTTGCACTGAAAAACCGGGTTACTACCTGGGACTGAAACATGTGTTAATACCAGATACTAGGGAGCACATCTAGGTTAGGCAAAATATTAACAACAACAACACCAACAACAACAACAGCAGCTGCAGCAGCAACAACAACTTCTAATACTACTACTACTAATAATAATAATACATGTACAACATTTCAGCTAGGTGTTTTGATAAGTATTGGGGACACGTTTTCCACAGGTACTATTAATTCAATCAATATGAATGATAATTTAGATCAATTCTCTAATTTGACAAACAAAGTGGGTATAAGTTTTATATGACTCAAATACATTCTGAGCATCTGGCTAAGATTTAAGGGTAAAAACATAATTCCTTATAAGATATTTTCTCGTCAGAATACAAATAAAATAGTTATTTTTGTTAGAGAGAGAGAGAGAGAGAGAGAGAGAGAGAGAGAGAGAGAGAGAGAGAGAGAGAGAGAGAGAGAGAGAACAATATATTATACTAATTAACCAAGTTTAAATTAGAACACTTTAATACTTTGATGTTTGGTCACCTTTCTTTCACGTGCGTATTTATTTGTTTCACGAACATTAAAAGTCATTGAGATATTTAGAGACAGGTGTATGTCTTAGGCAACGATTGAAACTGAACTTGTGGAAATATTTTAAATTAATTATTAAAATAGTTTAAATGCAGTATTTGTGAGCTACTTCTAACACAACACATCCTAGTAAGTACTTCTTTCGTTATTATTGCTTATGGTGCTTTGATTGAGTGTGAGAACTTATATTGAAATAGAAAAAGAGAATACGTTGTTTTTTAAATTGAAAGTCTTTAGGTATATTTTTGAGTATGGTCTTTTCTCTTTTAGAAGTAAATATTTCTTTATTGACTTTATTGAAATATTTCAATTTCAAAGATATTTTGTTTTTTGTCGGAAGAGAAATTATTAGTTTTTGTAATCTGTCTGGAAGTAAAGAAATTAATGACATTATTAGACGGTGTCTTATCTCTTCATCTCAGGCTACTAAGGGCGTAGCTAGGCAGTTTTCTGGTGTACAATTGGGGTGGGGGTGGGGGTGGGGGGTTGTTCTTGAAATTTAAAACATGGTATCTTGATTTTTATATATTACGCATGTGCGTCTGTGCTTATGCGTATTTACTACAAGACATTTTCACACATATATTTTTAAAAGGTGATGGAACAGTTTTGGTGCATCTCAATCTTTGTTAGTATAATCAAATTGGGTCACAGTAAACTAGATTTCATACTCCAGTTGTTGTTGGGGGGATAGGAAAAGGAATGTGACACTGTTTCATGCATGTATACTATGCGTTGAAATAGATAAAATGTTGATTGAAAATGATGCTAAGCTATTCATAAGTAGAACCAGCCATATCAAAATCCCAATGCAACAAATTTGTGATGTTTCTGGAACAGCTTTCAGTGAGATTTTGACATCATTTAAGGGAGAATTTATAAAAATTGTAAATCATAAAAAGGTTCACACTTTTGCAGCCAAATTGTTAGTCTAAAACAAATAGTCTCCCTAACCGACGTAGAAATATTGCAAATATGGTATTGTAGTTATAGTCAACTCTCAATGGCTCATATATGGTGATAGAGTACTTTAGTTTGTCTTTATAGTATGAAAATGAACCTCCATAGATTCCAAGAGTTTAAAGGGTCATTGTTGTTGTGGTATGATTTTCTCATTTTTGTAATACACCTTTTCAAGCCCCAAAACTATATATATATATATATATATATATATATATATATATATATATATATATATATATATATATATATATGTATATATATATTGTTAAAAAGCTGGGTATCTGATACTTCCCAAGACTTGGTCCAGGGTCAGGAAACACAGATACACTGTCAGGTGCATAGTTTGGTTACACATATGAATTCTTATTTTAATATCCATCAACTATATATATATATATATATATATATATATATATATATATATATATATATATATATATATATATATATATATAGATAGATAGATAGATAGATAGATAGATAGATAGATAGATAGATAGGCTGGGGATCTTTAGAGTTTCAAGTTGTGACCCAGGAGTTAAGTCCGCTGGGTAGTGAAAATATCCCCCAGATCAAACGTTTATTTAATTTCTGAATTCATCTTTTCCTTTCCTGAAACTGCATACATTTATATAACTATGGGTGGAAATTCTAATACTTTCAAATAGTGGACACAGGGACAAAGTCAAGATTGTATGAAACCACCTTGAGCTAAATTAGCCAAGGCTCTTTTCCCAAAACATTGTTAAAGTCAACTAAAGCACCTTGTGATGCTCTACAACTGTATGTATGGTAACAGAATGGGTGTCTCGATAGTTTAAAAGCTGTGACCCTTTTATACTCCATCATCAAGAGTGCCATGCCTAGAAGTGAAATTAAAATTTCAGAAATGCATAATCTTCACTTAGTTCCATCGCTTATCCAAGTTGCAAGTTTCTAGCAATAACAATATCGACTTTTAGTGGCAATGGAAAATAATATCACACCTCTATGAAAAATGTGGGACATTACAATAAAACAGCGTTCTAAAGGAGATCAAGAACATTTAGGTTTAACAAGAACTGAATAAGATTTATATGTACTCTGCTTTACCCTAGAGACTTCTTTCTTCAAGCTGCGTACAGCAAATTGATATTTGGTTTGTTTTAAACAATAATAAATATTATGCATGCCTGAGGTGATTTAAAAGGCCAACACAAGTGAATATAATAAAATCTTATCTCATAAAACTGACAAGGCATTGCAATTTGTTTGAGTTCTTGAATACATCAAGCTAAATTAATCAAGAAGTCTTGAATATGGTTACTACATTAGTCTCTGAGAGAGATTCTCTGATAATTCTATTTCAACCATCCATTCAGAGATATAGATTGCGATTTACCGTTACTTTAGGTTCTTAGCCAATCTTTATTTTACACATAAATTGATTTACTAATCAATTGTGAACTGAAATATATGAACAGATCTTATCTATATCTTAATATCAGATTGAAACTTTCTCACTTTAAAAGACCTTTCATGCTTCATAGACTGAAACTTTGTCACTGTAAAAATAGCTTTCATGCGTCATAGACTGAAACATTGTCACTGTAAAAATAGCTTTCATGCTTCATAGACTGAAACTTTGTCACTGTAAAAATAGCTTTCATGCTTCATAGACTGAAACTTTGTCACAGTAAAAAGAGCTTTCATGCTTCATAGACTGAAACATTGTCACTATACAAAATAGCTTTCATGCTTCATAGACATTTCATAGGTTCTTTGTTTAGGTCGGAATCCCATAGTACACTATTCCTTTATAGATTAATAAATTTAATTTGATCATTTTAAATAGTATTATACCATCATGGTCAAAGTAGGTCACTGCAACCTAATTTAGGCTATGATTTGACAACTTTTGGTTTTGGTACTGATTAAGCCACAATACTATTTTTCCCATTTTGTTTTTTTTGGGTTTTTTGCCTGATCAATCCAGTTTATTGAAAACGTACCGTTTTCCTTCTCTGTTACATGAGAACCTGAAATATTTTCAGACCTAATATGAAAAGAAAGACACGATAATGAGCTTGAGAGATGATACACTTTCTTAATAAACCTTTGCGCACCATCATTGGTTACAGCTACATACTTTTCAATATATAATTCAATATCATTAAATTTACTTTCTTTTCTATTACTTTCATACAGTGTGTGAATGAGAATGGCATATTGAAAGTAATTCAGAGTTCAAACAAAATTTCTTAGAGAGTTGACAGTATGATAATGGGGACGTTTAACATTAGATTATAAAAGACCAGACAACTTGTCATCCTATTATTGCTGAACATAATATTTTTTTTGGGAGGAGGTCTCATAACAATAAACAATTTCCACCTTTCTGGAATTAAAATACTCGCAAAACGTACATAAAAATCAATATTTTAATTTATATTTCTTATAACTGGGTGCAGTTTAACCTGTGTTGAGCATCCACCGTAGGGAAGCAGAAAAGGACATCTTAAGAGAATTGGCTGCTAAATACAAGCTCATTTTTATCTCAGGTCTGTAGGAAACATGACTAGTTGGTTGAAATAGGCCCGGTGATATTTAATTATCTTTTAACATTTATTACAGTTAGTTATCTGTGAGACAAAAAATTTAAAAAACATTGCTGAATATTCAATTAGTTTTTTTACAGTATAGTCCAAAGATATGCTTAGAGGGTTAGGAACCATCATTGACTAATTTGTGCATATGCATGTGTTTTCCTGAAGCAAATATTGTTGAAGTAATGTGTATGAAAACATCGTTTTCGTGCCTGTTACTATTAAACAATATGGTTAAAGGGTGAGATCCCAACCCAATTCTATCTTCTCTTTTACCTTGCAGAAACTGTATCTTTTTGTCAATTTTATTCATAACTCGAACTTGTACTATATCCGTTAGTGTGCCGCTTATAAACTTTTATAGACCATGTCACCATTCCATATTTTACCATGTGCAGAACCTTTTCAAAATGAAATTGGCATTTAGAAAATTGTCATTTATGTTAGTTATACAGAAAGAAAAAACATGGTCTTGTTGCTTATCTTTTGAGGCTAACTTAATAAACTTCGAAAATGTCATGCTGAATCAGATCTAGAAAGTCGTAATTGTAGTGGTCACATTATCCTCTCAGGAGAAATTGCGTGGGAGGTCTACAAGAAACCTCCATTCAAAGATATCGATAGGTAATAATGACTCTCTCTGTGTGGTTATTTTTAGCCCTTGGGCATTTTCTGGAATACAATAATCGATTGAATAATATAGTCAACTATCCAGACGAATCTTGATCTGTATCACAATATAAAACAAAAACTATGTCCATGTAACCCAGTTTTCATGCCTTATAGACAATTTGGAAGGTCTTTAAGTTTGTTGCTTCAGATACTCATACGTTTATGCTTGTAGAGTAGTCAGACTGTTGTTCTCCATTTGTACTAGTATTAAAGCAAGAGTTGAAACCAAAGTCACAGTGACCTACCTTTATGCTATGATTTTATGGATGTTGTCTTGCATTATGCACAGGAAAATCTCTTTACTTCCTTTTTTACACTCTGTCAATATTGTATGGGGTGTATAATTGTCATTATTAGCTGTGTGGATTTATGAATGAATCGTTAGGCGTCAAATGGATTAGTCATGTTGCTTGTACTATATCCAAAGGGTATATAGGGGTTAGCCATACACGCATGACTGACTCTGTTAGCAATGATTATAGAGACTAAACATTTAGAAGTCCTTTTTTTAAATATATTTTTAAATCATCAAAATAGTTCGGGGGGGGGGGGTAAAATATGTTTCTTAGATCTTCTTAACACTGTACATCATATTGTCTCATTCAGTCAGATGTATTCTTTGTATATAACGGCAATCGCAGAGCAATTATCGAAAATTTAAACTCTCTCGTAAGTTACGACGTTTTTATAAAACGGTTGTTTAAATGTAAGATTCTTGTAAGTGCAATCTAACAATTATCTTACAGTTACGACTTTTTGTGAAATGCTGCCCAAGATCGAGTAATGCACACAATACTGGTACAGAAGCTATTCAGTTTGCAGTAATGAGAAAGAAATTTAGAATATTGCTTGACTTTTCGACTCTGACAGATCATCATCCTTTGTATCCGTTTGTTCTGCTTTTTGTTAGATGCAGAAGGTATACAATATTTTTGATATGTGACTTTGAAATAATTACAAAAGTTGAAGGAAGACTAAAGGTAAAAGTCATCTCAGAAACAGAATAAGTCATCAGCAAATTGACTTATATAAGCAATATAATCAGACATTTATTATCTAAACAATGCTTGGATGCAATAATAAAGGATGTTATAGGTGCAATGGAAATGAATAACACAAGAGAATCCGATGTTAACTTCGAGTACATTTCGAAAACGCTAATAGTAAATAAAACATAAAGGACTACAAATTCGTGTACAAGATACTGAGCAAGTTTAAAGGGTAATGAAATAAATAGAAAGAATGTTGGTCTGCTTGTGTAGTCATAAAACTTGTGTGCATAATTCTTTTAAAATAAGATATGGTGATGAAACCATAAACAACCCCATATTTTAGGACAGGATATCTGCGATAAATGATTTCGCCACAGTCATAAAACACCCACAACACAAAAAGAACCAACATAAATTAAACCACAAATAAATAATATGCGATGCGTTTCTTGATTACATCGATGCTTACAAGAAGATGAATGTCGGTACCTTCTTTAAGACCGATGAAGAAGCTAACACATTTTTTAAACGCATTCATAGCTTTTGCCTGACATTTGAAATCTTTTTGAAATAACCTCGTGACATAATTATATGCGATGTTGCAAAATTTAAAAAGACAAAGTTTGCACTAGAAATGATTGAAACATTGCATGTTGTCATCATCTGCCCAGACTTCATGTACAACAAGGCTTAAAGCTGAAGATTGCTTTAAAGACAATTAATTTAATTGTGATACATCCTCGTGATAAAATCGATATATTTACAAATTACTAAGCGGTGTCTGCTGTGAACCAAATGCTTTGTTTCTGATAGACGACTGTGCCAACTTAGAGGATGCAATAAGACGGCACCTAACTTAATCAAGTTAGCATTCAGAGGTACGCATTACAAAATATATGTGTGGCTGATAATTCTGTCATGAAGGGCATGGGGAAAATGCTAGGATTCCAGTGGTCTTTTACTCCAAAATAAGAAGTCAATGGTAAATGTTTTCGAGGAAAGCAGTGCAGTACCAATGATTATGGGATAAGAGATACTTAGTTAAAAAGTTAAAACAAAACAAAAAAAAATCAACTTTAAATGAGGTTGGAATGTCCCAAGGATGTAATATGACCATAAGGAAGTATGATTATAGTATGCACTAAATATCTCTGGTCGTCATATGCAGCAACCTTTTTTTACCGTAATATTCTATAAACTCATGATGGTGCAATATTATTCAATTTATTTCTTGGTGATTTACAGTTTATTTGAAAACACAATTTCGATACATTTCACATTTTAAATTCTTTTTGATAACACATTTATTGATGCCCTTGCATGGCATGATCAGTCCTGAAAGAATAAAACTTATTTCGTAGAGAACACAATTCTTATATAGTCATACCACATAATTTATCCTTGAAAAATCCTGGAACTTTCTCATTCATTTGTAGAACACGGAATTTATTTCCTTTCTTTTAATTTAGTGTGTCGCAAAACTGGACCTTATCCTTCTTTTATTATAACGTTTATCTTTCTCTACATCAATACATAACGAATCTGTGTCTGTCGTTAATACGCTCATTTTATGACCATATTGTTGTTATCTTATTGTACTAAAAGTCGTATAGCAGCCACATGGATAATCTTTGCACTGAAGGTTCTCCATAAATGAATTTGGCTAAATGTAATTGTCGTGTTCTTTAAACTGATAACGTCAAACCTTTATCTATGGTAATTTTTCTTGCAAATGATAAATTTAATTTCGTCAGTACAAGTTTTACCATAGCTCTCTTACATAAACTTTCCATCTGTTGCCAAAAACATTTTGGAGAAATCCTACAAAGGAATTCATTACTTGTTTGTTTCAGCTTGGAATTCAATTCAGCATAAGGTTTTAACCATGGTTCTTTTTCACATAGCAAGACCCTTTGCATATTTGTCAGTCTCAAACTAGACTTAAAGTATAACATTAAATTACGATAATGAATGATATCATTTTCTGTGTTCTTCTGAAATTTGAACTTCTAAAATGCCTTCAAAACTTTCCTAATTTTTTTTATCTGGGTCGTATTTTACCAACGTCATGATAAGATGAGAAGCAGACTTGGATGTCTGTAATTAACATAACAGTCGTTATGTGCAGGACATTTGTGCTTACCAGTTAACTTGATCGTGACCTCTAACTTTGTTTCGGTGATTTCCTTATCACAAATATGCCATATATTGGTAGAAGTAAAATGCTTCTTATCTTCATTTGTGTATAGAACTTATCTTCTTTTGTGAATATCATTGTAGGAACAATTTTGAGTCCCAGTTCTTCATGGCCTAGCTCTGATATTTTCTGCAAATGACAGCATAACGTTTTAGTGCAGTTTGTTTCCCTGTATACTATAGCACAAAGTCTTTGTTAAAAGATTCGCGCCGCTTTTTGCTTCTTAATATGATGACAAAATTTCGATGGTATATGTTTGCCTGACTTATATTGTTCATGATTAATTTTAGTTCTGCTTGCAAGTGTTCATTGGTTTCGTAATACTTTCGAAATTATAATACAGAACACTCGGAACTTTAAGTTGATGATGATAGATTGAGGACTTCGCGACATAACTATATTAATTCTTTTGTCTATTGTATTATGTAATTAATTACATAATCTTTTGTATTCATGAAATTTTAATTCGGTGTTTAAATTATTTAAGCCTTTCTTGCACAAGAATTTCATATTATATTTGCGTGTTCTTTTTGAAATGATATGACACCAATCTAGACAAATATTTTATTCCAAAATAATGATATTTATTTTTATCAAATGCACTTAACTTGACCATATGATTCTCTCCTTTTGGTTTGCTCTAAGAAAAATTATGAATCTGTCCGCGATTTCGAAAATATTCACAGATAGACTGAATTCATTTTCGAATTCACGAATGTCGTCAATTTGATCGTGCATCTATGAAACTTATGCTTGTACCTATCATTGTTATATTTTTATAGTCGGTACGGGTTCAATCTTAGTGGGTTTTATTATACATTCAACGGCACAGAAGAAGCATATTTTTGTATCTATTTTCAACGTTAAAAAGGCATATTTGTTTTTCACCCATTTCGGTAATTCAATGTATGATCTTGCTCTCAGTGACTTGTATTTATCTGCAAGTAATACCAAACAGTATATTAAACCTAAAGACCAGTTTGTATATTGACTTATTCCCTGACAAAATGACGTGTGCCATCTCAAACAGCACATTAATTGTATTTTGTATTCTATTGTTTTATTTATTTGCTGTGTGATTCTAAACTCTAAAATTTGGTATGTCTTCTGTTGGTTTTCAACTTGTATAGTACTTAAATCTCTGTGTGATCTACTTATTATCGTTTTCCTGTATGGTACGACATCTTGAAAAATAAATAAAAATCCTGATTATTCCTGTATCAAATCTCCACTCATTTACAGTCCTGGATGTTTCGGTGATTATTTCATTTGTACTTTAACTGTTCATTCTAATACTTTCCCCTCTGGAAGGAATACGGATTAAGAGAGATGGTAATTTTCTTCTTTCCATTTTTTTTATTGGAGAATCAATTATTGTTGGCATTTATTTTAGCACTACTTATTCAATATATTCAATGCAATTTTTTTTTATAAAGTTTACTTTTCTTGTGAGTGTACACCTCACCCTTATATTTCTGCTATTACGAAGCCAACTTTAAATTTCATAATTAGGACAAGTCTGTATATCTTTGGTATTTTGAACTTTGTTTTTCCATCAGGTCGACTGGCTTTCTTGACGAAGTATATATAACATCTTATAGTAGTACTTGCATTTATTACATATGTATTTGATGTTGTTATTGCTCTCTAAATCATTGTTCCATGCAAGATCATTTAAAACTTTGAAGTGGTCAAGTATTCAATTTATTTTCTACTGTTCGGACTCAGGAAAGAAATAAACTAACAAGGTATTAAACCTGTTTTCTTCGGCAATATTTGTAACATTCTTTCCAAACGTATCATAATCGTTTCGCAAATATCTGATAATAAATATCCAATATTTGCCTTAATTGTCATAATCATACGTTTATTATCATAAAACGTTGTGTTGCAATACCATCAGACATCTTGCGACTTTTAAGGTGCGATTGTATCCTCGTACACAATAAGTCCTTCAATATAATTGGTTTGATTTATTTTTGTGGTGGTTAGTTACATGTTGTTATAGACTAATTTTATGCCTTCTATTTATTTCAGTGACAAATTATTTCACCTTGATCACTACTTTCAAACGAAACATTACATCCTTTCCAGTTCACCAGAAAATATTTTTGACCTTTCATTATTTTCATCTTCAGAATCTTTCCAATCTTGCACAAGTCATCTTGTTTGTCGTTGATCGACTTCTCATCTGCGTAAAATTATACCCTTAATATTTGTTCCCTTTAAGTCGTCCAATTTGCAGAGAATAGGATCACCTAATATCAACTTTCTAATTGTACAAATCTCTTCTATAAAAGTGGGTATAAACCGTTCTGAAAAGAAAGATTTAAATTTTGAAATTCTAACGGTCTGAATTACTTTATATTAAGGCGTTCCAATGTATCAGTTGTCGGATATAAGGTGTTTTAAAGGTATCAGTTGTCGGATAACTGAATAAGCTAATCCATACTTTTAATATATATTGATCTGTGATGACTGTCCCTGTATCCCTTAATTAGTTCTGGCAAAACGTCTACCCGTTTTCTAATGTTCGTTTGTACACAATATTTCCACAATCTAGTTTTCAACGTCCTGTTATAAATCATACTGTCATATTTGTATTATTTTCAAAGCTAGAGGAGAAATGTTCAATGCAATGTTTCTTCATCAACTCCTTAACTTTGCGGATGCAAAATTACTTCCCTTCATACAACTTTATCTTTCAGGTTATCGCTTTTGAATATTTCTCTAACTACGTCATATTTATCAATCTCCTTGTATTGGCTTCACTTTCGTAAATCATGCATATTGAGAAAAAAACATCTATCGCGGTCAAAATGTATTTCTATCTATTAATATGTTATGTATGATGTTTATATAATATTATAGATATTTTAGGAAATTATAAATGTTTCTTGACTTTAATATTTGCTCAAATCTTAATTTTGTTTATCAGAAAAAAACATGTTTAACTAGTGTCCTTGAATTAGGTTGCTTACTTCAGATTTGAGCTAAAGGATAGTTTTGATCAACATAATGTTTTCTCAATTTGAGGTCAAGGTTGATTTTGTTTACAGATAAAACTGGAAAATTCTTAGAGTTGTGTGTAAAAAGTCATGTCCATACAAGTAAAATTCCATTAAGATAACACATATTCTAGAACATTCTGTCATGTGACCAATCTTTATATATAACATGTTTAGTGGACAGTTTTTCAGTTTCGACATTACTATCAGTCTTGTAAAGAGCTATTACAGTTGTAGAAAGTCATTCTAAATTCTAAGAGAGGAATTATTTAAATATTCATTGGATTATAACAGTGCTCATAGACTTTTGGATTTTGGATTTTTAATTGATGATTTTGGAATTTATGTGAACTTATTCAGAGATATTTTGGAGTACTTCATTTTGACATCAGCACATTAAAGACTACTAGTACATCAGGACTTTGAAGACCATTGGCACATCATAACATTCAAGGACACAGCCGTGAATTCGGAATATTCTATATTTAGGACTTGTGATTAGAACATTAATTTTTATTGGATTATTTGGATTTTAATACACATCACTGTAAGTGTCTTTTTGATTTTTCATCTTAATTATCTAGAAATAAATTGCTTGTTGACTTTTTTTTACTTGAGTTGTTGGTTTCACTTTCTTTCTGTTACATTTTTCTAGACCATAGAGTTGTAACATAATATAACTCTCGTATATTTGTATGTTACAAATATTTGCCTGAAATTAATCATCTGTGTGAGGGATGTAAATACTTTAGAAAGGAACTCTTTTCTCGCCTGTTTATGTAATGTGTAGGGAGATTGTTGACTCATTCATTCTTGCTATTCGCTATATTTGGTATTCTTCTTATCTCGTTTAAGTTGCAGTCATAGATGATTGATATTATCATATGCATCATGACTTTCAGGATCAAAGTACAAATACCTCAAATATTCTTCTTTACCCGTCATTAATTCAAAACCATTGGGGCATTTTAAATGAGTTCTCTAATAAAACTGTGCACAGATTTTGGATTATTGAGAGACGTTTTCTTTTTACTTTAATAGGAAAGTAAAGATGTCGATATCTGAAAGTAATGTCTATTTATTTTTAAGTTTAGAAGGTGCAAATACTTGGTCTAACTTCGTTGTTTTGAAACACAACATACAAAAATATAGAAACATTAATTGACCTATCTTCAGCATCAGAAAGGATATTCTTCAGTATTTTAAAAAGACCGGAGATTTGCAGATAACGTGAAATGATAATGACGTTGAAATCAGTAACTCTTTCAATCTTCCCAGTGGTTCAAGCAAAACCATAAAAACTCAAAAGTATGGAATATGTAATAACTTCACATTAGATGCAAAAATCGTTTTCCGTTCTCTCTATATATTACAGCTTCAATATTTAATATGATTTTCCTACTATTTCTACAACAACTCAACAAAAGCAGAAACTTACTTTACAGTAGGAATTAAGATTTTAAAATGTTCAAGGTACTTCAATGTATACAATTGTTCTGATAAATTAAACGGTCGAAAAAGCAAAATGTAATGAGCATGAAATCATTTCTTTTTTTTAAGGGATTGAAGAGACTATGTAAGCTGTTAAATATTAAAGTGTTAGCTGTCTGAAACTATCATGTTGGTATGTTATTATCACCTCAAGATGATCTGTCAAGTGTAAATTATTCATGTATTTATCCCGTTTAATTTAATCCAATTGGTGCCCACCCATTTGAAAATTCCTTCCGTTTTGTCACCTTCGAAATTTTAAATATTGACCTGTATTTCACATTTTAGCAAATACCCATCTGCTCCATCTAGTCTGTAAATCCCCAGTGACAGTCATATCTGACCGTATATGGGGACATGATTCGTTGCTTTATTACGGAGAAGTTGGTGAGATGTTGCTGTGATTGGTTTGTGCGTCAAGTCAGCTAGGACATCGTTTCAGTTGCTTCAATTGCACAGTTTAATTTAACCCCCACTGAAGATCTGAATCTCAAAGGCTAGTAGCTTCGGAAGTAATTCAAATTTTAGTCACATAAAAACTAACCCTTAGAAGGTTAAGGTGCCGTGGAAGTTGCGCATGACTAGCAATCTTAAGCAGTTTCCACTCAAGTCCATAGAGACAAATTTGATATGATGATCCCAGTTTACAACTCATACAAAACAACCCCATTACACAGTCATACTCAACGAGATTGAGTAAGTGTACTCAGGTAAAAAAGAACTTTTTGCACACATACGACAGTAGAACACCTACACTATTAGAGTAGTTGAGATCTGTTGCCGAAGCATTTTACCTTTAGACTACCGAAGCAGTTATTTGTTTGTCTTGAAACATGAAATAAAAGCTTCCATTCGAAGCTTATAAACTAAGTTATTAATTTATTTTCATGTTGCATACTTACTAATGTCATAAACGTATTGATTCGGTTTATATTTCTGTGCAAAATGTTAGTCCCTTAGTTTAGAAAATGTAAAAATAATGTAGCATTTATTTTCATTATTGATTCATTATAACGTAATCAACCAAGATATTGGTCACTAATTTCGGACATTTTTAAATCTATTGAACCATAGAAAAATCATGACCTTTCAAAGATCATTAATGTAATAGTCTTTACTGTCTATGGCATACAAACAACTAAAATATAATTATTTAAAGTTTCGACATTCTTAAACACCTGTACGTACGGCACAAACTATTGCTAAATATAGATTTTCTCACAATGTGAAACAATTTCTGGTAAATGTTTACATTTTTTTTACCCCATACAATCTACTGAACACTAAACAAAAACACTAACAAATATACATCAACAAGATAATAACAGTTCACATAAGAAACTCCAGTTTTATGAATTCAGTATCAATCACGCAGAAAGTAAATCTATCTATCAAAAGACTGGTACCTGTCTCTTTATTAACTCCCTTTATCTAATAACAGTATTTCTACGTACTTATATCAAAACATATGTAACACAATATTACGGATCATTGTTCTAAATTTTTCCATCATTTTTTTTTCTCGTCTTTATCGCAACTGCACAATTTATGTTCCATTTATTTGCCAGACCAAATGTACGATAGTCGAAGTAGCAGAAAGTGTAGTAGTTAAAACAGTTGTAATATTGTTGGTGACAGTCAGTCACTTTTTTAACAGACTTTAATATTTTTGATGGCCAAGACCTCGTTATAAAGTACCTCCAATAGCTGAAAGTGACTAGGTGAGAATCATCAACCACATTGATATATATATATATATATATATATATATATATATATATATATATATATATATATATATATATATATATATATATATATAGAGAGAGAGAGAGAGAGAGAGAGAGAGAGAGAGAGAGAGAGAGAGAGAGAGAGAGAGAGAGAGATGTGAACTATAGAAAATTATTGGCGGAATATTTTTCATATTTTTTTTTCATTCATATATTTTCACGTGAATAAATACAAAATTTTCATCATGCCGTACGACGATTTATTGTGTGTGTCTGCATAAGTGATACTTGCAGCAAGAAAAACGAGCATTTTTGAGCAATAACAAATAAATGGAAACTGCGTTAACTTTAGGTTTGTAATTTACTTCTTTCCGAAAAATTTTAACTCGACGCCGTTCACGTCTCTACGAAGTTATTTCACTTGTATTACCTTGATAACAATGTTAAAACACGGTGTGATGCATTTGATGAATCGGACTTGCTTTATGTTCAGACAGGGTTAAATAGTTTACAAAATGCCAAAAATGTAATTTATTGCAGTGTATTAGGTCATCCAAAACTTATCACTCTCTAAATTCAATGATATTTGTTGATTAACCCATGAATACTGTTTAAAGTGAGACGAACTTACGACTGAGGATGTGAATGGTGTGCTGAAGAGTGGGTGTAGAATTCTAAGCCTCGATTTAGGAGCTAGCTTGGTATATACAAATATTTATTTTTTTTAAAAATTTCATTAGTACCAGATATATATCATCTTGTGGCATAAAATAAACCAATATATTTTAACTCGTGACTTTGCCACTGTTTAAAATTTGACTTCTTTTTTTTTTTTTTTTTTTTTTGGCACCACACGATGAAATATATCCGGTATTACCGTATTAAAAGAAAATATACTCTCTCGATCGATCGACAGAAAGTAAACTATTTCATGTTGTAGAAAGTGGAAAAAGGAGTTTTAAAGCACACCGCCTTAGGATCAAATCATACTATATGACTGATTAGGAGTCTTCCCATCATGTGATCATGGTATTGTGTTCAATATTTAAACTGTTGATTTAAATATGCGATTATAGGAGAAAATGCCAGGCAACAAAAGGACAGTTGCAATAAAGAACAGCAGCTGACACTAGTTTACTACATTTTTCAAATGGCAAAGAAAATCTAAATTAAATGAATAAATGAATTTCCTTTAGATTTTACTAGCAATGAGGTAGAGAAATACTTTTGATTACATTTGTAGCACTAAGGTTTGATCTTGTCCTCACGGTGTGCATTTGTAGCACTCATGTGTGATCTTTTCCTCACGGTGTGCATTTGTAGTACTCAGGTGTGATCTTTTCCTCATGGCATGCATTTGTAGTACTCAGGTTTGATCTTTTCCGCACGGTGTGCCAATAATAATAGGTGCGATTGTCACTCCAGTTCTGGATTATTTGAAAGAAGAAAGAAAATAATGATGTCAAAGGTCAGAAATGTCATAAAAACCTAACTAATTGATGCCTAATGGCACAATCTTTGTAGTCTGTGGATCATTCATAATTAGTACAACAATGCCAGGTAGTGCATCGAATTGACCCGGGGAGATTGTATAGTGTTATGTTTTGAACTTTACTGATAATTGTCAAGAAGCATTATTTATACCACATCAATCTTGCTCGGGGCTTTTGGCATGTTGAAAACGATGGGTTTGCATTTTTCATACCTTTCCCGGCTGCAATATTGCAATGGAAGCTCGTTCATTTCAGTAAGCAAATAGAACTGCACTATATTTACTGAGATGTTCAACCTTAAAAAAGCATGGATACAAATAAAAATACTGAATGTACTGTAGTACGGACCTTGCACTTGAATATCAAAAACTGTTTACTATCCATGTCATTGTGACAAGGCTGTACAAGAGCTGCTGCAGGCCCGACGCTTTTGTACGGTCTGCCTAATCAAAATGTGGGTAGTCTGAAATGCCCTTTCCAAGGACGTAAGCAAGGTCTCTGCTTTTTGAGAAATATATGCATCTCTAGGTAGCTAGTCTATGAGTCTGAAGAGTGGTAACCGTCTGCCTTATATCCAAAAAAGAGTTTTTCAGAAGTTTACTTTCTTTCTTGTAAAAAAAAATGAAAACACAGCAACAAACAAACGCGAGAAATGGCCACTTTTCTTAGTTTTTTGCGCACCTGTAAAGAACTGGCCAGCCACTTTTTCATGAAAACACGGTCTGTTATTAAACTCCTCAAACATTTAAAGGCCAAGTCCAAATATTCTAAAATTGTGGAGAAACTGAACGAGAAAGAAAAGTTGCACTATACGGTCGGCCTAAAAGCAATCTACGGTCGGCTTAAGGAAATGATAAGTACCTCTCCCTATCTGCCTAACCAAAAGTTATAATTGACTAAATTATAACTGACTGATCTTACAGGTACTATTTCACTTTTTCTGTACTGAGAATCACGAGGTTTGTTGTTTGTTGGTTTATTTTATTTTTTTTTAATTCTTTAACGGAACATCGACACTTGAAAGAAAAAATGTGCCGAGAACATGGGAGTAAAATAACTTGTCAAAGCCACATCAGTCTACAGTAGCTGATATGGGAAGGATTCGAACCAGCAACATTTGGCATGCGAGTCCAGCACGCTATCCGAAACTCTGCCATTGTTAGTACTGCACTACCAACGAGGACATATATAATGGATTACACACATTGTAAAGGATATTTGTGCAGAATTAAATGCGAAATCCATTATTACGTTTTCATGCCCAGAAATATAAAGTTAGAGACTGCAAATTTGGATCATTTAAATTAAAGAACACATAACAGAAAAAGAGAGTTCCTTAATTAAACACAACAATTTTCAAACCAAACTAAATAAAGAAATAAGTTGTAAATCAATAGATATACCTCTTAAAGAGAATAATTAAGTTATAGTTCTTTAACATTACACTGATAAATCTGGGATCTCAACCACTTCACGGATATGAATTGTGAATTTTGTGAACATGTACGCCAAATGTAATTGTTTCAGATAATAGTACAATATTCCTATTTTATTCTCAAAAAACTTGTATTTCAGAATGCATCGTGTTTTTAAAATATAAAGATTCTGAAAAACCAGGTTGATTTATTATGAAATTTGAGCGATTGATTGTAGTGTTAAAACCATATCAATTCGGATCTTTACCGAATGCCTATGGAAATTTGTTTTATGCCTCATTGCATGTGTCTGGTAAATTCCATTGCAGCCGCAGCGTGTCGTAGTAAATTGATTGACGCACAGCAAAACCTTTAAACCATAATTAGCTTTAAATCAATTAGTTCCAAAGAAAGTAAAGATCCACAAATTAATTCTATTATTCAATGAAAATCAACACATACTTTAATGTTAATGGGTTTCCTGTTTTCTCTCTCAATTCTAATGAATTTGAGAACGATTTGTAATAAATATTGCACAGATTGAATTGCTCAATTTACGGTCTCCATTTTCGCTATTGAAAAGTTTTTATAGTCAGTTTGTCCTGTTAATGAAATAAATCACTACTTAATGCAGAGACAGCTTTGGAGATAATACGTGGAACATGCAATGTCACCATCATCAATCGGAACTAATCAGATCAAGTTTATGATTTTTTCCTTTTTTCACTGTATGTGTAGTGAATAGGTAACAAATAGTTCTGTTTTGAGAAAACATTACCCAGAGAGTATCAACAGTTTCTACTGAGCATTAAGTATCACATTTTTCGAACTTTACATTTAGTTGGCACCATATAGCCACTTTTGTTTTAAAACGCTACTACATACATACATACATACATACATACATACATACATACATACATACATACATACATACATACATACATACATACATACATACATACATACATACATACATACATACATACATACATACATATTCTTTTGAAATACGAGCAACATCAGTTCTTACCGACTCCACTTCAGAAAGATCTATAATATTTGGAAAGAATACAGATAACTAAAATAAATTGAGACAAAATGTATCTCGAGCATCAAGTACACCAGAGACTTGAGTACATACGCCATAGACAGAGGTTGATCTGCATTTGTGGTTCATGCGAACGTAAAGAATGTTTCTAAACATATGCAGGACATATATATATATATATATATATATATATATATATATATATATATATATATATATATATATATATATATATATACATTCCTGATTATCCCATTATCCGATTATTCGAACCACTCTTGCCCTCCCCCCATCTGTTTGCATCAAAGAGGTCGTAAATTATCATTAGAATAATAGTTGCAGACCCTGCAATGTAGCAGAAACCTGTCGACACACAAGTAATATTGCACACCGTTCAATGTCGCAGTATGTACGGTCCTAACACTTACCAGGTACTTATGTTTAAAGAATATTTGAATCTTAAAGGTCTGTAAAGCTATCCATAATATATACAGTATACAGTTACTCCAACAATGTATGTAATTATATGAACAACACAGAGGCTCATACAAAGATAAAGAGCTGGCTAAAAAGCACCGTCTGGAAACTGTCAGTCGACGGAATGATCCACCGTGGAGTTAAGTACAGTTTACTATGTCATTTTTTAAGTCTTCCTGTATAATACTTCCAGAGAATGGACCTTATTTAATAGGGCAACTCACCATAATTTAGAATATAGAAGACTGAATAAATTCATTCGCGTTGATAAATGATTTAAATCATGTTTGAATTTTTCGACAGATTAATTGATATGTAAAATCTGATGAATTAAAAGAGTTACCGTATATACTCGCGTATAAACTAATACAAACTGCAAAATGCATAGACCCAGATATGCCGTCGCATAATGCGCCGGCAGATCTGGGTCTATGCAGTTTGTAAGGACTAATCAGTATGACAAACAACATTGACCCTGATCTGCCAGCGCATTATGCAACGGCAGATCAGGGTCTATGTAGTTTACATTTGGACCCAGTTTACGCGAGTATATACGGTAATTTTCTGATACTTCAACAAAATCAACATACAAATTTCGGCAATCATTATGATATCAGCGCAGGTATTAGGCATGAATAAAATCCATTTCGACAGAGGACTCGACCAGATGCGGTCCACAAAGATCAGTGAAATAGAGAAAGAAGAAGACAATAGAGGGATAAAAATACATCAATGGGGGCAATTTAAGCCAATAATAGTGGGAAAGAAAGACACATGCCTTAAAATCCTTTCTAATACTGGATCAAACAGAATATTGTTTTTAAATATACGTATCCCTCGTTTTCCCTACCTTTAAATACTTTAGGTTTCATCAACATTGATGGTTTGTTGTCACTGTCCAGAAGAAAAAAAAAATTCGTGACAAAAGACGTTTATAGGTGTTTGTGTTATGCCCCGCAGCAAATGGGGGTGGGGGAGCTTCTTGAGCTTCTTGATGTTTTTTTTGTGTAACAAAATTTTATGAAAGTTTGCTCAAACACACCACTGAGAGACGTCTATGCACGTCCGTTGATAAAGTTGGTAACTCGAGCAATGTAAAACATTTAACGGTGGATGACAATGAAACAAAATAAACAGAAGGACAACTTATCAATAGACACTCAGCCGGCAATGATTTGGAAACTACAACAAATTAGTTAACGTATGTCTTCAGCGGTTAACTCTTTTGTATCCTGGATGGCTTGTGGCAATTCTTCCATAAGCAGAGTCAATACACTCGTCGTTTCAAATATATCTTTTGGACAAGGAGGTTGCTTTTATTGTTTTTCTTGGTTTTAACGGCATTTTTAACACATTATTGGTTTTATCATGCCGAGGAAATAGGAGCTTTTTAAATAATCCTTCAAAAACACAAAACCAGTCGTAATGCAGATACTGAATTGTTAAAGCTGCGATAGCATTCTTGTTAGAAGGTCAGTAGCTCACGTTTTATCATTTGTATTAATTGTTGGGGATTGGTGCAAAATCCACAAAGTCTTTTAATTTATTTAGACTTCTTTGATGCTGAATAGCATTTTCAGCAAAGGCAACCAAGTCATCTGCATACAGCATTTCAAATAACTGAGTAAATTCCAATATTATACAGCTATGCTGGTCAGAAATGTATGTCTTGAATTCATTTAAAAACAATTAAAATAAAATGGGTGATTAAACACAACCTTGCCTTACTCCAAACGGACAGTTAACTGTTTCTGTCAAGCCATTTGGCGTTTTCACACCAGCTTTGACATTTGCATATATCGCTTTTAATGTCGTAAGCATGTTTCTGCTTATATCTTTATTTACTAATTTATGATAATGTAAGCTCTGATTAATACGGTCAAACGCTTTTCATAATCAACAAAAAGAACCAAATATTTATCTCTTTGTTTCTTCAAATATATACGTATCAAGGTGCTTAGAATAAATATATTATCCACAGTGGAGTATCCACTTCTAAAACCAGCTTGTTCTTCGCCTAAAATATCATTTTTATTCACCCAGTTAACTAATCTTTTATTTAAAATAGAGGTTAATATTTTGCTGAGGACTGGTAAAAGCTAATCTCTCTATAATTTTCAGGTATATTTATATTCCATTTCCTGTCAATGGATGCAATAATAGCTGTTGTCCAGCATTTCGGAAAGTATCCCGAGATCAAATAATGTATTGAAAATAGGTACTGAAATAGGTACAGTGGTATTTCCAGTTGCCATGAAAAAATCACTCGAACGGTCATCAATGCCACCAGATTATCCCGACTTTAAGCTTTTTATAACGTGTTTTACTTCTTCTTCGGTTATTTTACCGTCCAGATTTTAATGGAGAGTATCATTTGTTTCGCTTAAACTGAAATTTTGATCCACCTCATAATGTATGTAAAATAATTCTGAAAAATTCTGGTACCATCCGGTGCAATTTATTTTTCCATTCAACGTGGCTTTTGGACATTGTAAAGTCTCCGTGAACGTTTCGAATCTTCTCTACAAGTGATTTTTCAAGACTTCACTTTTTCTTTATTTTGTATGGGTTGTATTTATGCCTAGTTACGTTTTTGAACATATTTCGATGTTGCTTGTATAAAGCCAAGTTGTTATCGTATTATTGTTTCTGAAGTTTCTAAGTGCATCTAATGTGCTTTGCTGATTTACAGTCTTCATAATAGGAGAGTCGAATGTTGGCCAAACCCGATCACTTCTTTTATTGGTATTATCTTGATCTACTTTCATCGTCTGTGCTGATTTACAAATACTCTCCATAAAAAGAATTGAATGCAACGTCCATTTGATTATGCTCTAACATACTCTAACATTGTGAGTATAGTATAAGATTTTTCTGAAAGTGAAAAACTGACGTTTTGGACAAATATATTTATTTTTGTTTCATTCTAAATATATCCATCTCTTGGAGAAATACTTTCATTATTTTCAGCTGTGAGGGAAATGCAGTCAGCTAGACACAAATTAAATACTATTGGTTGATGAATGGATTCAATCCTATTACCAATCCTGATCATAATGATTGATCTAACGGTAAGTAGTATATGGTTGCAGCTGAGCTTTCCTGTATACATGTTAAGTTTCCAATGCCTTTATCATTCCCACATCTACCATTTGCATTTCTCATTCCAGATATATGACAATATTTCATTAAAATCTCACCATAGTGATTTAACTTTCTTCTGTCCAAGTTATCCCTTCCCCCTATATGTACATCCTCGACATCAGCTATATCTTTATCAATGAAATTATTACTATCATATATTGAATAAAATCAGGTTCTGTGGAGGTATAAGCATTACAATCTCCACCAATAATAAATTTATGATTTGGATACATAACTCCATAATGTGCCAATTTGTTTTCAATAATGGTAAACAAGACTTCTTCTGCATGTATGGACGAGTTCTCAGGTGACATATATACTACACCAAAAAGTAGATTTTGCTGACGGATTTGTACATAGGGGGAACATTTCAGCCAGACGATATTTTTCGTTTATTACCAAGTTGATAAATATTGAAATTATACCTTACATGTTCTTGTACATACATGTCAATAGCGTTTTGCATTAAGCTCTTTATCTCTAACACATTGTAACTCGTGAAACCATTTATATTATAATAAACCAAATGTATGTGCTATTTGTATTTTCGTCTCCGTGTATAGATTTGATAGATTTTGAGTGATTATTTGTTGATTAATTGGTGTCGGTGTTGGAAAGATATTTCTCAAACCGAGTAATTAAGCAATTTCTAGGAGCAGACGTTATAATGTACAGCAATACATGAGACTTTTAATAGCATGGATTAGTTTCGTTTAATAGACCCTCCCTAATTTCATAGCATATGAATTCTCGGGATATTCTAACGTTTAAGTGTTTAGTAATTTGAGATATAAATAATTATTTCTATTAGGTGTTTGGGTCGTGTTTTGTGGTGCATGGCGTGAAATACCGATTTACTGCTTAGAACGGCTTACTGATGGGTCATACAAAATGTGAAGCAAGAAAAAGCATGCAATTGTAAAATTAGAGTTACTATATCAATTTTATCATGAGACCAGGTCTCGACCAGTACAAAAATATATAAAAAAATCACTCATAAAACTAATCAAATCAATGCAATCCACATTAGTCTGTTCCCCACATAATTTTGTTTTCAAACCTGAAATATTCCAGATACAGATCTTAATTTCAATATTCTTCTGTACATCATGTACCATAATCAAAATTTGAGATCGGCCAGATCCCTATTTATAGTTTATACGTATAATATCCTGCAGTGCCTCGGTGAAAATTGACCTCAGCCAGACCACTATTTATCGTTTATATGTATAATATCCTGCAGTGCCTCAGTGAACACGTATTCAGTTATATTTATAACAAGTCTGTCATATTTCAAGAAAGCTGCTTTGCCATCCATCAGCCCTTGAATGAAGAAAGGATAGAGATCTGTTTGTGCTCGATGTACTCTTTAAGGGAAGTCTTCGGAAACATTGATATGCGGTTCAGCTACCTCTGGAACATCTTGATATTCATTGTCAGTTCCAGTTGTTTCTCCTTCTCTCTTTTCCTCCTGGGCCTTGTTTCGTGCTGTCTTAGAATTTATCTGTACTTCTTCAAAACTGTTTCCTGATATTTAAAGTGAGAAGATTTAACAATTGCGCTCGTTCAATTTAAATTTTCGATATCCAAAGTCTGCCTTATATATTCTCTTATCGTATTATTAGTGTGGTTCCACTTTTCACCCTTGATTTCTGGCATAAAATGGAAGATTAAGTTGTCTCTGTTTGATTGGGCCTCTTGATTCTCAAGTTTCTTTTCGTTTGTCAGAAGCTTTACTTCTAGTCTTAACATTGATTCAGTGAGGTCTTTCACTTGTTCTTGCTAGCTGTTATTGTACGTCTTTAATTCTTCATTTGATTTTTTAAATTCCCAGTTGTATGTTCAAAGGGGTCAAATCTATCATTCAGGTTTCGCGCATGAATGAGATTGTCTGATCTTTGCGGACTTACGTATCAATAATAATAATAATAATAATAATAATAATAATAATAATAATAATAATAATAACACTATTAATATTATTATTACTATAATAATAATAATAATAATAATAATAATAATAATAATAATAATAATAATAATAATAATAATATTATTATTATTATTATTATTATTATTATTATAATTATTATTATTATTATTGCAAATTATATCTGTAAAAATTTTAACAAAACTTGCAAAGCATTCGAAATAATATATTGTTCACTTTGTTGTGGCAAGAAAAAGACAACAGGCAGAGAATAACAGCTGCATTGCAAAAAGTTCCAAAGTATCAAGTTTTGTTTTGCTAACTATGCAAAGTATGTCACAAGTGAAATGTGTTACGACCCTATGGCTCGAACAAACGTAACAAAAAGAAAGTGAAACCAACAATGTTTGTAAAAATCAACAAACAATTTATTTTAAATAATTAATGTGAAAATCAAAATACACTTACAGTTTCGTGTATTAAAATTCAAATAACCCAACAATTATTAGTGTCCTAATCACAAGTTCTGTATATATAGAAACTATGAAATGTTCCAATTGAATGAATGTTCCAAGTTAATGAATGTTCCAAATGAATCTTTGTAATGAACGAATGTTCCAAAAGAATGAGTACTAGTCTTCGTAATGAACGTATGTTCCGAATAGATGATGGTTCCGAATGAATGAGTCTGGACTGTCATGATTATTCCAACGATAATATAATCCAGATCATCTTTAAGAAATTCAGAGGCATCCGAGAAAGTCCTAAATATAACTCCAGGTAGCTCTGATGAATGGTCCATTAAATAATTCCTTTCGAACAGCATGGCATTACATTACAGCATGATTCCAGCTCAGCTATTATTTCAAACGATCTGATGATTCCAAAAAGCTGATCATAAAAAAAACAGTTCTTTTCAACTCAAGATCTAAAATTTAATGGAAATAATTCGTATTTCTAGGTCTTTTATGCAACTTGCAAATGGCACATTTCACGACAGGAAACGTGTCATATTATGACCCAGAATGCAATACTAAATGCGTATATTTCATCAGATACAGTAAACAACTCTGACCTTGAACAAAAGGTCAGTAAACATGTTGTTATTTGATTAATATTACAACTAAACCCAACTTAAATATGACTCACTATTTGACACAACTTTAAAGTAGAGTCATAGGCCAACAGTTTAAGCACATTATAGATTCCATATACATAATTCCGTAACAAAGGGCACTCGCTCCAGCAAGCCCCCAGTTCAACATTGTTTATATTTCATTAATTGTATGAAACTCTATCATAACCAGATTTCAAAATGGCGATATGACAGAGTAATCTAGTTCACTGGTCTAGTGACCGACGCTGATCAGCGCTGGCTCTATATACAATGTTTGATCGAGAAGTTAAAGAACAAATGCAATAACTTATTAATAAATCAACCCAACGTCATAAATATTTGGCGATCTACAATTGAAAAGTCCCAAATTAGGAAGTGACGAAATTTTTAAGTTGATGACGTCGCAGGCTTAGTGACGTCATCTTTTATTACGTCATATATGTAAACGAAGTTGCGAAATGGTAGATGAGGCAGTTTTCGAACTAAGAGTGATTGTATGCAAAATTAGGAAAATCCTTTGCACAGATTAAAGCTGACTTAAATGCTTTTTCTGTTGACCTAAAGTACTTAATAAATCTGGTATCCGCAGATAAACGGACAAGTTTTAGTGATGGTAGGGAGACTGGTAAAGATGATATCAGAAAAGGTTGGCCAAGGGCATCTCTTTCAAAAGATATAGTCGATTAGGTGGAAGTATATGTGAAGGAAGACAGAGGTATTACTGTCCGCAAGGTAGCAGACAAATTTTATATTTTATACAAAGGTGCATAACCTCTTGACCAATGAATTAGGAATCAAGAAAGTTTGTGCCCGTTGGGTGTCCATATTGCTTGATAAAGAACAGATGGGTTTAAGGGTAACGATCTACAGGGAAGTATTATACAGGTACAAAGCAGAAGGCTATAATTTCTTAAAAACTGGTAAGACCAATGCAAGCGATGAAACTTGGATACACTACTTTGAACCCGAGAGTAAGAGAGAAAGCAATATATGGAAGCACACAAGTTCGCCATCATTTATTAAAGCATGTATTTCCAAATCTGCTGGAAAGGTTATGTGCATTTTGTTCTTCGACGCCAAGGAGTAATTGTGAACCACGATAGTGAATGGACAATACAATGCCACATCAGATATTACATTTATTTACGTGAGGCCGTTCACAAAAAAGTGTCCAGAGCTTTCATTTGCACCAGGATAACGCCACGTCACATACATGCAAGTTTGTAATGCTGACAGTAAAAAAAATTGGCGTTGGAACCCTAGCTCGCTCACCATAGAGCCCAGACTTCGTATTAATGTAACTCACCTAGATAAGACGAAACTAAACAGTACGAAACTCTTTCATCTAAACGCAAACATCACGCTGTCGATGCTAACATATAAATACAAGCACAATACCTCCAAGTTTGAAACATTGTTGCATTCATCCTTTGCAATTTAAAAGTTATCCCTCTAGACCTACATTTATGCAGTTATTTATGACTTATAGATACAGACTTTGTAATTGTGTTGGAGTGAATACTAAAACACTGTTTAATATCATGTTCTTATTACATATTATGTTTTCAGAGAATCTTGCAAAACAAACTTCCTACAAAAACTTTCATGAGATGAGCACAAGAGATTGAAACTATCAGAGAAGTTATATATGCCTTTTATCGTATGAAAAGAAGATTGAAAACTAAACCTGGTGTTACGCTGCCGACTTCGCCGACAAAATCAACGCCTATCGTATGCCTCGTTCTAATCCAGCAAGACAAAAACTATAACTTGTCAACCCACCTTATTGGTCATTGTTTTCTTGCGTGATGTGTTTGCATTTTTCAATACCTGAGGTACACATTCTATCCTCAGCAAAGTGCAATATTGACAACGTAAAAATAAATAAATTGTAAACGTATTCCCCAAAAAGGTTCTAAAATATACCTTTAACCTTCATTCTAATCTGGATACTGTAAAGTGTCTTACCAGATTTAGACGTTAGTTACATTCGTGGACTGAGTAATTTAAAGCCACATTAGGAAACATTACCTCATGTCCCTATAAAAAGGCTTTTCCTGGATTCAATGTATCCCTTTATTTTGAAAGCTATCAGAGCCCTATGGTATCGTAGAGACTGAAAGGTGCAATCTGATATTGGCCTCCTTCGGGTAAAAAGCAAAGGATTAATGAACTTGACTGAAGCATAAATATTAGAGCTATTCAGACATTCAATACGATTTTGCTTTCCATGACAGTGCATGTCCAATTAAAGCTTTTCACTCAATCATTTGTCTAGCAAAATGCGACTACACTGTACATCTTAACTGCATACTTTAAAATGAATCGTGAGGACATTGTGATTGCAAGAGTTGAAATGATTGATGTAATTATAGTACTGAAAGCATTAAAATGGAGTAGCAACCGCTCATGTCTAATGTAAACCCTCTTCCTCATCTTTTTGTTTTAACGCATGTGAACTATTCAGGCGATACGGATTTTATAAAAGAGACAAAATGTGTAAGGTCTTTTCTAGACACTGACCGATAATGGTATTTTGATGTTGTGGTCCGATATAATAACGAGATGCACCACAATATGGTTATAACTAGATGGAAATCGATGAATAGGTTTCTCATGAGATTATTGTATTAAAAACCAGTTGACAGACTGTCGGAGTTTATTATAATATAATACATCACCTATTTAATCCGTTCTGCACACTAGTTCTATCAAGAGGTGCCAACAAATTGAGGTCTTAATGGAAGAATAGCTTCTTAAATTCAAATATAAATTTCTGATAGTTCTGTTTTACATCTATGTGGTTTCTAAATGTGATCTGCGACTCCGCCTTAAATTAAAATTAAATATTTGGTCAAAGGCACATTTCACAGAAGATAGAGCTTGAAATGTAATAACAGGACAATACATTTACAAGTGTTCTTTTGAAGAGAGGCACAATCGTATAAACTATTCAACTTTTTGGGGTCAAACTTGAGACAGAAATATTGCTAGAAATTACAATTAGGTATATGTTTGTTTATTTGATCAAAAGTTATTTACTTTAAAACAAAACCAAATGATATTTTACTGTGATGGTAAACGTTTCCTACATATAAATCAAGTATTAAGGATGTGGAAGTGCTGGGGCTGTCATATCTCTCATTATCACCATCTCGTACACGAGAATGCAAAAACATTTGCATGGTGCGTTTTACGCACAAGAGCAATAGACACACTGTGTGTACTCAACACTTTCACTTTGAAGTCACATTTAAAAAGGGCCTAAAAAATAAAAAGACATGCCAGAAAATAATTCATACTTGCTGAATACAAAGTCCGATCGCAGAGTGTATATAAGGTACTGCTGTAAGAATGTAGCTTTCCCTGAAGATGGTAAGTGGTGCAATTCAGATATATCTGCCTCGAGGGCCAGAATTTATGTACAAAGGTAAAAGGGTAAAGTGCTGAAAGTTAAAAAAAAACTCATATTGCAGCTCATACAAACATTAGCATCAACGTAAATGATTGCATGTTTATTTCAATGCAAATATTGTTTTCTAAAGTTTTTAAATTACAATGTGTCATCGGAACGTCCGAGTAGCAAATTGCATTAACCGATGTGCTGTACACGAGTTTTGCCATCACGACAGTATGGCTTTTATTAACATTGTCTTTCTTCTCTATATAGCTGCTACTCACTTTGTTTACTTAAATATCTTTTGCAGTTTCTTCCCTTGTTGTTTCTGATTGCTTATCAGCCTTTGGAGAATCACTAATAATTGATGTATCGAGAACGATGGTAGTATTTAGTCCCTGTCTTAACTGTTTCTTTTATTTCTCTCAATTGTTGTTATATCAAACAATACTACCCATTTTCAAGATCATATTACTCGGTATTTAAAATATAAATTCACCATCTACAGTATAGTCTAACTTCACTCTTGGATCTATTATGTATGAAACGATGTTACATTCTTTAGATCATCTCCGTATGCTCCTGTTCCCATAATATATAATTCGATTAACTTTTTATAATCGTGCACAGTGGAAGCACCCAATACATATATTATATATGATGCTTTGATTTAACCTAGCAATACCTTCATATGTTAATCCGTTGCTATCTTGCAGAAGGAAGTAACTCCAGTCACAATAGATTCATCTTTGCCTGCGTTGGGATTAATCATATCATGTGATACTTTAATCTGAAAATACCACGATAAAGGTCTACCTCTATCTTGTTTACAAATTTATTTATTTCAAATGATTTCAAATTATTTTTTCTATCGTATAGGTCTCTTTTGTGTCTATGATATAAGTCATCATCAATGACTTATTCCATTTATGTTATCCAACAGTTCTTCGGTGAAATTTTAAACTGTCACAAACCACATCAATTACCTATTCCATTATTTATATGGTTATAGATATCTTGACCTGATAAAAGCACTGTAAACTCACTCAGTAATTTCCTAATCAAAACGTAACCGTGAAATTTGTAAGCAGAGTTAGCTAACTCTGGAACATTGTTGTTTGTTAAATGTCTGTATGAAATTCCACGATCAGATGTTGCCATCCACACCGCCTAGATTCAAAATCTATATATCCACACACAAAGTGTATAGAATTTTACTTTATTCATAAAGTGCAAAGATTGTTAACAAAAAAAATTAATATTTTTGTTACAAATTTTGGGTAATATTGTCGTAAATCTTTTTAATAGAAGGTCATATAGGTGTGTTAAATTATAAATTGTAAAACTTTCGTCCAGGAAAAACGCATAGTTAGATGTGTAATTGAGGGAAGCGGTCGTGCTTTAGCACGATTGGTGTTCCTCTTTTGAATTAAATTTAAAAGAAACATAGATGTCCCCATCTTGTCATAAACATCTGTGCGATTTATAGTACATCTTATCTTGTTCAAAATCTCATTTGACATTGTATATGTTTTTCATGCATTTTGAGATATAGTTTCAATTATTTTTATATTTTTAAGGTTATCTCTTTACAGTTATTCAGTAATGTCATTTTCTACCCTGCTAGCACTTTGTCTACATTGTACTCGCCTTATTACTATTTTCACGTCTACCATTTATTTACCTGTGCTTTTTGGATGCAGTTTTATCTTTTTGTATATTAAATAAAATAATACACCGTGCAAGTTTTAACTCCATTATGCTCCAATGAGCTGTTTTGTTTCCACAAATGTCATGTTCTAGACACTCGTTATCTTTCAAAACCTCAAACCGTTTATGCTCCTTAATACTGTTTTTATGTTTAATGCACTCTTATTTAGATGAATCTTACTAATGGTATAATATTTTCAGCTGCTTCCCAACAGTTAAACAATTTGTCACATCGTTTCGACTTTGCAAGTAGATACTTTTCACCATTCATTCCTCTGGTATTTAAAATCCTTTCAATTTGATATATATCATCTTGTTTGCCATACTGAGATAATTCTTGTTCGTAAAACATGCCCTCTATATCCACATCCTTTCGAGTATTCCAATTTGCAAACAACTAGTTCACCTAAAATTACTTGCCTGGTTTTCCATCGAGAAAGCTTCGGAAACTATCCCTCTGTAAATACTGTAATGTATTTTGAAATTCAAACTGTTTTGTATGTTTTACATTTAGGTGCTCCAAATGTATGTGCTGACATGTAACCAAATAGGTTCATCCAGACTCTTGATCTGTTTTCATCCTTGGAGTCAAAAATATAGATCCATGATGAGTAGTATTATAACCATAGATTAAATGTAGTAAAACGTCTGTCCATTTTAGAAGTTTCATTTTCATTGAAGTATTTCTACATTCTAGTTGTCAGAGTTCTATTAAACCTTTCCACTAAATGTGTCTTTCGTCTGAGTAATTTTAAAGTATTCAGCACTCAGTGGCGGCGCAAGGGTTCGAGAGGCGCCAGAGGACAATGTTCTTTAGTGGCGCCCCTACTTTGCAACAGAGAACAGTTTTTATGTCAGTTGCCAATCTTCAAACCCCCCCCCCATCTACTAACCCCAGTTATAGCTTTAAAAAAAGCTCCCGACGGTGCTCCCTCTTCCGGTGCCCTAGGCCAATTGCCCCCCGACCCCTCCCCCCCCCCCGTCGCGCGCCAGTAATTCTCAGTTCTAGCAAACTCGTAAATTATTAAACCCTTTTATACGCAAATCTGTTTCTCACATGCTTGTGTAAGGTCTAGGTAGAGTGTTCGGTTAATCATTCTTTCAGTTTAATGTATTTTACTTTATTTGTCCTGTTTAATTTGTTTCACGATTGATTGACATTGGTACAAGCAACGGTACTTTCCGGATTCAAGAAATATCTTTAATAATATTATATGTCAATCGTTTGAAACTAAATGAAAACATCCGTACTCTTATTTTTAACAAATAGTGACGTTTCTTCGGTTCCTTTCAATCATATGGATGATTGTAGGATTGTAGATTTATGTAAAATTGTACCATTCCTATCGTTTATATTATAATAACTATTTCATATACCAAATCAACATTTATTGGCTTCATCTGGTTGGTTTTCTATAAGTTCCATCTCTGTTTTTCTTGAATCGTTCTAGATTACCTTGCAAAGTTTACGAAATCTTTGAATTGTACTATAAATGTACACGAATACAATTTTGTGTATTTGTTAATGTATCGGAAGAAAATTTGTATTGCAATATTTCTATACTCATTGCAATATATTGGGAACATATGTAGAAACTGCAAAATGTTATTAAATAGTGAACAGGAAGACCAATTTTCATATAACTTAAATCGTATGTGAAAAATGATTGGAAAAAATAATTACATGTCGGCGAGTCAAATGTACACGAGCTAGGCTTTTATTTTATTAGCATGTTCTCAACTCTAGCCGGATTGGCGTCTAGGATGAGATAGTGTCGGCGAACATGGGCTATTTGGTAGTTTTAGAACAACATACTTTTGAAAGAGACAAACATTCAGACAAAATAAATGAAGGATGAAGTAAAAAATTTGAATCACTTGGCAATGTACCGCGGTATAAGTACCGGCAGAATTCATCCAACAATATTCTGATATACCACCCACAACAAATACATAATGTATTCCTTCCTCATACTGTACTGTTTTAACCATCATGCTATTTAGTTTACTTAGCTTGAAGTTATCATTATTGAAATTATTCTGCAAGTCTGCATCTTTTCTAAAACATTGGAAAATACAGATTTTAATGTTTTAAATTAACACATTAACACTTCTGTTCTCCTGCAGCTAGCTTTGACCACTCTTTTATTCCGTTCAAACTTGCAAACAAAATGGAATTATCTCTAGATACCAACATGGCTACTTTCATGTTAAACTCTCTCAAAACTTTTGAATTTAATACAATGCAGCTTTGCACTAATATTTAAGATGTGCAAAATGTTGGAATTATTATTTTATGTTAAGACTAAATCCTCACAGCGGGTTACTTCCCTTTGAAAGGATAAAACCACCACCACAACGCTGTACATTTGGTGGTAAGATGTAGCTTGGAGAAAACTGTACGCGTTGATAACTGCATCCAGTTCAGTTTATTCTGCATTTTTCTGCGATATTTTTTCTACAATGGTTTTAGTGCAGAATGTGAAGATTCTACGTAATGCGTATGAGGTAAAAGTCCGACATTCTTTACTTGTAGAGATGAATCACAGGGATAACGACGTTACAAGGTAGTCTCCTGGAGACATCAAAATATACCAATAACGCCACAATGACACGCACCTGGCCGCCATAAATAGTCTCGTTTTTTATCCCTCGTTTTGATTGAATTTCAATCACTGATTGGAGAAGAAAGATAGAATCAAGTAAATGTTCACGTGTACTAATACGCAGAGACGACGGGACTGAGGTTTATATAACCTTGTGGTAAACAAAAACAGCCTAATGGCAGGGATATATTCTGAAAGAGTATGAGCTGTGATGAGCAAAAGGTTTTCGGTCTAAATTATATCCCCATGTCTGACTTCGCCAGTGCTAGTGAATATTGATTTTTATATTAGTATTATCGTAAAGGTTGCAACTGTGTTAGCGCGAAAACATATTATACTGCACTATTAATTTTTAATTTTAATTTTGAGTATTCGCGTATAGAAAATATATGCCGATACACTAAATTATGTGTAACAGGATGAAACTGGCTTGGATTCGATTTAGCGAAGACACTTAGCACAAGAATGTCAATGAGATGTTTATTTATAAATGCAAATTAATGATGAACGAATCTCTGACAACCTAGCTCACACGCTTACTTCCACCTCTCATAGACTAAACGATAACAACGGAAAATCCTACCTACTCATACGCACAAAGTTCAACAATGGATATAACAAAATGGTATCGTTCCTCATTAAAACATGGACTTTTAACAATTAATCACAAATGGTATTTTTTGTCAACGGACATGATCAATGCATGGATTTTATCAACAAATATGATCAGTGTATGGAATTATCAATAGATGTGATAAATGTATGGAATTATCGAAAATATGATCAATGTATTTTTCATCAACAAGTATCATGGTAAGTTAGATTCATTGTGACACAAGTAATGACTTTGATATTTAGGTTCAAAACCTGATACATATATTCGAAAAACATATATAATGATGTTTATCTCATGGCATCCAGGCGAAGATTACGAGATATTGCCAATTCACAGCTTGCGACAAACGGTTAAGGAACGACCTCGCGTGGTCCGCTCCTCCCAGCCAATCGAAGGATACCTCAAGAACCTCCCTATCCCGCAGACCCTTTTGTCTAGAATTTTTGGCCCCTCACACTGAGTAAACCAGTATGGTCCCTCGAACCAACGTCACCATCTACTGCAAAATCCGGATTACACAACCCCACAGTATTCGAAAACTCCTCGTAACAGCTAAAATACAAAAACCGAGCCGTGTACTACATGAGACACGTTTGAATGCGAATACAGTGATATACATTACGCATGCGTGCACACGAACTGACTTCGTTACATATTAAATTCTTTCATAGGATCGACTATACGGGATTATTATTATAATAACCACGTTCATGCATGAATCTGTCTCCGACAAGAATAATCGCACTGGATTATAAAACTCGAACATTTTTCATCATTTAATGCGTACAACATATAATTTAAATTCAGCTTGTCTGTTCAGCTATAAAAATGTCTAACCTGAAATAGACTATATTCTATCCAATAACATGGCGTTATGTGACATAGGTCTGACGTTCTAGAAAATTTAAAAAAAATTCCGAAACATTCATTATATAAAGCAATTATTTCACATAGAACGGATAGCAGGAAAGAATTGTTTTCATTTCCGCATACCTCTGCAGCTGAAGATTGTTTTCGTAAAGTGGACAGCTTCCTGACAAGACTCATCTGTATTGTAACGAGATTTAGAAAAATAACTCTGTAAGTACTATGGTCATGGTCAAATCCACGCCCAGAGAGCTCGAGGTAAACGGGTCCCCAGCTGCCAGCGCTTTGTGTTTGTGTATCAGTGAGTGAACAGAAATCAGTATTTTCAAATTGCCAAGATTTAAACTATACATTCCCGGGTAACTCTGTACGCGACAACAAAACCTATCTACATTTTCGTTCATATATAATACAAAGGTAATCTCGTAAACACAGTTCCGTGACATTATGACTGCGTCATCTCTTATATCGTTAGTAATGAATTTTAACCTAGTGCATGAGTACTTTATCTTATGTATGATGATGTTCATATTTCAATATGGTTTTAATGTTTTGTGTGTGGATTACTCAAAAATGAAGTCTTTATTCTGATATTAAAAATGACGCATACATGCAAATATAACGTTTATGTGTGATCTTAATATGTGGAAAAATCAAAGAGAGACCCTACCTAGACAATGGTAATTCATTACATTTAGAATACCTATTCTACATCGTGCAGCAACAATTTTTATATTACTCAGCAGCTTGGCAATCGTAATAGTATTATAATACCCAGACCTAATTGATGTTATGCTTTCATGAAAAGATTAGATGACCATGGGCTTGAAAGTTCCGCAGCATTACGAACTCAAATGTATACACGCTATGATCGGTTTAAATAATACTAACAATGCAGAAAGAACGTGGGATACATTATTCTGCTTTCAAAAACAAGTATCCGTTAGAAAAGAAATAGCCTTTATATACTGTTAAATACAGTTGAATGGAATAGTCTTGCTGTTTCGCCATTATTTTGCCTGTTTTTGGCATGTACGACACCACCCTTTCTTTCGTTATTTCTCCACATTTGCTCATTGTGTGTGTTTGACAACAAATTTAGATTTATACAAGATGTTATAAGTGGAAAACGGTCAGCAGATATGATGTTTGGAAGATGCATTTAAATAGATTAATCTATCTGTTCACAGTTTTATAACTTATAAAAAATGCAAACTTTATATTTTTAGCAAAGAAATCTGCAAATGACATATTTTTTTTTTACCAGCTCTCGTTGTCAAGGACATTGTTCTTTCACGTGGTTCATAGATGTGGTTGCTAATAAAACCTTCTCCTTATTAGAATAAAACATATTGCAATGAAAACTGCGTATTTTAATGCGTTGATCGAAATCAATTTAAAACTTCAAAATTGCCAGTCAGCGCGCAGATACAGAGAAGTTATAAAAACTTATAAAAAGCAAATATTAAACCAGATGTTACCTAGATAGATTATCAATCGCAAACAGCCATTTTCAAATACTTTACAGGTGTGCCATAACTGTAATATGAATTCAGATAATAATGTAATCAGACTCTAATGGTGTTTACACAATTCGTCGCAACATTATTGCAGCCGGGAAAGAAAATTAGTTAATATACTACAGCTGATCAAGTAAGTTTTAACAGCTGTTGCAGGGGTAAATATGGTACGTTTACCGATGCATAATATTTTGTCCGAATTTCTGTTGAAAGTTTTACGCATTTCATTTCCCAGAACTGTAAAATATTGTACTAGCTCGTAGTTCATACACGCCTTAATACAATTTACCCATTTACGTAGCGTAAGATAAATAGGGTTTTCTTCTATTTGATAAGTTTGCTTAAATGGAAGTCCTTGAAAATAGCAACTATCTTGGGAAACGTTTAATGCATGGTCTTAACATGTGGTGGTGGTGGTGGTGGTGGACACTAAAACATAGTCGTGCGACTGAAATTAAATGGAGGCCATGGTAGTGTGTGATTCGAACAGACAAATTTTTTTTCATCTTGGTGCACATACTTGATATGAATAAAATTAAAAATATTGGTCTCCAAGCTGTTATTCAGTCAGAAAACACAATCAGTCGTGCACTTAGTGCATAGACAGAGCAAGGTTTACATTGTCACATCTGAATCAAAACATCGGGAAGTTTTTGCCAACTTAAGTGCACTCAATACCAAACAAAATCTTTCAGTAATACAATACCACGTTTACAAAGAGATCATTCTCACAAACTAATGTGTGTATGTTGTGCTAACTTGTGTGTGTGTGTGAGAGAGAGAGAGAGAGCGAGAGAGAGAGAGAGAGAGAGAGAGAGAGAGAGAGAGAGAGAGTGAGAGAGAGAGAGAGATCTGCCAGGCTAATAAAACAAAAAACGCAGTTTCACTGACGGCTATATCATGCCGAGTCGGAAAACTGCCAGGCAAGATTGACCTTCATTTCCGTATATCCAGTTTCTATACAATTTTCTTGATGTAGGTATACACACAAACAGACCATTTTTCGGAATATGCAACCCATTCATTGCGTACAGGTAAAGGCCTTTATTTTCGATCGATATGGAGAGCTAATTGTTCATGATAAAGGGGTGGTAAGACATATATTTCACTTGTAGTGTACAGATTAAACTATAATATGATCATTGGTGGCTGCTGAAGAAAACAAAATTAAATAATAAATATTAAAAAAGAATATTCGTCCTTTTCAAGGTCTGTAATCAGAACACTACCACTCGGACGGTCCCAGATACTTAACAATATGCCCCATCTATGATTTTGGTACTTTGTAACCCTGGCACAGTTCAGAGACACCAATGTCAGGGTAAATCTCTCTCTCTCTCTCCCTCTCTCTCTCTCTCTCTCTCTCTCTCTCTCTCTCTCTCTCTCTCTCTCTCTCTCTCTCGCTCTGCAATACACGGTACAGAAAAAGTTACATCGAGAGTTTTATTAGATCTATTAGATATAAAATCCATTATCTAAAGATATATCAAGGAAAAATGTTGACCTTCCCCATGAATCGAATTGATCCGAGAATCTCCTTTTTGAGAACTATCTCACTTACAATTTCTAAGGAATAGCTGACAGCAAAAACCGGCTCCGACTTTTGTTTTGATTTTGCTGAAGAATTCGATATATATTCACTTATGTAAACAAACACGTCTTTATTTCTTCTTTCCAACTTGCTAATTTGAAGAACGTGAGCGTGACTCTGGACTTTCATTGAGGAAAATCGATCGGTGTAAGGACTTGTGGAATTTCTTCGATGCTGAAATTAGCTAATTTAAAAGAGGAATACTGTTTTTACGCAACATGGTTTTGAAGGTCAGAAAAGGAAACAGAGAGATAAAAAAAAAAAAAAAAAAAAAATACGAACAGAATCCAAAACAAAGTAAATTAGTTCCGGATTTGTGATTCTGTAATTGTTAGTTGCACAACTTTGCTCAAATGCAAATCCTTCAAACAAGCATTTATCTCTGTTAGCGACGATGCAGATATCAGTCACTTTTTCACACTGAACTGTACAATCGTGAGGGCTATGCTATATGATGCGGACCAGGGTTATGAAAGTTACACTACACAGAACAGGATACTTTATGATCTAGCCTGATTTTCCAGAAGGACAAATTGTTGTCCAAAAAATGTAGGTTATCCAGTATTTAACGCGTGGGCCAATGAACGTTTCTCAACAACTTATAAAGTTGACAACAGAGTGTCAATAACATTTTGTTCTACTTGAAAAATTTAATTGCAAGCTGCGACGAAAATGCAGTTCACAAGTTTATTATAGAAGCTTGTAAGGGTGCAAATTTCTGTCGATCTATAAAGAGAACATTAACTTGGACAGAGAACAATTAATTAGATTTATGAGGACACGGTGCGTATTGAATCGCTATGCTGCAAGGATTTTAAGGTCTGTGTTGTGAGAGGAACCGATTTTTAATTAAGCATTCGTTTATTTAACAGTCCGAGAAACTGGAAGGGAAAAGGTTAACTCAATCTTTGTATCGAAAATGTCGGAGTTGAGATTGTCCAGAATCAGTTATTTGGAAATCTAGAAGGTCAGGATGACCGCAAATTTTGGCGCCTATTTATAAAAGGCGGTAGATATATTTAATCCTGATTGGCTACGCTAAATAAGGGGCGTGTTTCCCACACGAAATTTCATAGTTTTAATATGCCACATCGCAAAATTTAGCCAGTCTACGTTTTTTCCGTGAGAGTATAAGGGACTCCGAGATTGAATTTGCAAGAAATTATCTCGTAAAACAATTATCCAAGGGACCGGATGTCTGGAAAGTTGACGGACACAATTCTGGCGGTAGAAGCGAGCAAGGCTTGAAAGCACAAGGTATTTGCGTCAATCTCATGTAATTCGTTGATACCAATATAATTATTTGCCTGAATTTATTTACTTATATTTGCATGAATTTATTTGTATAAATTCGTAGATCAATTTTCTTGATATGAGTATAACTGTGTTTGAGTTCATTATCTGAATTCGTACAATGATCTTCTTATATATAAGTTTGACAGATTGTTTGAATTTGTTGTCTTGAGTGTTATAGGAATCATGTATTCTAAGAATTTCATGCATTACTTTAGTTGATATGAGTATGAGAATCCGTGTGAATTCACCGATCTTAGATGATTTCATGTATGATAAAAACTTAAGTGCGTATCGACTGAAATTAACGTCGTTAAGCCATGAAGTGAGATTTCATGGACGCTTAAGACTTGAATGTGTGTATTCGCTGAAATTAACGTAGTTAAGCCATGTAATGAATTTCATTCATTCATTTGTATAATCGAGAACGGAACTGTTATGTCTCGTGTGATGTTAATGTGAGTCAGCGATGAAATAGCCGTTAGGAAATAGATTAATCTTATGAAACTAGGTTTGTTTGTTTATGGCCTGCCGTGTTTGGCTTGACCAGGTAGCCGTTGGTATCTGTTTGACTTCCGATAGGATGATATCTGACATAACGAGAGTGGAGTAATGACCTATTCCCAGTAGGATATCTGACAGAAGATTTAGGTTGCTTCTCTGTTTATTTTGAAAGGGGAAATAGCTCCACTGACGTAATCCACGTACCTACGTATCTACATACCTACGTATCCACCTACCCACACAAAGTTTGAGGGCCGACAGAGGCAAGATAGTCAGAGTGAGAAGAAAGCGAAGGAACCAATTGAACAGCACGGTGAAACTGGAGTGAACAGGAGGAAACCAGGTTATAAAGCTGTACAAGGCAATGACTTCGATTGTTCACTCGATTCTATGATGAATTAATTCTATCATTTAAACAGATCGGCTATTTATATAAGTATATTTGTGTTTAAAATTCGGTGAATGATTTATTTCAAAAAGAAGTGTATCTTCCTAATGTAATGCATTATCACAGTTGTTTATGTAATTGATTAAATTGTTATATTTCATATACGGGGGTTCGTTTTAGTCTGTTCTATATATCTGCTCAGATCTCTATTCATTTCATCTATAAGTTTCACAATTTATATTATTCTTTACTCGATCCGGGCAATAACACCGAGGTCGATCATCCTCTAGATAACGATAACCACAACCACAACTACCACCACACCACAAAGCTCATAAAATCAAAAGGAAGATATCCAAATGCAGCTTTTGAAGTCCTTGAAGAATTTGTTAGATCGCCACAATCACTCAGGCATTTGCGATAAAAACTACATGTATAGGAAGGAGTACGAGAATGGGCTTCAGAAATAAAAATATTATTATGCATATGATAATAATGGATTTTAATAAATCTTCCGTTAAAAAAACAAAAACAAAAAAACATTTATATATTAAGACTACCCAAACGCATTAATAGTGTTTCAGAGAAAAGAATATCACTTAACGACCTCGTGCACACACAGTGTTATACAAACAATACCCATGTGTATCCAAGCTACCAACATTTTTGATACAGACTGGTCATAAACAGTTACATTACAGAGGTGGTTTTCTATGTATATAAGCTTCTTCAGCTGTGAATTGAATTGTTTATATTTGTGCATATAACTAGCATCTTCTTCACGATGGACAAGAAAACAGCATTCAGGACATTCGAAGGAGCACATGTATTTTTTTTTCATATTAGGATAACTACAATGTAGCGATGATGAAGATAGATGGTATATCTCCAGTATTTGCTGTCAGCACCATTAACCTCTCTCACGGTCATTACTCATTACCCAACATTTATTCAATGTAGCATTGATTATTGATCACAGGCACTGTACGGTTCGACAGCTTGTACTATATTTCGTATATGTTGTAGTATATGTCATCATATCTGTATATGCTGAAAAAGAAAACTGTTTAATTCAAGACATAACTGGTCACCAGTAAGTCGCGTCTGGAACAAGACTGGAGGCTGAATCATATAAAAGTAACTAATCGCCGTTGATCTTTTTTATATTTTCATGACACAAATAGAGTTAAACTGCGCATACGGCTTGCTGAATAGCGCTGCCGCTTGGTTTTCGATGGAACGTGGACAAGGTACTTACTTAAGTGAAACAACCCTTAGTTAGATGTTTCAAAATTCTAATTATAGGACTTTCACCTTCCATAGTATATATTTTCCAATGTTTATTGTCTCTTAGAGAAGCATAAACATCAATAGGAACATCACTCGACCATTTCCGTCAAGACCTCAGGCAAAGTGCACCACTTTTGTCGCCATATTGTGCCTGTGAACAAAAGTAGTTCCAAATATAGCACTCAATGGCGGCGAATTACATTAAGGTTTCTTTCTCGTCTTGACGGTAAAGACCTAAGATGTTCCGATTGGCCTAAACATGTCGCCTTGTTTCAAACAATTGTAAATATTTTTCAACAGCCTCCAACATACATTCATTAGTATGACCAGCTTTTGATATCTTCATTAGAAACTGTCTTATGGCGTTACCTATGATAGATGCCTATCGAAATTCGCTTAGTTCCATTTATTAAAAACTTATTTTAGACACAATAATTAGCTTACGATAAATGATGCGATAGGGATACTCGGGCGATACATTTACGTCATTTGAAGCAGTTTAGTAACATTTTCACCAGGTTTATCTAATATTATTTTAATTCAAAATTGTAAATCGATAATACACAACGTACCCCAATACTACATTATTTTAATAGCAATATACATTAACAACAAATAATGCTGTTATACCTTTTGAAGTTCGACATTTAGTTTGGCAACATTAAAATTTTCCTTTGCAAATGATAATGAGCATATGTGACAACAAATAGTCGATTCTGGCAATCAGCAGTGTGTCTGCTCACCTTTATCTTATGTTCTATTAATTTAAAGTAACTAATCTACTTTTGCGAATCATCCCAATCCGTCGTTCGTTTCCACGAAAATCGAAGAAATTGAATATATTAAAGTCCAGTTAATAGAAAATTCATATAAGGGTGAAAGCGTATAAAACTCTCATATATAGAAGCAGTATTACCGTGATGGTTCACGGAAGTAGAGCTCTCTTTTACTCAAATATTGGTTGTCACTTGCTATACATTTTTTTTATATGTTTTGCTTAGGATTTTGTAGATTGCGGAATGAGGATCTTCTTTACACTCGCACCAAACACATCATAAACTAATTTAAAAGTTATCCATTTGCATTATCTCAACTAGATTTATAATTAGAACAAATGTGCAACTATTTGGGCTCACCGAAATTATTCCAGCAAGTATTACGCATAATATAGTTGACCATACCAAAAGACCTGCCCACTGAAGCTAATTCAAATCTAATGACCATAGAATGGAGCAATATTTTTAACATCGATCGTCAAATCGACATAGTCCTCGTGCTTGTCAACCTCTACGGTTACACTTGTTCATGGGGACTTGGTCTTTACTTATGGGTACTAAAGCAGTTACAACTGTTACTGTTAACTCTCTTTTTAACGCTCAGTGGATGATCTAAGAAGACCAGTTTGCAAACCTTCTTCCTGAGAATCATAATACAACAAACGGCATCATAACATTCCGCTAAAATGACTGTAATATATTCAAAAAGTAATTAGTATTAGTAGTACAAAAAAGACTGCAAAAATTAAATATAGCCTAAGAAACAATTTATCAATACCTTCTCCATCCGTGTTTGCAAGTTATGATTGTCAGTCACATTGCTTTAACTATAGATAATGTAGTGGAGAAATATAGGATATTTGCTTGAAACGAGTGAATAATGGATATATTTCATCGAGTGGATGAAAATACTGAAGATGGGAGTCAAACTTGACTTATGGTACCTCGCTATTAAGCCTTATATTAAATTTGATTTCAGTCCATAATACAGAGTTCTTCAAAGATTTGGAGCGTACAGCACATAAGAACGGATGAGCAAGTGCAATATGACATGGCCACCAGATAATATTGCAGGGGTTTAGAAAAGAACACGTGAAAGGAAATGACCAGTCACCTTCCATTTTCACTTATCTTCACATCAACTCAGTGAAAACGTAAAATATTTTAAAATTTATGCAACAAGTTTAGACCGTTTTTTCATATCTCTGCAAGCATTTTAAGCCCCTATCATTAAATTTATGTGTGTATATGTGTTTCTTCATTTTGAGGAAAACGAGAGACTAGCTTATAGAACAATTAGAGTTTATTATTTTAATCTAATTTGTGCTCCCTGTGTCCATGGATAGATAACTTGCTATGGGCGAGAGTAATGACTGAATGTCACGTGTGAGTGTGCTAGCACGACACTGAATTGCATGACCAATATTGCTTTCAATTAAGTAACATATTGAAACTGCTGCTTCTGATGATGACACAATAGGAATAATAATAATAATAATAATACTAATAATAATAGAAGATTTTTTTGTATTTAAAAAATTTTGTTTTCATTTCTACGCCTTCACTTTCTTGTTCTTCTTTTCTTCACTTTTTAATCAAAAACATTTAATTTCTTCGGTCTTTTTTTTTCTTATTTTTTGTCATCGTCACCATCATCATCATCATCGTCATTGAGTGTTGTGTTCATCAAGGATCCTACACCTATCTGGATGTCAGGGTTTGAATTTGTGACCCCCCTCCCACCAACCCCTCTCCGCACTTTCAGACTCAAAAATTCTAGTTTGTATATCCGTCTTACGACCTATGTCAACGTATTGAAATCTGCTTATAAATACGTGTGAAATTTTGCACATGCGCATATATCCACAGCCTGTGCAAATGTTCTGCGTGAGAACTGGGTATTAGAGTATCAAAGACGGATAAGTGAACAGTAAAACGATTTGTCTGGATTTTAAAAGCTCGAGATAAGAGATCAGTTAGAAATATCTCTGTATAGCGTTTCCCCGTTTGAACTAGAGATATGTATAATAAACATTGTGACGAAAGTGTATGCAAGATGCACTGAATAAATCCATTATTAATGAGAGGTTTAAAAAAGATCTATACTGTTAAATCTCCTTCGTTCGTTTTGTATGCCGCTACTCAGCTGAACACGAGCTAGCCATATCAATCGCTTGTACACTAAATGTAGGCAGATGTTTGGTATGCCGCTACTTAGCTGAACACAAGTAGTTCATACAAATCGTTAGTACGCTAAATGTAGGCCCGTGTATTGAAGTTTTACTTACATTATTATTGACTTTGCCATTGAAATATTTAAATTTTATTTAGGCTAAATAACTTCACACTAAGAACGAAACCTTAAGGAATGTTTGTGATGAATTCCTTTCGGTGATACACACTATACTAAAACAAGATATAATTGCATATCGAGAATAGTAACAACGATTTCTGACATTTTCAAGTACCATCGATGAAGCAGTAATCCCATAAGAAACAATTTCCAAACAAAATGAATAATTGGAAATAGACAACTAATTCAATTCCCATAGACCGTAACGTTAATATTTGGCCAAAATTACCACACTTTTGTAGTAACCTCGGCAAATCACACTTCCATCTTATGAATCATCTATCCAAGAGGAAACTTGAAAATTATGAAAATGACAAAAATTCCCTTGTAGCTGCCCACTATAAAAACCCAGTCTGGTTAGATCTCCGCGTTTACATCCAGTAGTACCTGTGTAGCGACATAAATACAATGAAAGTTGCGTTAGATTCAAGCCTACTAATGAGTACAATTTACCCATAGGTAATCTTCTTCTGAAAAATTACGTTCTTTTTTGCGGTCATTATTTTCAGCCAATCAGCGACTTTCATTGTTTCAAATACGGTATTTAATATACCACTACACATAGGCTGGTTCCGTAGCTCATAAAATAATTAGTTGCCTGTGACCAATAAGTGTGCATGCTTAATTTTAGCTTTCAAATTATAGTCAACAAAAGATCATTCTTGTAAAGTGGAGCTGTACCTTAAATACTAATTCAGTGATTGCCGAATATATGTTCAAAACCTGTAGAAGTGTAGACTGATAGATCGTATCCATTTTTTTAAATGACTATGGCGTTCGGATGATGATAGTTAAAATTTTCGTCGTATTCCTGAGCGTGAAAGCACTGTTAGTTATAGGTACGATTTTTCTATTCTGTTGACTACATTTTTCCTTGACTTGTTTCATCTGAAATAAACTCTTGAAAGTTTTCTTTAATTCTCTCTGTGTGTGTGTGTGTGTGTGTGTGTGTGTCTTTGTGTCTTAATTCAGCCAATGCTCGTGACTGAGTTCTATGCCTGTCGGCGCAGTATAGTCCGCGCAAAACAGTATGAAAATTTGATCGCTCGCAAATGAAGAGCTATTTATGTGATGTCAAATTTAGATATTAACTAAAGGCAACACACACTTACCATAAAGAAAAAATAAATAAAAATAAAAAACACGTGACTTCTTCTCATAATTCGCGGAACTTTGTGTTAAGTGTGATACAGCAGGTTCAATTCTAAAAGCAGAAAGAATCAAAACAATATTCAAATAACACGGCTAATCGAATAACGCGAGGAAAGTCTAATACGACCTCCATACTGACAGAAACATGGCAATAAAAAGTGTTAGTTATCAATGACAAAAGAAATACTTTAAATGGGCACATTATAAAAAAATGCGATGAAATAATCGACGACAATAATGCGTTCAGAATACGAATTTTGTAATGTTTGATTTAATTAAACTGAAAATCTATTGCAGTCTAACATGAATATGTGGGCTGCTTAAAATACTACGGTGCTTTTCTCTGCAGGTAGTTGGGGACTACCTTGCAACACTAAAGCAATATTATGAGTGTGATGTAACAATATTTCTTAATATGGTATACTTGTTACAGAAAGAACATAACGAGTTACAGTTTCAGTAAATGTATACGTATTTGTGATTTGATTGCCTATAGATCATAATTAAGTGAACTACTACATCCCAACGTAAATCTAGCATGCAGGGTTTGAGTTGCCGAACGTATATATATAATTTGGGAACATGATTTAATTCTATGTTTAATTAACATCAAACATTCTGAGAGTAGGACAAAATTTGATATCGTCATGGCGAGGAGTCTACTCGCTCACAGCTGACTGTATAAAAGCATGCTGATAAAAACTTGTTCTACAGAATGAACCTGCAAAGTATTGTTACTTCATAGCTTGCGATTGGTTTTGTGGCTTGTAGTATTAGGAAATAAGACGCGGATATAAAATGTGGCTTGTGCACCAGTCTGATGAAGTTACCAGTATATGCTTATAGCATCTGGTAACTAGAGTTTCCCATAGAGTTTCTTTCAGAATTGTTTCACCTGAAGCAGATCTGATGACAATTTGTTTTTTACACACAGTTGATATTTTGTATTATTATTATTATTCAAAAGTACGTAAAATCAAGTTTTTTGGTTTGAAAATAATTTTAATTATTTGTTCCAATCCTTCAGTATAGCATGAAAATAAGACAATTTCAGTTGGTTGCAATTGCCAGATGTATTATTTATTATGTATTAATTTATTACTGATCAAACTCGGATAAACATTTTATTAACTTGCATTATTTAGTTAAGAATGGTAGTAACCCACACAAATCTATTCCGTACATTTATGATAGGCGTTACCTGCTTTAAGTACAATTACTTCCATTTTTCTATCATTACTCGAGAAAGAACTATATTTGGCTTGAACAAATGTGTTTGTACAGATCAAATTGCTTTATGCTATGCATCACAAGGCTGAAGTGGACCTTTGAAGGACAGTCAGTAAGATTAATGTTTTTATTGACATTTTAACGAGTTGAGAATGACAATACTCATAGCGAGTGCAGATCTTATGATAACCTATATATCGATATATAGATTTCCCATACTGTGTGCTTTGAATATTTTTGTCAACTTAAAGTTTAACGGGAAATAGAAACAGATCTAAAAATTTGAAAAAAGCAGAAGATATCCAATCAATTAGACTGATCTAGATTTCTACTCTTTTACAGAGCAATATTATTACAAACCAGTCAAGTAGTATATGGTAGTATGATGTTGGGCCTAGTATATATTCCTTTTCCAAGGCTAAGAACGCTCTAGAGAGATGTCAGTGACTCCACGATAACCCAGACAGCAGCGCTTGTCTTAGGCTTTCCCTATTTTTATATTAATTTAGTATGTCAAATACACGCACAAAGAGTAAGAGGAGCTATGTCTTTGTTATTCTCATAAGGTGTATTAACAGATGAGTCATGCTTTCAAGTCTTTGGTTTCGATCGGTTTTATGAGTTTAACGCCATTTTTCAGCACATCATAAGCTATACATGGCGGCCAGTATATCTGGTGGAGGAAGAACTGGGGAAAATCCTGGGAAGAACCACAGACCCACGAGAAACTACTGGCAAGCTTTCTCACATAACCACATTGGCCGAGCCTGAGCTTTCAAGTCTTTGATGCAAAATATCTTAGTAAAATGAACAAAATCACAAAAACGATTGTTTCAGCGATATGTCAATAGCTGTACAGACTTGATAACTAATTGCCTCTGTTGTGTCCCTAATGACTAGAACATATTAAATAGACCAATGTGTATCAATGACTTCAACGAAAGTATTTAAATTGACGCCATACGTATTGATTATGTAGGGAATGGGTGATCTTGTCATATCAAAGAGTATTGAATAATATAAGCTGTTGGCGATTGGTGTGAAAAAGTCATATCAATGAAATAGTTTTGGGATAGAATAAGTTTTTTATCTACTTACCTTATATACTCGCATATAGCAGGTCCAGATGCAAACAACATAGACCCTGATTTGCCGTCGCATAATGCGCCTGCAGATCAGGGTCTATGTTGTTTGTTCTACTGATTAGTCCTTACAAACTACATAGACCCAGATCTGCCGGCGCATTATGTACCATGATGGTGCAACATGCCATCTACTTTACTGTCCAAAACAGTGTGTATTCGCTTGCTTAGACTCAAAGGTTTCTTTATGTGCAACTATTTCTTATTACTTAGATATCAGCAGATCCAAATTATATTACTTGGGGAAAAACAACCTATATATTTGATTAGAGAGCATCAAACATAGTGAACATATCAATATATAATCACTATATTAGGGAAGGAAAAGTAAGATGGTATCTAATGAAGCAAAAATTTTTTTTTTATAAGAGAGACACACCCAAACACCATACTCCTTCCTTTTAAGTCAGTAATTTAGAAATAAGTACAGTGCTATCAGTCTTGTAAAATCACAAACAATAAGCAAATAGATAAACATATCTTGCCCTATAGAAGATAATTCAACTTGACTTCATGTTAAAGGGAGACAAGGCTTGTTACATATAGTATATGTGTAATCACATCAAATGTCTCCAGATTAATCCAGCAGGTTACAATGATTTAAAAGTATTTTTAATGCATTACAAACGTGGCTAAATTATACCTAATTCTCCAACCAATAATTGCAATTTTAAAGTTATTCTTATGACAATGTGCATCTTACGGAGTTTTTCTTCTTTTGTATTGGAAAGATAAATCTTTAGGATCTATCACTTCACTCTAATAGCTTAAACGATTCGTACTGGGCTAGAAAAGGGTTGAAAAAGTATTACCTCAAATTATAATAATGAAGAAAAACTGAATACCCTCACAGCAGGAAAGAAAATATGTTAAATGATTTTCCGCTGCCAAAACATGCAGGAGGCAGATGTTTTACGTCAAGAAGTCTAGGCACAAAGCAAGTTCTTTAATTTCTTTGGATTTCATCGATCAACACTTTATACAGTTTTACTTGATGTAGTTTATAATGATTCATAGTCCAAATCATTAGTCACATCTCGGGGTCTGGAGACTTTTCAACGCAGAAACCCTAGTGTTTTAAATCATTCGTCACATGTTAGGATCTGAAGATGACTTTTCCACGCAGAGACCCTATTGTTTCAAATCATTCGTAAGATGTCAGGGTCTGGAGATGACTTTTCCATGCAGAGACCCTAGTGTTTCTCTGTATAGTTACTCTTTATATTTATTTGTAGCCTACATATACAAAACTTAAAGTAACTCGGCATGACTTGAATCAATCCAAAAACTGAAATTACCGCGTTTATGAAAACTTTAATGAAATTACTTCGAGAGCTTATAACTGGTTTGTTTTAGTTTGTTTGTTTGTTTGGTTTTATTATTATTATTATTATTATTATTATTATTATTATTATTATTATTATTATTATTACATTGATGCTTGAAACATTTACCGACAATTCGAGAACAAAATATTTTTAATTGAAAAAAAAAGGTGGAAGAAATTCTAACTAATAAATTTCTATAATGTGTGTGTTGTTCCTTTTCTGTCACATAAACTGGCCAGACAAAGCGTCTCTCTTCGTATTATAACTCAATGTTACTTGTAAAGTCTTTAGCATAACATAATGGTGGATTTTATCGTCACCTTATGGTCTAGCAGTAAGTTATTTGTATTAATACGGATACAGAAAGTCAAATGCTTCGTCACACAATAATAGCTGCCAAAAGGCATCAAAGGAAAGTATCCAGTGGCGTAACTACCGCCCCCGCAGCACTCGCAATGCAGGGGGGGGGGGGGGGGGGGGTAGCCGCGCAAGGAGGCGGGCCAAAATCGCGCTTTACATTAATTTGATGGGGGCTCACTCTAAATGTTTGCGCCACTAATAGTATCTTTGTTAATGCGTAAGGATTTCTATTTGATGTTTTTACTTTCAAGTAGTTTAACAAATCATATATTTTCATGTTATATTGCACAGGCCAATAGTTGTCTTAGTTAGATAAGTTCATGCAATTTGGATCAATGCCTTTGATATGCTGCAGATCGATTTAGAATTACGCTCAAGATATGAAGGCTGTGTGGAATCGATAAGATATACTATCCAGTGGCGGCGCGAGGGTTCGAGGCGCCCGGGGGCAATGTTCTTTAGTGGCGCCCCTAGTTTGCCATAGAAAACAGTATTTATGTCAGTTGCCACCCTCTACCCCCCCCCTCCCATCTACGCTGCGGTTACAGCTGCAAAAATAAAGCTCCTGATGGCGCCCCCCTCGCTCTGAGGCAATTGACCACCAAGCCTCCCCCCCCCCCCTTGCGCCGCCACTGATACTATCCACGAGTGCAGCGCACTTACATACTTTCCTCAAATGGCTTACATGAGACCGATAAAGTACAGCAGAGTCATAAATTAAAAGTTGGTAGAGACCTCCACCTCACCCCACATCCATAAATGGCTTACTCCACAGCTTTTATAATGGACAATATGGTTTAACAGACGACTGATCAATTAGTCTGATGGCGGTTATAATACACTTGCGGATAAATTACTGAAACTTTAAAACTATACACTGCGAAATACATGTATATCGACCAGTACAAGGATGTCAGTTTACGTCAAAAAAAGCATAAAGCAATATCCGGCTTCCAAGCTGTTAAATATTATAACCAATAACCATAACAAAGGTTGATTGAAGCTTGCTCATGCACAGCTTGTAAAACAGACAGTCTGGTACAAACAAGGCTGACAAAGACTGGTTACAACTGATAAGAAACTCCTGTGACTGAAGGATAGTCAGACTCTCGAGTGATTTCTAGCCAAGCTTGATCCAAGATCTTTCAATTTTAAATCAAAGCAAATAGTCAAATAATGGAGTCCTATTGAATATTTGAAACTTTATTTTCACTAAAGAGCATTCATGTTTTATGTGTTATATGCGATTTTCTTTGTCTACATAACACTGAAAGTCAAGATATACTGGTACTTGTTACATGAGCAATAATACTGATTGGGTTAGAGCAAGGGTCTCCAAACTACGGCCCGCGGGCCGGATTCGGCCTGCGGCTTCGATTTGTCCGGCCCGCAAAGTGTTGTACTTTTTTAAAACGATTTTGCATATATTTTTTCACAGTCGCTTCGGCCCACAAACCCCCTTCAAAAATCTAACATGGCTCTAGTCTTATAAAGTTTGGAGACCCCTGGGTTAGAGAATGAAAATAAAACAAGGTTTCAGTAAAGTATAGGTTGTTTCGTGTTAAACAAAAATGGACAACTGTTTAACGAATTAAATTACAATAAATAATCGATACTCTTTCGTTTGCAATTATTCTTAAGTAATATCTTGTTCATGTTCTATATGACAAGCATGGTGTACTGGACATTTAAAACTGGAAAAACTGATCAGGTTTTTTGAATCATTTTAGTACAAGCGCAATATAGTGTTCAAATTATTAAAGGAAAATATACATATGAAAAGTTCTAGAAGTTCTGTCCTTTTTGTTTATAGATAAATGCTGGTAAACCTAACTCTTGAAAATACAGGAGGATAATATATATAGCTAAACCTGTAAAATACAAAAATATAATCAAGCATTTGTGCAGAATTCTGACATTATAAGTCATCAGTTTTGAAAACCCTACTAGTGTTTGCAAAAGATGGAGTTTTGAGCTGTTAATAGTAACGAACATTTAAAGCAGAATCTTGATTTTGCATGTTCTCTGACTGTCAGTTAAGCTCAATTTGTCCCCATTTCAATTTCAATCTTTGTTTTCAGTATTTATATTCACTAACCCCCACCCCCACCCCTAGTGTTATGTTATGTTTCGTTCTTTTATTGCAACTTTTACTAACACTTTGTCTTGGGTAGACGCTCAGTGTATAGGTCCCCAGCAGGGATTCAACTGACTTTTATTTTCTTTCCTAACATCACGAAACGAAATCCCAAATTAATCTCATGATCTTCCTAATCCGAACAAGAAAATGTGTTTATACATAGTAGATGTTATCAAGTTGTATCTTTGTTCAACATATAGTGGCACGTCCTATTACCGCGGTTTGCCTATTACCGCGGCATTATAACACTTGTTTGTTCAGTGATGTCACTATGCGTAACATCTGGATAGCCTGCATGTAAACATAATGCCAGGAAGCTCACATCCCTTTTTTATATTTTTATTTTTTGTTTGTTCTACTTTTCAATCATAAAATGTCTACAAATCGTCTGATTCACAATTTGAACAATACAAGCAGGATTGCTGACCTGACTAACTCCTGACTCTCGTCAATAAAAGTTGTTATCTATCTTGGGGGTGGGGGTGGGGGCATTAAGGGAGTATTGTCAAACTCGTGAGTTTTGTTTTAGTGTGTGTTCTTAGATCAGTATTGTAAAGGCAAGTTAATGAACCCTGTCATCCCTTCAAATTCATAAAAGGGGTTTTCTAGACATGGGGCATACAATTAAAGTTTATGTGGGTTGCGGTTAACTATAAATATCCCATGTAATATAACATAATAATATCACTGTATTTCTCAATTGCCGCGGTAATAGGACGTTCTCTTTCGAGCGCATCCCGTTAGAGGTCACCTCGGAATATCCAGCACTTTGGCTATCCCGTTGATCGGAAATTAAAATCATTCACCTGACAATTGCGCCACACGTTCATTACTGATGCAATAGGATACAAATTAAAAAGTAAGTATAGTGACACTTTTTGAGGGTATATTTTCTAGGTCGTAAAGCGCTAATAGAACGTACCGGGCTACATACAGGGCGGCCGCCAAGGTATTGGGCGCTCTAGGCGAACCTTCATCCCTGCGCCCCCGTCCCAATTAACATTCGAAATGAATATTATGCATTTATATGACTAAAAATTATGCATCTGTGTATCTCTTTCTATTTTCAGACGCTTATTATCTTCTATTTTACACTATTTCTCTTTCTTTTATTCATTCAGTTTTTTGCTGCCCCCCCCCCCCCCCCCGAAAAAAAAAAAATTTTTTTGGGCCGCTTTTGGCGACCGCCTAGTTTTCCTATCGGTTAAACTGGTCCTGCATACATAAATAAAGGTAAGAAAATATAGAATAAAATGAGTGGTGGGAAAAGTTTACATGATTACCAAGAGATATGCATTATTTCTACTTTAACTATCGTAGAAGATATTTTCAGATTAACTTGCGATGGAAAATCGCATCAATATTTCCATTGCACTATTAGGCAGTTGCGGTGATAGAATCGATGTTGGTTGTGTCAGTTATCTGAAAATACGCTTGATTTATCTATGACTTAAATTATGTAATGTACGGTTAAATCTTGGTCTACCTACCAGTGACGGCGCGAGCGGGGGGGGGGGGGGGGGGGAAGGTTGGGAACTGACCTAAGAGCTGTTCTCTGTGGCAAACTAGTGGCGCCTCTAAAGAACATTGGCCCCGAGCTCCTCAACACTCGCGCCGCCACTGCTACCTACTCTTACAATCCCTGTATACTGCTTGTATAATCCTGACATCTCTCAAAGCAAAACGAATTCTCTCCTTTGAATGCTACTCCTATTTCTAACCAGGCAAAAGAACTCCATGAACTGCTATTAAAGATTCCCAAATTATTTCCGGAAGTCTCAACTCTCAACTAAGTTGTCTGACGTTCTTAATGGTTCGTATACGTCATTAGAGCCTGCGTCTCTCATCTGACTACATAAGGTTTCTAATGGTTCGAATACTTTGAAATTCAAACTAAGTTTAATTTTCTAAAATGCCAGACTAACAACGTTTATAGCCATCATCTGTAGCAAACCAGGTGAGCTCAACTTTTATAAGGTTAATATACATAATCACCACCCTCTTGGAGGTTTGAAAGGGATCATCATTTTTTTTCAGAGATATGCTAAAAAAGTGTTAGTGATGTATATATGTACACCACTGTCCTATTTTCAAGTACACGTGTGCAAAATGTATTTTTGTAAATATGTGTGTAAAAAGTATAACATGCAGAATTCTTTATATTCGCGTCATTTTATGTTCATTGTTTTGTGATTGTGCAGTATTAGCAAAGGACACGTAGGCTCCGAAAGCCCTCAGGTTAGCCTCAAATTAGTGTTGTATATACATCGATATATACAAGATCAAGTACAGACTGGATCTTGAAAGTTCGATGTTTGCTGAGAATACAAACAAATAATACGTCTACCTTTCACCGGTAATAATCTTCAAGAGCAAAAAAATCAAATCTGGTTGCAGTCCATTAAAGTGTTCTCGTGAGTTATCTTAAAGAATAAAATGATGTTACAAGTTAATAAGCATATGATCAATTCAGAGGTTGACTGTTACAAGTTAATAGGCATCTGATCGATTCAGAGGTTGACTGTTACAAGTTAATAAGCATCTGATCGATCCAGAGGTTGACAGAAGTAGAATAATGCATTACCTAAATACAAAATGGCGTCCAGGAGTAAATGCTAACCTAGAAAGTTACGATTTTATGTCCAGCGTTTGGATATGGATTACGCTGTCCTCAGTTAGTATTAAATATCATCTTTTCCATAGTTGTTGGGTCCAAATCGAAATAAGAAATTAATCCGACATTAGCTTACCCGTATTCATTGAGATACTTTTAAAGATTACAGAAAGCTATGTACAATAATGTTAGTTAATTTATTTAAGACTGAAGAGTGTATTATTATACTAATTTTTATATCAATGTTAGAATACTTGTTAAATATCTTATTATTCTAACGTAATTTAAATCTAAAAGGGACTTATAATAAATATTTCCTCCTAAACTATTATAAAGAACATATTACAAGAATAAATCAATCAAACACAATTTATCATCGTTTCTAGATACTGGATTTGAAATATTCAAAGCTTTCAACATATTGTCGATCGTCCATTACATTTATTATGTGGTAGGAAAATGTTGGTCGCAATAGCGTGAGATGAGCACTCATATTCAGACGTTGCGGTTTGAGAGAAAAAAGAATATCTTACAGTTAGTACTAAATACGAAGTAGGGTCGCTACATATATAAAAGCTATCTAGCATAATCAAATGACTGTAGATGCAAGACACTCACTTTTTCAACGAAAGCCATGTAGTGTTTGAAATATTCAAAGCTTTCAACACATTGTCGATCGTCCATTACAATTATTATGTTTGATAGAAGAATGTTGGCCCTATTAGCGTGAGATTAGCACTCATATTCAAATGTTGTGGTTTGAGAGAAACAACGAATTATTTATAGTTTGTAATAAATATGAAGTAGGGTCGCTACATATATAAAAACTATCTAGCATAATCAAATGACTGTAGATGCAAGAAACTCACTTTTTTCAACAAAAGTCATGTAGTGTCTAGGCGATCAAAAACTTAAGAGTTCTTAAGAAAATTACTAATGCTTTCAAGGGATAATGATGTCGTAGTACTAACAAGACATGCCATGCAGGGGTTACAGACAGGTTTATGGAACAGTTGCGTCGACATTGGCTGCGTGTCTGCATCTTTTAAAATTCTGGATACAGACGCTATTAATTCAAAGATTTATTTGCACCGGCTCAATTCGTTATGGAAAAATTAATTAAAATGCCACCTTGCTTAGAGTTGTCACATTTGCTGTCATTTAGTGTCAAATATATATTACACTATCGACAAACTTGAAAAGGATTTGACAGATATGTAAATTTTACAAGAAATAAGGAAAATTAATCAGGAAAATAACTGAATAAAATCTTAACGTTTTATATTTTTGGAGAATGGGTTACCGCGCAGCTCTAAGGTAGCTTTGAGGATTGAGGGAATATTTAACCAGGCAAAATAAGCTAATTGGGGATGGGGGATAACCAGTATTAAGTCTGGACAATGTTCTTTAACGGCGCCCCTACTTTGCCACAGAGAACAGTTTTTATGTCAGTTGCCAACCTCCAATCCCCCCCCCATACGCCCCAGTTACAGCTTTAAAACAAAGGCTCCATACGTGCGCCCCCCCGTCGCCCTGCGCCCATGAGCAATTGCTTCCCCCCCCCCCCCCCCCCCCCCCCCGTCGCGGCGCCACTGCTCACAGCTCATACTCATTCAGAATATATCGCTGCCGCTAAGTTTTTAATTTTTCATGTAGTAAACTATTTTGACCCATCTTAATCTAAGTCCATAGTTCTCCGCGAATTAGTAAACAGGCACGTTGACTGGATTCTACCGTTTTTCTCTTATCACAGATACGAATGACTTTCGTTGTCAAGCTCTTCAGTTTCTGAGGTGAGTAGTTTTTGAACGTTATTAAGCTCTTCAGTTTCGGAGGTCAGTAGTTTGACATGTCGTTGGCAATCCCATAATATCTAAATGGAATGAATCGGTTTTGAAAAGACCGCAACTTTTGAAGTGTGTGGCGGTATTATCCTACCATAAAGAGGTAACCCACTGTGAGGAGTATGGTAATTTATATAGATGGGTGGACATATTTCTATATCCCCGTAAATCCTGCAAGTAAAAGATGAACTATTTCGTATCATCCGCAGGATACAATCAAACACCATATGTTAAAATGGCGGATTATATGAATAAAATATGGAACCTACTTAAAACTGACATTTACACAGCCTTTGAACAATTATTAAAACAATTCATTTGAGTCTTACATCAGCTGTTCACAAAACAATCCACTCTAAAAAATATTCAATAACAAAATTATATGACTGATTAAAACTACTATCATGTTGCGAAAACAAAATTTAAAAAAAAAACAAACAAAAAAACTCTAATTTAGTTGAAGCGGATTATGGATTTATGCATATTAAGCTTATCTACGAGAGATTCGAAAACAAGCTTCTGTTTAATTTTTGGTTTCTATTTTCTGCAACATATGTTTTATATCAAACTGTCAGTATACATTCAGATACCCATTACGTGTCTTCACAATGACGTTTAATTTTAAAATTTAACGGAATCATCTGCACTTTGTTCAGTTGAACTATAATAATTTCTACTCAGAAACTCGAGTATTGATTATAAACTGCCTGACAAGAATTGAAAGCCTTACACTCTGAAAGAAGATTCAGATATAGTTACTACCGATATCTCTTGTTTTAAATCAAGGATATGTGCCCTTTTTGTCTTTTTGGGGGGTGGGGTGGGGTTGAAGCTGGTAACGATTGGAGATACCTTGAAATGCACCAATAAAATATGCAGTAACTGCTTTCACATCCTACTGTATAGGCAGCTTTAATACAATTACTCTCGATTACAATAAATAACAAAATATATACAGTGACAATGGGCACCTAATAGCAATTCTGAGCTGTTTCAACTGTTTTATCAATAATTTGATCAAGCATTGCGAAGAGATACGTGATTAAAAACTAAAAAGTAAAAAACAAAACGTCACACACACAGACACACAGACACACACACACACAAAGGGAATGCTGTATACAAGTTGTTTTTTCTTCATGTTTTTACTACCTAACCAGATGGTGGTGATAAATTTAGGCGACTGCAGAGCTAAAAAAAATTTATATTTACCTCAAGTACAAGGGGGCAAGTACAAGGGGGCATTGTTTTGTTTAGAAAAGGCGCAATAAATTCATAAATTGAAGGTAGGATCAGGGATGTTTCTCGGCACCTGAATTTTCATATTCTTCTGTATTACATATTTTGTACATTTATTTTTTAAAGAAATTTTGTTCTAGAGACATATATGAGGATAAATACGGCAACTTTAATTGATTTTATAATTTGCAGCCATTAACTATGGTATTAAGGCAAAAGTAAGCAAACTATTGTAAACAAGCGTCAAAGTGTTACTATAAGAGCTTATTGGTATGCAGCGATATGTAGAATTTCCTGTTTAGTTGTATTCATTTAAAGTCAACAAGGGTACGTATTATACTAATGAAGTAGTCTATTGTCTACCTGGACAATTCCAGTGATGTACAGAGATTTAGTCCTGGAAATATTGAACAGAATTTTGAAACAGACCATAAGATACATAAGCCAACTTCTTGTATTTTGCCTTAAAATATCAGCGTCAAATAATTGTTATGAAATTTTAGAGGTTATGTTAAGCATAATATCACACAGAGTAAGTCAGTTTTCAACCGAAAAAAGCCTGAATTTCCATTGTACTGACTGTAACATGTACCGACTTAGGGATACAAAAGTGTAAAGTGTACGAGTTTCATTCTGCAAGTCTTTCAATGGCACACACAATAATTTTCTCCTTTTATATGTATGTTCCCAACCGATAAATATAACAAAAAAGCTATCTGCGCGCTATTTTGTTTTCGTGAGATAAATGAAATAAATATTGACCCAACTGCGTTGAGCATGATATTATAGTATGCACAAGGAAACTACAGTATACGCGTGATAAGTAATTGTTTAGCTCTAAATAAAAGATAACTTGTGTGTACAAGATAATGTTTCTGGCCGACAATCAAACGATTGCAAGTTCAGATCCCACTGCAGGCAATATATTTTGTAATATGCACTTTTATTCTGCTATAATTTTTTTTAAAATTACATCTATGGATACTTTGTTCTTCTCGTTCAAAACAATACACAATTTAAACATGTAAAGTTTCTAGTTTCTATTGTCTTCATTATTTTTCTCTACTCGTTTTGATTATTAATTTACACCTTTAGACATTGTCTGCAATGAAATATTATTCAACAAGAAATGGCACAGAAGGAGAAAGATACAAACTATTTCACCCTATGTTCTTTGTGGCTTCACTATTCCAAATATCACACTATGCTTCATAAAATGCGCCCATTTCTAGGAAATAATAAGTGAAACAGACACGAGTTTTTAAATTTAAATGTAGTTGTTTTTCTTATTTAGTAGAATAAAAAAGCAAGATTTAAAGGAGTCCAATTTGTTCTGAGCATAACTTGTCCTTTAGCAATATCTTTAAAAAGTTAGACATTGTTTTCTACCAGCAGAGGTGTTCCAAAACCACAAGAAGAGACAGAAAATTTTACTCTCAAATCCTGTAACTTTTACTCTACTGCATAAATTAACAAAGAAACGAACAAAACCAACAAATATGGCTTTGTTCGTAGTGCATAATGAAGTTTAATGTCCATGTGTGTGTTTGTGTGTGTGCGTGTGTCTTCCTCATCATTTTATTTTCGGGAGCCGCGGTTGCTCAGTTGGTAGAGTGTCAGACACGTAATCAAAGGGTGGAGGGTTCGATACTCGCCCAGGCCAACCCTGGTCGGCTGCCTCAATGTGTCCTTGTGAAAAACACTTAGCTCCCATTATATAGCCAATACTGTGTGAAAAGTGCAATAGAAACAATAACAAGAAAAATTAAATTTGTGTTCACCATGTGAAGTTGCTCTTCCATGTTCTATTACATACATTCATTAGTTAGTAAAGTCTCATTCTGTTAATAGTTTGTCAGGTCTATATGAATGTTCGTTGTTTTTTGACAACACGCTTGATTAAAACAGAACGCGAGATAACTATTTTTATCCCTTTATGGATACAACATTCCTATGGACAAACACGGTTCAAAGAGACTGGACTAACCGGACCTGAGAAAGTTTGGGATCAAACAAACCTCTTTTCAAAGGCCAGCATCACGAAAACAACATGCAAACCAATCACAAAATGAATACACGAGAAATACATCTAAGCACTGTTGTTTTTTTTTTTGTGTGATATAATTGATATAATGGAAACATTTGAATATGTAAAAATAGAAGTGGAATATTATATTCATTTATTTATTTATATTTGATTATTCGAAATGCAGTGATCCAGTCTTTTATATGTTTGTTTTGTGTGCGTGTACATGTTGTTGCTTGTGTTGTTCATCTTTTAGAAAAATGATTCGAAGATACCCCAAAAGAACTCAGCCTAAATGAAGTCATTCTCTTTGCACCGTGCTTTGTTACTTTCTTAAATCATACCTTTTCTCGTAATTCTCGTAATTATTCCCGGATGAGATCTTTCGGAGATGAATAGTCTATTTCAGTATACAAACGAGCGTTTTGATTGAAGTAGAGATTCCGGAATTTATGGCTCAAAGCCCACACTTTGATGGGCTACCAAGCTCCTTTGCTGACACCATACAAATTATGTTCCATAGTTTGAGTGCCGTAATCAAGTTGGTTAGGCCACACACACAAATGTGTGCTTCTGGTCGGCCGACCGTCCCTGTTTCTCATTTTTAAAATAAGAAAAATCACATTGTCGAAATTGATTTGTGCATCTAACTGAGTCATATAATATATCTCCTATCACATTAGGTTTAACAATGGTCGAATATGAGTTATTATTTCTTGTATTCTTTTTTTTTTGGTGGGGGTGGGGGGCCTTTATATTTCATAACAAAATATTCTATGCGCTGGTATTGGACGTCGATGTGACCTAGTTATAGGTTTAAAATGTTGAAAAGTATCAAAACTTCCAAAAGATTCAATGCACGTTTTAAAATGTTTGGTTTTCTAAAGTGTTATTTTATAGGCAAGAGGCAAATGGTGATAACAAGGCGTGAAATCTGACCTAAAAATTAAGAGTTCACGGAATATATGTTGTTTACCATTACCCTTATTTCTAGTCATAATCAACCAGGTTAAGTAACACAAAAATCTACCCACAGCCATGAAGGTGATAAGAAACGTGATTGGTGTGTGAATAAGTTCTACCTGAAACTAATAACAAAAATAACATTTGATCTCCTCAGTGCTAGGCAAAAAAGGACTAAAGGCAAGAAGACTTTTCATTTGATTACTTTCCAAGCAAAAGTAACTATTGTTTGTCCCCTATAAAGATATCGATGCCATCTTCATCGTGGCCATTTTGTTTGTCCCCTATAAAGATATCGATGCCATCTTGATCGTGGCCATTTTGTTTGTGCCCTATAAAGATATCTATGCCATCTTGATCGTGGTCATTTTGTTTGTGCCCTATAAAGATATCTATGCCATCTTGATCGTGGCCATTTTGTTTGTCCCCTTTTAAGATATCTATGCCATCTTGATCGTGGCCATTTTGTTTGTCCACTATAAAGATATCTATGCCATCTTGATCGTGGCCATTTTGTTTGTCCCCTTTTAAGATATCTATGCCATCTTGATCGTGGCCATTTTGTTTGTCCCCTATAAAGATATCTACGCCATCTTGATCGTGGCCATTTTGTTTGTCCCCTATAAAGATATCTATGCCATCTTGATCGTGGCCATTTTGTTTGTGCCCTATAAAGATATCTATGCCATCTTGATCGTGGCCATTTTGTTTGTCCCCTATAAATATATCTATGCCATCTTGATCGTGGCCATTCATGGAAATACGTTGTACATATATTTAGCCATTTCAGTCCTGAATAAAGACAACACATAAATAAAGACGGCTCCTTCTTACTCATTAATATCAATCGTCAGTGGTGTCTGCTATAACAATGGAACCAATGTAGCTATAGCATAGGAAACAGCTCCAGACTTCTACCTTGCTGAAAAACATCGGTTTGGAGACTTAGTCAAAATATTTATGAGCATACAAGAAAATGCTATATAATTCTCCCAGAATTTGTCAGAAATTGAAGTTTACCTTCTAGACGGATTGCAGGTGACATTAAATATTTTTGTAGAAAACAATGAGTAAGTTTGATCTATTAGGCCACGGTGAGCTTAGAACATGAACTCATTGTAGCTTCTGTGTTTAATTCATAATACATTATGGTACTAACATACAGCGTATAAGAACGTTATGGACATTTGACTGTTACAGGACGTGTAAGTGTGTCTTAATAAGCCTATTTGCCAACCAGTACCTATTAAAAGTAATTTAAATGTATGTTATAATTTGCGTTGTTAAATTGGATTATTCTGTAAAGTGAGAGCAGGAAAATATACATACATTTGTTTCACTGAGAATGTGCGAGATCTGTATTATATATATATCAGCAACATATTAGCAGAATCAAAAATGTTTGAGTGACATCTTCATTTTATTACTTTTAATTTCACAAAACATATATTTAGTCCATACCGTTAGCCTATGTATCAAAAGAATTCAAACAAAACTGCTCATAGAAGAAGTATCTTCATCAATCAGAAGAATGAGCTAATGCTAGTGTGAAGCTCCTAACCTTACATTTTGTATAAGACGCTGACATTCTTTGATGGTAATCTGCGAAGTCATACACTTTACAGATAAGTACAAGAGAAAGATTCGATTCTACTCTCAAAGAGGACATGTTCCAACTGGGATATTATTAACAGACAATTTTCTAGACGGATTATTACACATAATTGGTGCCACAACTGGGAAAAGTGACGATCAATAGTCCATTCTATAATTTCTGGTGGAAGAGGGAAACAGCTACAGTGCCTACATGGGCTGATTATTGCAAAGAAACACCATTCCAACAACGATCATTCACTTTTTTGCTCCCAGTTATGTTCAAGTTGTTATGAGATAGGATTTTCTTTAGCATTTCAGTGGTAAAATCTCAAGTCATCTTATGGCTCTGAAGACAACTGAAACAGTCCAAAATACATGATTGGAATACTTCTGCTGAAGCATTTAATGTTTCACTGAAGACATCTACTGTTCTAGACTAGTTCAAAAAGTAAAACAAATATGGTGGATTAAATTCTATGGGAAGAGTTTGCTGTCTGTAATTTCGTCATTTTTGATACATCAACTTTTGGCCAAGAGTAAATCAATAAAAATATTAAAATATTTACTCTATCTTTGCTTTCAGTTCGGCAATTATTCGAACATAAGATAAGAACATACGTCCTTTGCGTCTGACGATCTTGAAAGTGTCGGTAATAAAAAATGATGGACACTTCTTGTACCTCGCCAGCTTTTAATGGGTTAATTTAGTCTTGAGTACAATAACTAGTAAGTTTGTCTAGTCTCCTGATGTTTAAGCCAGGTACGTTCATGTTTATTCAATGTCGACAGTCATGTTGCAAAAATATAGCCGAAACTTTAAGCCAGGTACGTTCATGTTTATTCAATGTCGACAGTCATGTTGCAAAAATATAGCCGAAACTTGAAAATTCTTCGCCCTTCTGACATCAATATAATGTGTATCTCTTTTCACAACAGGGCATGTTCAAACATTATATATTAATGGTAACACGACAGTTACATTTCCTGGCTCAAAACAAAGCTTATTGTTTGTTAGTGGCCTAATGTAAAATATGCCCTTGTCATAGATAACGTAACTTTATTTTACCATGATATACCGAATGAAATTTGTAAATTAATTTTTAGACCATTTCGTCGTATTTTTCGTGTATTGCAAATATTATTTTTATTAGAGGACGCTTTAACGCCCTCTATTGGTGGTATTCTGCTGTTTCATATTTTGCATTCGGTTAGATTTTTAAAGAAAAAGAATTTCCCAGGTTTTCCTCACTGGTTATCATACCTATTTAAAACAAAAACACTTGTATATCTTATATATTGTTAAAAGAACTTTGAATTCTCTTTATTTTCATGTATGTTTGATGGGTGCAATTTGGGTTATAGAGTATACAGCTTGGTCTTACTTGCGATGTGCACCTATCAAAAAATTGCTAGCTCCGCTTGGTCATTTTCACTTCCGCTAACTTTTTTTACTTTTAGATATTTTGTATTTCATTCATTGTACTTTCAGAAGCTGGTATTGCCTACTCTGGCAAATTTCGTTTTCCCTAGTTTAATAACTGCTAAAAATAGCGTACTTTGGAATAATTCAGGCTCATTTTTCGTGCACACGGGAGCGGCAATTTTTGTCAGCTGGGTGCTTAGATCATGTACAATTTCCACAAGTACAATATGTAAAGAAATTTCAGCCACAGTACATAAAAATAGCATACAGGTATGCCAACATTCTCTTCATTGTGCGTGTTGCAAATCAAACAAGTTAATCTTATACCTGTCACTCTCTCAGACGTAGATAATATCTACAGAGCGCCTCCATTTTTTTTTTTTTTGCATCCGGGCGTTTTGGGGTCGTTTTTATTCTTTAAGGAAAAAAATGCTTCCTTTGTTGGATTGCGTTTCTTATTCTTACACAAAAAGATGTAATGTAATAACTGAATACTGAACCCGTCAGACATCCCCGAAAATCGAATAGAGTAGCTTACAGATGTAGAATAGCTCATATTCCAGAGTGTAAAACAACCGGATTCCCTTCAGCTTTCTTCGTTGAATGAGAAATGCTGCGCATACGCAGCGCTGCATGTAGTGAGCTGAGGTGTATCGTTCAAATTGAAAGTAAAAAGCGGTGTATGAAGATGCAAGTTCTTCTTCAAAATCAATATTGAATTATGCCCCTTTGTACAATTTATTGCACAAAGTTTTTAAGATTGTAACATTTTATGATATCAGATTTAAAAATTAGGTTCATTGACATTATTTTTTTTATTATTTTGATAAATAAATAGTTAAAAAGCAGCACTATAGAGAGGATTGTACATTTTTAAATTACACAATATTTTTTTATTTGTATTTTTGTCAGTTTTTTACCAATAATAATAAATAAAATTATAAAGTTTCAGTTCCATTGTCATGGGTTAGGCAATTTTCATTATATATATATATATATATATATATATATATATATATATATATATATATATATATATATATATATATATACAGCTTTTGGGAAATGCGAAAGGACCAGGCTGCTTATGTATAAAAAAAGTTGCCGCTGGGACATAGAAATGACCAAAAACCTTGTAGGCAAAATAGTTTAAAGCGGGCTCAACCCAAACAAACCAGTTACCGAGTGTGTGTTTCAGACAAAAAAGCGGTGGCTTTGTATTTAATCATATATCATGTATATACTATTGTGGATACATTTTTGTATCTTTCATCATGTAAATATGACAATAAAAGTTTATCAGGAGAAAAAAAAAGAGAAAAACACACACACACGCACACACACACTAAAATGCTGCGTTGTATAGGTCACCGTTGAGAAGTAGAAATGAAGTAGAAATACCCAAAACCATTGTAGGCAATATACTTTAAAGCGGGTTCAGCCCAACCAAACCAGTTATTGAGAATGTGAATCTGACCCACACCAATAACAACAGAAGTGACCAAATACAATACATTTATCAATCAAGTTCATATATTATCTTAGAATTAAACCTATTGGATAGATAGTATCCAGACGGTGAATCAGATATGTTTTTTTTTTAAACAATGGTTCCATTTCCGACTTAACAACATTAATTGTCTTAAATGAAAAATCATGTAAATTACGGATGCCGTCAAGATTAAAAAGATGGATAGATAAAGTTATTTATGTCAAATCTATGTTTGTTCATGTGTTTAGATACTTGCTGACGGGTTTGTCCAACATATTTCTTTTAACAAGTTATCACATAAATAATATTAGATGTTGCACAGTTAGTATTATACCGCATCTTTAATGTTTCTTTGGTATTACTGCTACTGAAATAAGTATTTTCATTATTGAAAGAACAGTGCGAACATCTGGATCTATTATATTTAGTTGATAAACCATGACTTTTAAACATTTAATAACCTTAACTTAGTTAGTATTGAAATATGCTGAAATTATGAAATCTGATGTTAGAGCCAACATGCCCTTCTTTCCAGTTATATATATCACACTTAAAAGAAGTACTTATATTTCATCTTCCCCTCCTTTTATTATTTATGGTTATGTACATATGTTAAGTTCTTCCATTCAGCTTCGTTTTATCAATGTGTTCCTTCTGGAATATATATATATATATATATATATATATATATATATATATATATATATATATATATATATATATATATATATATATATACTTACAAGGGAACACAGGTAATAGTTACCTATCCCTTCTGTAATTACATTTTCCTTTTATTTCTGCTTCTATCAATCATACTCTTCTTTGTGCGATTACAAACTATTTATAAACCTTTCTCGTATGTGCTACAAAATATAAGACTTTTCTGTCTTATACCAAACAGCGCCATCAGTTCATATACAAAATAATGTGTTAAACAATGCTTTTCAAAATAAACAATGCAACAGAGCATTCGATGCAACAACCAAACAAAATTCCTTCTTTTGCACACATTTCATGCATATTCACCTCAGTTACAGCTTTTTTTACATGCCTTTACTCTTGCGTCCATGGCTCGATCAATATTCGATTACACCTTTTTAATTCAGGGTCTAGTTATGTCTTCATTTAATGGACACTGTGTATTTGAATTGACTAACAAATACTATTTTTTGGGGAAAAAACTTCGACCGTATGTTTACTTCTTTTTAAATTTCTTCTAGCGACAAATGTTTATTTCAAAAAAATTTAAAAAAAAAAAAAAAAAAAAAATTCAGTGTTCCAGTAGATATTGATAACGACCACACGATGTGAATACAACTGGGCGACAGTAGATAAATCCAACATTCTTAATGACAGGAGCCAACATTTGCAAAATCAACACGTTTGATCCAGGTTATGAGGACACTTGCAGTCTTATCTTGAAATGTGTTTACTATGACAGATCGAATTACATCGTAAATATGAATCATTTATCGAATGATTGACAGCAGTGATGTATTAACGTCACATTATTATTCAAGTAGGATCATTTGTGGGAGATGCTCCTAAGTTGCTGCATTCAGACTGCCAGGAACGGAAATTTATTCTAATATAAATTTGTAATACAAATTTTCCTGAAAGACGATCCCACAATTTTTAGTGTCCAAATGATACCAACAAAACGCAAACATAGCACAGTGGTGATTGAAAAGCCTTTCCCAAACGCAATTGATGAGGCAAAACTGTTAGAAGTTTTATCAATGAAGCAATTAGTTGAAAATTTTTTTTTACTCTTAGACTACTGGCACCACAGGGATGGGTCATATTTCTTTAATATTTTGCCTGAATGTTCTCTGTTTTAGCACTTTATAAATTTGACTAAATATCAAATGCAAACCATAATCTATTTAAAATCTAATTAATAATCATGCCCCAAAACGAATTAATTATACATTAATATAACCTATTTGATGAAGGAATATTACATGTGTAAGACGATTGTTACAAGATATCAGATGAACTCCATAAACATTGTATCTAGAATAAAAATGTTATCAGCATTTCAAACTGATATCTTATTAAAACGCATCATTTCATAAAATAAATTATTAAAACGTTAAATGAATTGTTTCAACATAGGAAGCTAGTACACTTCAGCTTCTGTATGTAAAACTCAGCACTTATTTAACATCAATTAGAAATATAAGATACATTTTTACTTACAATAATAATTTGGCAAATTCTTACTAGTTATTGTTTAATATTATATCAGTTGTGTTGTTTCTCGCTAAGAACAAGCACAAAATAACACAACAATTATAAAATGACCAGGTATCCCATAATGCTCAATGGAAGGATCCTAGAAACATTTTCTTAGATCACTAGCTCTCTCTTTAAAATTATCTGTGTCTGATCCTAAAATATATAAGTACAGAAATAACTCAGTCTAATTATCTTCACAAATATTTATACTCGCCTTTCCGTGCATGGAATTATGTATTGAACTCAGTATCTATTTCAGAATCATTTATCCCGAAACAATCTCCGTATAATGACTACTATATAGGATTAATTATTATAGATGTATCTTCACTCTGAAATTAATTCGTCAAATTTAGTAAAAGTATTCATAGCTTTCGCTCAAGGTTTGCAATGACTCAAATGTATACAGTATAATATTTTTAAAAAGTAAATTAAATTGAGAAGAAACAAAAATCCTGCAATGTTTAAGGGGACCAGAACACAAAACCTAGCAGAGGTTTATCAAACTACGCTAAAAAAGAAACTCCCGCCAACCAATACGTGTTTTCATGCTATTCCAGAAATCTGTACAATTCCAGAAAAATGTTAGAGATTAATAACTAATTATGTGATAAAAGGAAGGTCTCGTCTGTGTGAAAAAGAACCTTCCTTTTACAGCCAGAAATAAGGATACATTTAGGTGGATCGGACAGGTTACAACGAGGAAAAAGATAAAAGCCAACGTAATTAAACCCATTCAATGGCTATGTCCTACTATTAATCAATTCAAAAAGAACCAGTTTTTATAATTTCCATGCCGCGTGGTCAAAACTACTAGAGGATGTGACTCAAGGGCGTAGCTAGACATAGCAAGTTTAAATATGACGAATGACCTAACGAACAATGATCTTTTCTGGAAAAACCATGAAAATTAATAGCCATGAAAATAAATGATTTGACAGTAATCCATCATCAGGCGGTTATCTCAAAGATATACAAATACTACAAACTGTACGCTATGTTACCTCCAAAACATTACAAAACATGTACACCATAGACCAAGGGATATCAAAATAAAGTTCTAATATACCCTGAATACGCTGCAATTATAAGTAATTCCCTTACGAATATACTTTTAAATTTACATGTTAAATGGCGGTAAAGTGCAATAATTCGGAAATATATCAGCTGAAAGATGTCAAAAGTCGAGGGATATTTTTTCCCATATGTTGACACAAATTTTAAACAAAATTACCTTAGTCTGAACAAAAGAAATTGAAACATTCTGTGGTTCACAGAAAGCAAGCCTTGTTGCGAGGAAATGTGGGAAAGAGATGCAGCTTAGACCTTCGACAAACCCAGCGAGAGACGTACATGACATGGTATTTATTTGTGTATACTGAATAAGGTATGGTCTTGTGCTTACTGCAAATATAATTTAGTATTTAGTTATACATGAAGCATTACGTACCGGCACTGATTAAATATCATTCATTAAAGTCATTCTCACCTTCTTAAAGCTTTCGCCAAACTTTACGGTAAAAATAATAAAATGTCGATTTCTTTTTTTTAATGTAAAATTTTAATGCATACAATTTTGATTCCTAACTAAAGCAACATATCTTAGCCCTTACGACTTCTTGACAAAGCCGCTGAAGTTTAAGTAATATTACATCGACAAACATGGAATACGACAATTGCGTTTTCACATGTTTGTTATATTCGCAAGACCCCTTTGATCAAAATCAGCAGTTACTGATGAGTGTTCGAGTCATTCGACAAGATCATTGTTTACCGAAGCTTGATATGAGTGTAGCTACAGGGCTGGCGCAAGGGTATTTGGCGCCCTAGGCCAGAGGTGTCAAACATACGGACAGCCAGACTCATTATTTATTATTATTTATATCAAATCTGGCCCGCCATAGCAAATGAGTTTGACACCCCTGCCCTAGGCGAATAAAATTAATATTGTGCATTAATATGAATAAAAATTATGCATCTTTTTTCTCTTTCTACTTTTAGACGCTAATTTATCTTCTATTTTGCGCTATTTCTCTTTCTTTTTTTATTCATTCATTTCTTTGCCGCCCCCCTCCAAAAAAATAAAAAATAAAAAATTGCCACCTTAGGCGACCACCTGTGTTTGCCTAGTGGTTAAGCAGGCCCTGTGTAGGTAACCTTGGTATTCTCAAAATCAGGAGATTACCTGATACTGGAAGGATTGAAATGCGTCCAATATAGCATAAGTATACGGATCGCTCCAAGTTAAATCCGGCATTTATACTCTAAAAGGTATTCTCAGTACAAGATATATTGTTATGTCTGATGTTTATATACTTAACGTTTGTCTGTGAGTGTAAGTTGTATGGTTATTTGAAAATACATACTTATCTTTCGCCCAGATGTTTACATAGTGTTTTCTTAGGCATTTCGTAATTATACTTTTGTGACATATGTCAGGTAGGCCAGTATTTTTCCATTAGAAATACTCATATTCTGATGTGACAGAGGTCATGTAAGCATGTGTATTTATATAAAGATTTTGGTAAACAAGTTCATTCCTATTCTAGAATTTCGGTTCTAAAAGATCAGCCTGCAAGGAATCTAATTTAGTTGTATTGATGAAATCAGATATAATTTGAGAGGAATTATTTATTTACAATAGTTATTGGAAATATAAAAATGCTCATTGACCTTTGGATTAATACATGAAATTGGGATTTATGTAAACTCATTCAAATACATTCTGGATTACATCCTTGTGGTACATCAGGACATTCATGGCTGTCGGAATTAATTCGGAACTTTCTATTTTTTTGGACTTGTGATTCGGACATTTAGGATTATTTGGAATTTAACTCACAAATTGTAAGTGTCTTTTGAATTGTCACTTTAATTGTTTGGAAATCAATTGCTTGTTGATTTTCTTACATTGTTGGTTTCATTTTCTTTCTGTTACACATTTTTAAGACCTAGAGTCGTAACAGTATATTAATGGATTGATTTAGACTTTATTCATTTTTGCAAGTTTCTGTTACCATTGTACCTGGAGCTACCTATTGATTACCATATCTTTACCCAAAAAATGTTTTTTGTTTCCAGTACATATTTTACACAATATAAACGTTATGAGGTGTATCATATGGTAACATGAAACAGATTTAAAATTGATAAAATATAAAGAACACCACTTTTGTTTCCTGATCATTCGTCATCATGAACATGATGAAATTCCTAACAATCTTTGGACATCATTGATTGGATATTGTAATGACAAGGATTAAATCACCTACACTTACTTTGGAAATAAATTTCACTGATTGTTTTTGAGAGCGTAAAAGAGGATATTAAATAGAAACGGGTTAACTCGTTGTTTGGTTGTGATTTTATCTTTAAGTATCGTTTTGCCCTATTGACTAGACGTCAAGCACCCATCATAGTATAATGCATTATTTGTTAGCACCACACTGAAAGATGAATCCATCATGAGATATACGCAAGTCTTGTGTGTTAAAGGCAGCTGAACCTAATAGATCTCAATTTTCCATTAGCATCCATTGTTTTCCACAATTAAATTCTACTCGCCAGCTTGCCTTCAGTTCAATGTTATTTGCCAATTTGTCAAAATGAATGTCTGTTTTAGTAATGAGATAAATACTTGTACTGACAAACTTGAAGTCTTCCAATAAAACAAGCCAAATGCATTACCTAATTGCTAAATTAATTATGTGCATTGTACATGCAGCTAGTTAAGTTAAATTCCCCATAGGACATAACCTTTATTCCTTTACAATTCCGTTAAACAACATGTTACATGTAGCAGTTCAAGTCGCTTGTGTTCATTCTGGCACACGTGTCTCGTTGATAAATTAGGGCTCATTAAAAATTTATATCGAAGCAAGTCATTGCAGAGATGATGAATATATGGTCCAAAGAGTGTCATTATTAATTTGTATTCAAACACTGAGCTGAAATACTTTTCTAATAATCCAAGTCCGTTATCGGTATTCCACTTAACGCTAAGGTTAAAAGTTTGCCTCGAACTAATTGCAATGGTATTCTCAAGAAACACTGTATAATAGTAGAATCTAATTGCAAAATGTATATCTTGTATCATGATTTTGCTAAGTATTTCTTTTAATGTTTTGTACATACACTGGTACAACGTAAAGTACAATTTTGGTTGCATGTTTGGTACATCCGAAATTTTAAAACTTATCACATATCACACGATGTGCCCTTGCATATATTTTAACAAAAACGTCCATATCTAACATAAAACTTTATTTACGTGAAATGCATTGCAAAGGCTGATGATCTGAACTAATAAAGATTTTCATAACATTATTAAATCTATTAGCATACTTTATTTAATAATAAATTATTTATAAGTAAGATCAATATCAATGTGTTCGCTCTGTTTAAATATTTTATAATTGTATAATATGGAATTATATTACTTAATCTTTTCATTCAGGTATGAATCCATGAATAATGTCGTCATCATAGCGGTTATTAAAAAAAAATTAAAAAAGAGGAAAAATGTATCGGCAGCACTTAATTTGAACCCTTGTAGAGTGTTAATTATAAATTCGACATGTACATTATTTTCTTGGTTTCTGGTATCCTTAAATTTCCAACGCTAGAGTCGAAAGCTGCAGGTAAATATTTTGTTGACTAAAGTGAAATGTTATCGAATATTGGAATATTCTAGAATCGTTTATAAAACTTATATAATTGTTGAAGTGAAATACTGGCAGTCCTTATGTCGTATTTCTGTTTATCACATATGTTCTAAGCCAGGGGACATCGTGGCCTTTGTCCCAGTAAAATCTGAGTCGATGCGGGCAAATCTTGCAAACACTAGCTAGACTTTTAGTCTATAACGAAATGGAAAGAAATGATGGCCATCAACCCATTTCCACGAAATGTTGAGCCGACGCCTGAGCATGGTCTTCAGTAATATCCTCTCTTATCTCCTTTAAAAGCTGCAAGCATTTCCTTGCAAGCGAATGTTTAAGATCCTTTAGGACTCAGTTCACCCTGCAATAAATCTGATAAAAATTCAACGTCTGTATCATTTCATATATGAAACATACCACGCACTTCTCTACCATTAGAATTGGAACTCGGTACATCATAGTTATCTTATGTATGCATGATTAAGAAATGATGCTGTTATTTGTATCTACAAAATGGATATTTCTTGTCCGAACCAACCCTCTCAACAAATATATGGCTTTGGTTAACGTTTTCATTATTTTAATTTAATCTTAGCATGGCTTGTATCAACGATTCTTTTCTAATGTTTGATAATGACTCGGCCTAGCAGGGAGACATCAGTATATTGTTTTTGGAAGATTTAATTAATTTTGTTCTCCTATCAAAATACAACACCTGAATAAGAGCGTCCGATCCATACTAATAGGGCTTGAACTTATCTACAGTACTGAAACATTACAATGGGAGACCGGCAAGGTAAATAGCCAGTGATGTACTATAATCATCGAGAGGTCAGATGGAGTTGAATTTCTCGTGCAATATACGTTCTAAGTGAAAGCATTATAAAGAAATATATTTACACAAAATTAGTATATTATTTACGTTTGAAAAATTGAAACACGAAAATGTTGTCAGGTTAAATGCTATTTATGAAAATGAGCAGAAAATAATCATTATTTATTCAAAAATGCAAGCTTGTACACGAGTGCATACCATATGCTGTGTTCTCTAATAGCTTGTACATGTATATGGGTCTTTATATGTCTGGTCTTTGTCCAATGCCAATGTGACACATGCAACTACGTGCAAAATCTTGCTCCTAGAACATGGCAGTGTTTTTCATCCGATACCTGATAGAATCGCAGATTCGCAGGTTTGCATCGTTCCTTAACAATAACAGGCTTTGAGACAAACTAATTTATTCTACCTCAAACAACCAGAGTATCCACTCGCAAATATATATGCTGAATTACTCTTTCTTCGACAAGGAAGTGGTTTTGATTCTTTATTTGAAAGTTCGTTTGGTGTTTTTTCTGTTTTGTTTATAGATACCGTGGGACGAAAATATTCTTTTATCGTCGTATTCTCAGTCACTGTCTAATTTGCAAGAGCCTTTGTATACTTGATATCTGGATGCGTTGCAACAAAACGGTATGCCTTCAGTATCATTTAGCTTTATAAAGCACAGTCTTCATAATGTTCAAACTCAGTAATTTATCTACCATGCATTAGTGAATGTTTTTATCTGGTCGGGTAATTTTTATTTTTTATTTTTTGACAATGCACTGAACTCCTTAGTGCCATTAATGAATGTTCTCATACTGTTCTTTAATTTACGACACGGTGCTAAGATACGTGTGTTTGTTTATATTTTTAAAAAATATTTCTTTTATTGCGTGTATTTTATGGAATCGGAACAATCTCACCTAGCTTCCAGCAAGCAAGCAGAAAAGCGGTGATCACTGTCGATTCGAATGGCAGTAAGTTCACAGCAACTACTGCTATCTCAACGGTAGTGATACGTTGATTTTTTTCGAACGATTTATGGGATAACAACATTCAGTATCTGCAAACGGATGAATTAGATATAATGTAGCAATATTAAAGTGTCAATTTAGTATCTGCAAACGGATAAATTAGATATAATGTAGCAATATTAAAGTGTCAGTTTAGTATCTGTAAACGGATGAATTAGATATAATGAAGCAATATTAAAGTGTCAATTTAGTATCTGTAAATGGATAAATTAGATATAATGTAGCAATATTAAAGTGTCAATTTAGTATCTGTAAACGGATGAATTAGTTATAATGTAGCAATATTAAAGTGTCAATTTAGTATCTGTAAACAGATGAAATAGATATAATGTAGCAATATTAAAGTGTCAATTTAGTATCTGTAAACAGATGAATTAGATATAATGTAGCAATATTAAAGTGTCAGTTTAGTATCTGTAAATAGATGAATTAGATATTGTGGCGTGGGGGTGGTTGTGGTTGTGGTTATCGTTATCTAGAGGATGATCGACCTCGGTGTTATTGCCCGGATCGAGTAAATAATAATATAAATTGTGAAACTTATAGATGGAATGAATAGAGATCTGAGCAGATATATAGAACAGACTAAAACGAGCCCCCGTATATGAAATATAACAATTTAATCAATTACATAAACAACTGTGATAATGCATTACATTAGGAAGATACACTTCTTTTTGAAATAAATCATTCACCGAATTTTAAACACAAATATACTTATATAAATAGACGATCTGTTTAAATGATAGAATTAATTCATCATAGAATCGAGTGAACAATCGAAGTCATTGCCTTGTACAGTTTCATAACCTGGTTTCCTCCTGTTTACTCCAGTTTCACCGTGCTGTTCAATTGGTTCCTTCGCTTTCTTCTCACTCTGACTATCTTGCCTCTGTCGGCCCTCAAACTTTGTGTGGGTAGGTGGATACATAGGTATGTAGATACGTAGGTACGTGGATAAGTCAGTGGATTACGTCAGTGGATTACGTCAGTGGAGCTATTTCCCCTTGTGCTTTCAAGCCTTGTTCGCTTCTACCGCCAGAATTGTGTCCGTCAACTTTCCAGACATCCGGTCCCTTAGATAATTGTTTTACGAGATAATTTCTTGCAAATTCAATCTCGGAGCCAAAAATATCTTCCTCTTGCAGGAGTTTAGACTGACTAAATTTTGCGATGTGGCATATTAAAACTATGAAATTTCGTGTGGGAAACACGCCCCTTATTTAGCGTAGCCAATCAGGATTAAATATATCTACCACCCTTTTTATAAATAGGCGCCAAAATTTGCGGTCATCCTGACCCTCTAGATTTCCAAATAACAGATTCTGGACAATCTCAACTCTGACATTTTCGATACAAAGATTGAGTTAACCTTTTCCCTTCCAGTTTCTCGGACTGTTAAATAAACGAATGCTTAATTAAAAATCGGTTCCTCTCACAACACAGACCTTAAAATCCTCGCAGCATAGCGATTTAATATTCACCCTGTCCTCATAAATCTAATTAATTGTTCTCTGTCCAAGTTAATGTTCTCTTTATAGATCGACATAAATTTGCACCCTTACATATATAATATAGAAAGATCAAAATCTCAATTTAGTATCTGTAAAGAGATGAATTAGATATAATGTAGAAAGATTAAAATCTCAATTTAGTATCTGTAAACGGATAAATTAGATATAATGTAGAAAGATTAAAATGTCAATTTAGTATCTGTAAACAGATGAATTAGATATAATGTAGCAATATTAAAGTGTCAATTTAGTATCTGTAAACGGATAAATTAGATATAATGTAGAAGATTAAAATCTCAATTTATTCTCTGTAAACGGATGAATAAGATATAATGTAGCAATATTAAAATGTCAATTTAGTATCTGTAAACAGATGAATTAGATATAATGTAACAATACTAAAATGTAAATTCAGTATCTGTAAACAGATGAATTATAATATACTGTAGCAATATTAAAGTGTCAATTCAGTATCTGTAAACGGATAAATTAGATATAATGTAGAAAGATTAAAATCTCAATTTAGCATCTGCAAGCGAATGAATTAGATATAATGTAGAAATATTAAAATCTCAATTTAGTATCCGTAAACGGATGAATTAGATATAATGTAGAAATATTAAAATCTCAATTCAGTATCTGTAAACGGATGAATTAGATATAATGTAGAAATATTAAAATGTCAATTCAGTATCTGCAAACGGATGAATGAGATATAATATAGCAATATTAAAGTGTCAATTTAGTATCTGTAAACAGATGAATTAGATATAATGTAGGAATATTAAAGTGTTCATTTATTATCTGTAAACGGATGAATTAGATATAATGTAGCAATATTAAAGTGTCAATTTAGTATCTGTAAACAGATGAATTAGATATAATGTAGCAATATTAAAGTGTCAATTTAGTATCTGTAAATGGATGAATTAGATATAATATAGAAAGATCAAAATCTCAATTTAGTATCTGTAAAGAGATGAATTAGATATAATGTAGCAATATTAAAATGTCAATTTAGTATTTGTAAACGGATGAATTAGATATAATGTAGAAAGATTAAAATCTCAATTTAGTATCTGTAAACGGATAAATTAGATATAATGTAGAAAGATTAAAATCTCAATTTAGTATCTGTAAACAGATGAATTAGATATAATGTAGCAATATTAAAGTGTCAATTTAGTATCTGTAAATGGATAAATTAGATATAATGTAGAAAGATTAACATCTCAATTTATTATCTGTAAACGGATGAATAAGATATAATATAGCAATATTAAAATGTCAATTTAGTATTTGTAAACGGATGAATTAGATATAATGTAACAATACTAAAATGTAAATTCAGTATCTGTAAACAGATGAATTATAATATACTGTAGCAATATTAAAGTGTCAATTCAGTATCTGTAAACGGATAAATTAGATATAATGTAGAAAGATTAAAATCTCAATTTAGCATCTGTAAACGGATGAATTAGATATAATGTAGAAATATTAAAATCTCAATTTAGTATCTGTAAACGGATGAATTAGATATAATGTAGAAATATTAAAATCTCAATTCAGTATCTGTAAACGGATGAATTAGATATAATGTAGAAATATTAAAATGTCAATTCAGTATTGCAAACGGATGAATGAGATATAATATAGCAATATTAAAATGTCAGTTGATTACCTGATATTGCTATGTAATCAAAATGTTTGATTGTCAAGTTCAAATGAATAATCTCTGCGCAGACTTGTTACGCATATCTAAATGATTATTGTTCATTTGATATAAATCCGATGTTTTAAAAAGCGAAAAAACAACTGGTATTAGGAATTAATTTTTTCATGAAAGGTTATACTGAATATGTCTTTAACAACCTAAACTTACAAGATTTGCATTTTGTTTTGTTTTGTTTCTGACATACGTTGCGATATAATAGATATGAATAACTTTAGATATTATATTAGTATGTCACTAAGGATTGGTTCCGTTCTGTACATCTGTTGCCAAAGACAAAAATTGTCCTCAGAAGTCTGTAGATAGAATGCTGAAATGTTATCTACAACGATTGTTATATTCAAATATCAAGATGTACGTCATCATTCTTTCCCTTAACATGCAAAACTATGCCTAAAATCATTGACCTGTCACGTGCTAAAGGATTCGGAATTGAAACATAAAGTAAAAAACATGCATGCATCTTTAAACATTACTCATACTATAAAAAAATGATTTTCCTTGCAGATGTTGTGAATCATCACGTTCAATGTCATGTTGTAAATATTTAAAACTCAGTATTAGCAAATGTGCCAATTTGTTTATAACTATTAGCAAATATGACATTTTGTTTATAACTATGTACAGGATTTCGTTAACAGCGAGCCAATACAACCGTGTATGACTGGATGTACTCCAAAACCTCTAAAGACGAATTACATTTAAATTATAAAGAACGCCACTAAATAAGCCACAAGTCCAGAGCTATTTAAATAATGGTGAAGTCTTTATTAACAGCTAACTGAGTTCCTAGAGACTTTTATGAGTTTAATGTAGCATCAAAATTAAGGAAAGAGTGTTGAACCTTCAATGAATATGGTAAAGATAGGACCTTCAATGAATAGGGTGAAGATACCAGGGAATGGTATTTTTAGTCTTATGTAGAAAATGTATAACAAATCTAATAGCAACTTTGACATTCAAAATCATAAATAAATCCATGCGGAATTTTTAGATATACAAAATCCAAAACATAACAAACACTGCGCAAATATCTCTCATGGATGAATCTGGGGAAATAATAGGTTCACCGCATAATATTAAGATCAGAAGATATAGTTGGTTTAGGTTCTGCACAATCTCGACGCTGAAGGAATCATCCATATCTTTGGTGGTGCCCTTATGAACTATGTAGATAACAACGCATATTTTTCTTCATGGGGACATAAATAGAGCGCAGTTTCTTATTTTAATTACAGTTAATTTAGTCTATTGGCAGTCAACACAGTACGTGCATGCTGAATCCTTTGTTCCTTAGATCAGATGTCCCAAGAAATTATAAGTCAGTCATGGCTCAACGCGAGGTTCTAGAGACTATTTTGCCAATGTGAGAAAACGCGGTGCTACTCTTTTTAGAAATCTGGCCAATGTCATATTTAGGCTTAAGGTAACCAGAGAAATCGAATAAATTATAAATAACAAAACTTCCCTACGTTTCGACCTAAAGCAAGAAGATCATCAGGGGACAATGAAATAATTCATAGAGACAAACATATACAAAACAGTAACACGTGTAGAACAATAAATATTTACATTTTGGTACAGAGAAGAAAAATTATCAAAGATAATGAAAAGGTCTAAAATAAAGTAAAAAAAAAAATGAAGAAATAACTACAGGTTATGGGAAAGAAAATACTTCTAAGGAAAAGGCAAACGACATTTGTTGAAAGCTATTTCCTCAATAGCGGTAAGCTGTTTAAGGTAACCTATTATTTTACGTCATTGCGAGGATATCATGTATTTGGCGCCACCAATAATCTATTGCGGTGCATTATTCATTTTTATCTTTACATCCCGGATAATTGCCTCTACGAAAAAAGAAACTAAGATAAAGTATTTATGTTATAAGGGATTTGTTTTGTTTTGTTGGTTTTAACGGCACTTTTACTTGTCTATATCATATCGAGAAAATTGGAACTACGTGTCTTTCCAAAAAAAAACACCGAGGCAGCCGACCTGAGCAGGCCTGGGCAGGTATCGAACCCGCCACCCTTGGATTACAGGTTCGACGCACCTGTGCAACCGCGGCTCCCTACATTATAAGGGAAGGTGGTTGTGGAAAGTATGTATGTATGTATGTATGTATGTATGTATGTATGTATGTATGTATGTATGTATGTATGTATGTACCAGGATCCGCCGGCACATCAGCACAATTTTGGTCACACAACGCCGATTATATGTAAAGTTCTAAAAATGTAAATAAAAAGATTTGGGAGGGAAAAAATAGAAATTAAAACCTAGGAAGATAAATCCTTCCGCTACAAGAAAACCTTGGAAGATTAGCCCTACCAACGGCACGTCAGCACAATAATGGCTGTATGACGCGAATTAAACGTAAAGCTATGAAAATGCAAATGCTGAAAACTGAAAAAAAACCTAACCACCCACCCACCCACTCTCAAAAAATATTCTGGGATGATAAATCTTTCTACCCAAAACCCAAATGTGAAGCACTGCAATATAAAATATCAAAGGTAAAGGCGTGGTAATAAAGAAATAATAACGAAAGTAATAATAATAACAATAATAATAATGTATGTCACTAGAAGAGAGTAAGGCTAAGGAAACTGACAGGAAGAAAAAGTACATGCGGTGGGTTAAACCAACACTTTTTGGGGCTATAATATTTCGTTGAAGCCAAATTCGCCATGTGTTCACATCTTCAGTATCCAGTATTTCTCGCTATGGCCACGTTTATTGTCAGTCCATCCGTGATTTGATTCGATGGGCAGCATTTCGAGGGACTGGAACGAGTGTCCGGCTGAGTTGAAATGGATGTCGAGTTTTGTGCTGGCTTTGTTTTGGTGTGGCTTTTGTGATTGTTCATTCTCTTTCTGAAGTCAACTGTTTCGCCAACATATTAGACCCCACAAATATTTGCTCGTCAGTACATACATGACGTTATAACTGACACATACTAATTTGTGGTTGATATTGTAAGTAACTCCTGTTGATGAACTCTTGAATGTATTAGTCTCGGGCACTTGCGTATAGATTAGATAACTTCTGTCTTTACATATGTTTGTTCCTGCTTCCGTTCTATGATTTATATTCAGCTGGACACACACAGTGTTTTTTTTTAAGTTGTTTGGTTGTTGATACGCTTCAGCAGGTGCGCTTTATGCGAACACATGGGCCTAACTGAGGGTTTTTGATTACATGTCTAGGATGACAGCTGGTAGGTACGAGATATTGGTAGGAGTCCGTCGGTTTGCAATGAATGTCAGTGTAGTCCGTGGTGTGTGTGTGTGTATATATATATATATATATATATATATATATATATATATATATATATATATATATATATATATATATATATATATATATATATATAAGATTTTTTATTTTCCTGCGTAAATACCGGATATATTTCATCGTGTGGTACACAAAACATGATATTTTAACGAGTGTCGAAGCCACGAGTTAAATTATATCTTTTTTTTTTTTTTTTTTTTTGCATTACAAGATGAAATATATCCGGTATTTACGCAGGAAAAGAAAAGTTTCTTTTTATTATATACCAAACTTGCTCTTGAATCGAAGCTTAGAAGATTAAATTCAATCTTGACAGTACACTCATAAATTCACATCACTTTCAATGGCTGATTATATAAATATCTGCGACTTAAGAGAGCGGTAGGATTGGGATGACCTAGTCTCTTGCAGTAATTTACATTTTTTACATTTTGTACATTATTTTACTCTATTTGACCACAAAGAAAGTTCAGTATTGCATCACAGCTCATTTATCATTGATGTCAAGGTAGTAAGGGGAAATAACTTCATAGAGACGCGAACTGTGTTAAGTCAAAATTCTTCTGCAAAAAATAATTTCCATGTCCGAAAGGTAACACAGTTTCCAGTTATTTTTTCTGGCTCACATAGTGCTTGTTTTTCTTGCTGCAGGTATAACCTTTGCAGGCACAAACAATCAAGCGCCGCGTGGCATGATGGGAAATCTTGTATTTTCACATGTGAAAAGGATATATTTTTCACATGTGAAAATATAGGAATGAAAAAATAAGAAAATGATTTCACCAATAATTTTCTATATTTAACACATAAGTATATAATAAAAGAAGGGAGTTGTACAAAGTGGTGAAGATGGTAGTCGATACATTCTGCTATTTGCTCAGTGGGGTGGTTGTTGCAAGAGATGATCGGCATACCGGGGTTACCTGGTTTGTGAATTTTAGCGAGCAGGTAGAAATGGCCGGTTTGTGGGGTCAGCATGAAGCAAATAAATGAGGGTAGTATCGTCTATATGTCCTGCTTCCAGCATATCCTTAAGTGCTTGACTTACGATAGCTTTGTGTTTTTCTGTCGAATGAATATATATATGTGTGTGTGTGTGTGTGTGTGTGTGTGTGTGTGTCGTACATGTCTACGTGCATACAGTATACTGCACAGAATGCACATACCTGATTACAGTTTAGTAATATCATAGTATATATATATATAAGAAATACTCATACATTTATCTTGAGACAAACCCAAGATAAAGTTATCGAATTAATCATTTGCCAAATATAAAGCCATTGGAAGAAGTACATTAACTAATTCCATGAATTAACTACCAATCTGAACACTACGAGAACTCCAATTATACTGTATTAATCCTTTCACTATAATTTTTTTGTCTCTTGTTGTCTTTTTTTGTGGGGGAGGGGGTTATAGCTTCAACTGAAACATAGATAGTGGTTATATTGTAAGTTAAGTTTGTAACGCTCAGAAAAAGCGTGTCGATGTTTTGTTGGCTGTTGCATCTTTTCACACAAATAAAAGCGCGAATACAAAAGTATTTTTAATGAATTTTATAAACCAGAACAATACACAAATTGCAATCCCACCTGTTTACAATACAAAAGGGGACAAGTATTTTAGGTAATCAAGATTTTACTAATAATTGCAGTCTAGACCCAAGAAAACATTCAGGGGTCTTGCCACAGTTGATGCTTCGCGGAAAATAAAAGAATGTATGTTCTAAGCACACAAAATTAAGGAGAGTTCTACCTGCTTATAGTTATTCTTTAGAGGGTTTTGAATGTGTACTCTTTCATCAAAACATAACACACTGGAGGCAATCCACAAAAGACACAAATGGGGATGTGTAGGTGGAAGGGGAACAGAGAAGCAGCCGACATACGTACATCATGTACACAAAAATATATATTTATTTGTAGCAATCTATCAAACAAAACTCAAGGTCTAAACATAATTATAATGTAATTCAAAAGTCATGTCCGCAGGACAAAACAATATGTTCTTTAGACGTATTCTAAGTTATAGTGTGAATACATCATGAAACATATGAAATTATACACTAATTAGGATATGTGTTTGACCGTTTATTGCTATTACACATCGCCGCCTTGATGTGGCAGCACCAAGTTTTCCATTTTTTGTTTTAAATTTTTTTCCTTATCATAAATTCATAATGAGTAAATTAGGAGATACTGCGATTTAAAATCATATATCAAAATCCAGTTACCAAGACAAATCAGCTCTTGCTATTTAAAATGTGACATTCCAGCATTGTACCTAGCTCAACAACGCTCCTTTCCAAAATGTAATTTTTTTCGAAACGCACTTCATTCTTCTAAATAAAAGTGAATGACGGTGACGAACGAAGAAACAAGTCTTTTGTATGTTGACTGGTACTGACTAAACGTATAATTATTTAGCAAATTCAGTATGAAAATTTGTCTTCCAAAACACTTTTTTGTATATTAGACATTAATAAAAATGAACATAGGATTGCGTAGATGCAAAATGTATCTCTGACTGATGCTAAATTCGCAGCTCACAGTTTGTACTTCGTTCGGACAGATATCAAGAAATAAATACGTTCTGGTATGAACGAAATGTATCTATCTCCTCAACTGTTGTCATCATGTTAGTGTAGAAATTGTTTTGGTTACTATAGTTCTGCTATACTTGCTGTTCAGGGGCATTATGTTATTATTTAATAATTTCCACGTGGAAACGTTCACAAAACCAAACCAATGTCTACAGAGTACTTGCCTAACAAGCTGTCCAAGAAATATTTTATTATTATCCAAAGTCTTTACCATAAAATAGCATTTCTTTTGATATCTATAATTAATCCGGCATTTGCAACAGCGTACACAACTATTTGATGCGTCTGATATAAAAATCTTCATTCGTGTTATAAAGACCACTGTCACCAAGCGCTTCTTCAATAGAATAATGTTTCCAAACAGATATATAAAATAAACAACATTGTTGGTGAAATCTTTTAATTAATCTTCAGTTCTTATAACCCTAAATTTCAAAAGGATAGATAAATATGGGCTTTATACGTGTACCAAACAACTTAAATGACACTTTTGGTGGTGGACAGATGGACTTTATTTATCACTTTCTTCACGAGAAAAATGACTTTTGTGTTATATAAAGACTGCCTTGTCAGTGTATATAAAGTACAAAAGCAACAAAATCCAAATTTACTGCTTATTTTCTGAATCTGTTTCAAATACTATCTTAACTGTTACATTATTGTTCTTTGACAAATGCCGCTCAAATTTGGAAGTATTCTTGCGGCACAATTTTGCATAATTCATGACAATAAGTGATGACACTGACTCGCAGTAAAAGCCTTTATTTGAAAATGTTTGAAGACGGATTTCTGGTCTTGTTGCAAATTATGCATAAAAGGAGGAAGTAACTTGCATAATATAATTACATTTACAGATGAGTGTTAACAAGCTTTCAATGTCATACACACCAATAGCAACGGAATCCCACATGTCATGAAAAATATACATCAAAATATTATTATAAATTTGCATTAACATTAGCTGAAAGATGCTCTATGTTATGAAAGCTGTACTTTTGAAAGTCACAGTGTTAGCTGTTGTGTTGATATCTGTGCTACTATCGATTTGTATAGATTGTTTTTGCTGGTACTACTAGTTATGTGCCAGCTATATGTTTATATCACACTTTGTTTCATTAACCTTCGCATGGGAATCGTAAATGTCCCTCTACCTAAGTCCTCTACTTAGACTGCACGAAGTCTTTTGGACAAAACCTATAGTAACTACAGTCTATGCCTCACACTACCTGATACAAACGATCGTTTTATCCTTTCGAATATTACTGGTACATAATGCAGACGAAATGGATCCTGGACGAAATATATATATATATATATATATATATATATATATATATATATATATATATATATATATATATATATATATATATATATATATATATATATATAATTCTTTCTCATTCCCACACATAGCAATGTCTACGTTGCTATAAAGTTACATTATTTGTATTTCCATGCGTGCCGATGTACACTTTCCCTTATAGTAGAATATGGTGCTAGTTAAGTCCAAAAAGGAGAAGATTAAGCTATAGTTGTTAGGGCTGATATTTATTCATAATCGCAATTAATATAAATATTTCAGGGAAAGAATAAATTCGTTGGTAAAAGTGCCATCGTGTGACCACCATCAGCTGTATTTATTTCTGAGCAAACTGTTAGATGAACTACGTCTTATTGCAAAAAACAGAATCAAGAGACCAATCAACTGAAATTAGCACTAAGAAAATGGCGACCATTGTAGTTTCTGATTTGAACAGGTGCATTAATCTTGATTTTTTGTTGTTGACATATTATAAATGAATAAAATAGAAAATAAGAGTCCGCCAGTTCCCCTTCAGTTAGTAAATGATATAAAATGTGAATCGGGACACGTGGAGAGAGTTCTGCGAACTCACGTGTAAGTCAGCACAGTTTGTCAATATTACCACGTCGACAAAGAGCTGAACGTTTGTGTGTAGTGTTCATATATATGTGTGTGTATGTGTGGAGAGAGACAGACAGACAGACAGACAGAGACAGAGAGAGAGAGATGGGTGCGGAGCGTTTGAAGTATAACAAACTAAAAGCTCAGCTTTACTGACATGCACATCATTCTGAGTTTGAAAGCAACTAAACACGACTGACACTCATTCCCATTTACCAGTTATCTCGACTGAACACTTCACTACCACTCAGACGATTCCTGATACTTCTAAAGATGACCCTTCTAGTTACGTCGTCACCCTTGGCTCAGTTAAGTGATACCAATTGGAACGTCAGGAAAATCTCTCTCTCTCTCTCTCTCTCTCTCTCTCTCTCTCTCTCTCTCTCTCTCTCTCTCTCTATCTATCTCTCTCTCTCTCTCTCTCTCTCTCTCTCTCTCTCTTGTACAACACACTGACCAGGCAACGTTACCTGGACAATTTTATTTCGAAGTGTATTTAAACTGTCATCGATGGAAATCCATGATATAAAGATATATCCTCGAGAAGTTTTCGGTTTGTATGTTGATTTTTCCCATGATTTTGATTGATCTGAAAAGGTCCCTAACGAGAAATATAACACGTAAATTTCGAAGAAACAGCTGAGACTGAAAATCGGCTTTATGTTCTTCTTTTCTCTTTCTGCTAATTTGAATGTGGCTCTGATTTTTCATGAAGGAAAGTCTATCGGCGAAAGAGCTTGTGAAATTTCTTCGATGCTAAAATAGCTGATACACAAAAGGGGGGATATTCTTACGCGAAAGGATTTTGAAGATCAGAAACGGAAAAGAAATCAAAATAAGAGAATCATAAAGAAAAGTAAATTAGTTCAAGATGACAACTGTAAGGGTTTGAGTTTGTTCTTTCTGCGTTTATTGTGGTATAAACTGTTATTTCTTCATTACATACCCATTTAGTCTTACATGGTTGATCTGGCGTTCGATACAAATGTTCAATCGTATTTCCGCAACCAACACACACCCAGATTGGAACTACTTTGCTGTCTTCTCTGACGTCCGTGCGTCGATACTTTAAGACGCAGTGAACTGAACCTTTATAAATCCCAATTTGTTTTGAATTGTATTCGTACTGTAAATCTACAAATATTTAACAAGCATAAGTGAGGGGGGGGGGGGGAGGCTGTAATAAATACAAAACCGCATTCGGGTTTTATTTTGAGTCGGGGTAAACATAAAAAATGTCTCATAACACTCCATCAATTATGTATTTTGCCGTTCCATGCTATATAAATTAACTTTCATTCAAACTTGCATTCGGAACTTTTTTTGAAAACAAAAATCTGTAATAAAAGAGATAAATGGTATAACACATATAACACCATTGAAGTTTCAGATATACGATTATACCCTTGAATTTACTGTTATCATTGATTTTGCTGACTGCACACCAGTAGATTCGCAAATAAATCCGGATCTGACTGGATATGACTATACAATTTGACTCAGCTGCATACCAGGAGCTTGATACATATTAACTCGCTGGCAAGGTGCCCATTATGAAAGTGTCGAAAGCTGTAGACTCTTGACGCTTACAAAAATTCAGAGTTACAATCACTTTCTTGGGATCGTTTAAACGTTTGCTAGTCGGACACTGAAACAATCTGTTTCACCCCATTGGTATCGTGATTCGGAGCTATAATACCAAATGAGCTGTCTAAAAGTTATGTTTCTGTGCAGTTCTCAACACGCGTTGGCGCTGTGATTATTGAATTGTACGACCTGCAATTACAAATAAGACAACAGAACTCCATTTTCCAGTGGTCGTGCAGCTATTATCTGTAATAATCATTCCAGAACACGAAACAAGTTTTGGCGGACAGCAATTAACATTGTCCGATTATTAAATAATATTCTCTACGACAAGACAACATTTTTGACTGTATTAATTTAAAAGAATGCCAAAATCCTCAGATGTCTGGAATGTAAAGGTATTTATTGGCATCATGCAAACAACCCAGGATCAGAACACTTATTATTAAAAGATCAATGCTTGTTTCACAAAATTATTTACAAATCATTGTATTATACAGCATTATATCATTTAGTTCCTTACCAAGTCTTTTTATGATCAAACATTTCCGACTTCTCTGGTTTAAACAAGGAAGGTATGATGCACGGTTTATTTATCATCATCTTCTTCTTCTTCTTTTTCCTCTTTTTTGTTCTTCTCTTCTTTGCTTGCAGCCGTGTACATGTATTATAACATTTGAGGTATAAAATTATTTCTCTGTATTACAGCTTTTGTAGCGTATTTTGCAACTTTGTAAACGGTATGTAGACGGTACAGTATGCAAAAGGTACGGTACAGTGCGAAAAGGGATGGAAACGGTACGGAAACGAGATAGTACCATAATAACTATGGTAATACAACTGTACAAGGTTAACCTACTGTTATCACATAGATTATCACAGTTATCACGTACAATATAATTTATTACAATCTGAAACATTATGTACTTGTTTAATACCATGCTGCAAAATGTTCCCTAAAACTGTTCCAGCGTAAGCAAAATATTTCTTAAAATACTCTGTCCAAACTTTTAGTGATATAAATAATTGCTTTCATGCTGCAAGCTGTTCTATAAAACTGTACCAGCGTAAGAAAAAGATTTCTTAAAATACTCTGTCCGAAGTTTTGGTATACATAAAATCATTGCTTTCACTTAAACGAATACTCCTTGCACCAATGCTGATTACAAACTTAAAACCGTAACATAGCCAGTTGCTAAATTAGATCTGGAAAGTAAGAACATCTTTTCCAAAAATAATGTAATCCTTATTTGGCATCCATCAAAGAATGTTGAAAAGAGACGATATAGATATTAAAATATCGTTAACATTTAAAATCACCCTGGTTGCTCTTTTCTGTAAGCTGTATATTAACTGCTTGTAAGGAGAATTACAGGGTTCTCCGCACACAGTACAACAGTAGATATAATGAGAAAAAACAACTGTATTGTACACAGTGGTGTACTGGCCATTGGGCATACCGGGACAAATCCCGGTGGGCCGCCGCAAAAAAATACGTTTTTACCGGTGTTTTACTGGTGTGAGCAAAACCCCGAGCCTGTCCCGGCAGATAAGTCCAGAGCCGAGTTGCTTACCCAGTACACTCCTGATTGTACACTTTTAGGATCAACTGATCCGAAATAAAACCTCTAACTCTTTTTAAAATTCCTATTTTCTTAGATACTTTTGTAAAGAGTGTTTCAAAGTGGTTTCACCCGGAGAAAGTATTATCAATAAGGATACATTTATCAGTTTGAATTTTTATACTGTTTATTTCTAAGTTCTATTCTCTACATTTCACTGCCCATTGTGATGAGCACATAAGCACTAACTATTTTTTCTATCAATTTAACGTATAGCATATTGTAAATCTTCATTTAGTTTTCTCTCAACAATGCTAACATTTTTATCACTAACATATTATGATGTATTATCTGCATACATAGAAACTGAAGAATAATTTAACACTTTAGAAAATTGTTTATATGTAAAATGAAAATGAGAGGGCCTAAAATTGATCCCTGTTGTACTCTTTAATATCAGAGACGGTACCTCTCAAATTCAGTTCGTAGTCTACTACTGAGATAGAATGAAAATCATATGAATGTGGGCTTTGTAGCATTATATGGTGATAATTTATGTAGCAAAACGTTATGATTAACAGCATCAAAAGCTTCACGTATGCCGAAGAATAATAGTTAATTTACCGTCATTAATATTCTTTAACCAGTGATCAATCAAAACCAGCGAGTGCTGTCTCTAAGGAATTATTTGGACGGAACCTGATTAACACAGGGTAATTAAATCATTCTTTGATAAAAAGTCATAAAATGACATGAAAAAATGTCTTTCGAAACTTTTTCTGACAATAGGTAGAAGGTAGAGAGGCCTATAATTATTGACACTCATTTCGTCTCCTGACTTAAAAAGGGAGGCAACTCTAATTTTTTTCCAATCGTGTACAAAAATATTTATTTCTGTGGACATATTAAATATGTAAGTCAGTGGTTCAACAACGTCAACTGCTGACAATTTTAAGAGTTTCACCGACAAACCATCATAACCAGTTGCCTTTGAATTAGACATTTTTAAAATTTGATTTCTACAAAAATCGTCTATAATATTAGGTATGTGAAAGAAAGTTTCATTTGACCAACATTCAATATCTGGTAATGATGGATCAAAATCTTTACCATCATTTAACCCAAGACAATAGAAGACATTACTGAAACTATTTGCAATTTTAGTAAAGTCATTAGCGACTTTCCATTAACAGTAAAAAGGTTAGCACATACATGTGATTTCGATGAAGGTAAAAAATCTTTCCTTTTTTTTTCAAAACTTATCTTAGTTTTTTTGACGACTGTTCAATAACTTCATCTAAATAATATCTCTTGACATCTCTTATTTTTACGGTAACCTATTTCTCAAAGCCATATAAATAGCCCAATAATTTTTTAATTTGCTTTTTCTTGGTTTCTCGTGTATGAAATCCCTGGTATGCTTGGATGATAAGATATGCTCATTATTCCACTACTCAAAATGTGATCTGATTCTACGTTCTTTGTACGGTATATGCTGATCAATTACAGGTAATAATATTTCCTTGAAAGCTAACAATACATCATTTATATCATCATAAATTGCAATTGTGTCCCAACGAACTTGCCTTAAATCTTTCTTTAACTTTTGTTCATCTAAGTTTTCGAAATCGCGATATTTAATATTTATATGAGTGCTTTGATTACTTTTGTTCCTTTCCTAACTTAATATACCACATGATGATCAGCCATTCCTCTCAGATTCAGGACAATATACCACATGATGATCACCATATGATTGAACAGGCATTCCTCTCGGATTCAGGACAATATACCACATGGTGATCACCATATGATTGAGCTGGCATTCCTCTCGGATTCAGGACAATATACCACATGATGATCACCATATGATTGAACAGGCATTCCTCTCGGATTCAAGACAATATACCACATGATGATCACCATATGATTGAACAGGCATTCCTCTCGGATTCAGGACAATATACCACATGATGATCACCATACGTTTCAGCATACATTTCTCGCAGATTCTGGACAATATACCACATGATTATCACAATATGATAAAGCCGACATGTAATTTGCGTAGACTGATACTCAAATTATATAACTATGTCCATTGGGGCGATGCTTTTTGTCAGCTCGTCAGGACTTTGTTTTCCAATACGAATCGATTCAACGAATTTCTCCTGTTTATTATATACACTTTCATTTATGTTTACCTATGATCTTTTTAATTTATGCAGGAATCTTGTTCTTTGCAAAACGCTATCGCATAGCAATGTTGTTCCTTTCTCTAGTAGATTTTGTGAACATTTTCTACTCCTTTCTTTTTTCATTTCATAGTGCAGTTTGTTTGGGGGGTCGCGGGTGGTGGTACCATAATGTAAAATCATTATCCCCAACTTTTTGTTAGGTGTTTGTTTTGCCACTGTGGGTGTCCTTTTTCCTCCTGACGATAAGCTTGCCTAGTTGAAAACTTTGAGCTGCAATTCATAATTCGTACCAGTGCTATTACCAATTTGTGTATCATTACGCAGAAACGTTTCAAAACAAATCACTTTTCTCGTGAGCATCATAGTTAAAACACATAGATTAGACTCCTAATTTATGTTTGCCAAAAATATAGTTCTACTTTCACATTGAGGAAATTCATAATCATTTTAGGCATTGCACTTTTTCAAATTAAAAGCATGATGCTCCTCAAAAAATAAAAAAAATAAAAACTTTATCACTTTTCTTGCTTCTTCCCTAGTATATAATTTTCTCAAAAATTTGACAGAAATATATTCTGCACAGAGATGAGACAACTGAACAAAATGAGAACGTTTGATTGGCAGTTGCAAACCTAGAAGTTATTGCATGGACACGTAGCACTTATAAAAATTACACACGTCAGTTTGATTCTCACCATACATTATATAAAGTGAGAAACAATCATTTATCAGCAACGTTTCACGTCATTGCACAATACCCACAAAATACTTTGAAAAACTTAAAGTAAGTCAGATATTTTTATTGTATAAAATGTTGATATGTCTATGGCATATTTCTCGCCATGTGCAATGTTTACTTGTCTCTAAATAAACATGCTTTTATTGTAGGATGTGTACATTATTTAGGATCGATTTTCTCTTGAAAATCTCTACTCAGGCACGAACATATTTCCTCAATCAATTTTGCTATACTGTTCAATTATCAGATGAAATATATAGCGCACATTTCAAATTATCTAATCTTTCAATTACTTGCACTTATCGTACCTTATCATGTTGTACGCGTGATACAAAAGTAGTGATCCTTTATATTTTTAAAGATTTACCGGGGTTAAGGAATATATAAACCCATATTCAATAATTGCCAAACTTACAAGCACTTTCTGCTAATAGAACGTGATGACCCAATCAGAGAGTGTACTCACCCTATGCGTATTGTCTTAGCGGAACAGAGCGTGCGTCAGTCTGTTACAAATTATAGACCTTCAAAATTTGGATTGTATGCTCAAAAATTAAGTGTAATTTAAGTAACTATTTCATGGAAAGAAAATCTCGTATTCTTGTATAAACCTTAAAGACTCTATTGAATAATCAGATCAAACAAAGCAAAGAAAAAAATGTGTAAGAGCAACTGTAAATATCCGACAGCGTCTTCTTTCAGATTTCAACAAAATACTTCAACAAATACTTATAAACATATGGTCTTCTTTCAGATTTCAACAAATACTTATAAACATATGGTCTTCTTTCAGATTTCAACAAATACTTATAAACATCATCTTTTAGATTTCAACAAGTACGTATAAACATATGCGGTAGTCATTGGATAAACAGCTTGTAATGAGCTAAAAAGTAAAGCCCGTCTCTCTGCACTTTCTTTGACTTATGCCTCACTTCATTTCTTTGAAACGATATAGGTGATTCCACGTTTGAAACAAAGAAGTGGTGTGATATCATATCACAGAACACATGTCAGGATTCGTTCTGTTTGTTTCTATAATGGAGTTACAAATCATTAAACTGAGGCTACAGATTACTAACGGATTTTGTCAGAGAGATTTCACCTGGCATACCGAAGCAACACTCTTTGTATGAATAAAGAACAGACTGTTTCTGTTTATTTCCCAGAACACAACATTACATTCAGGATAAACGGGGGGGGGGGGGGGGGGGTAAAATTATATATTTACCGACAGATTTATGCTGTTTATCGTCCGTTGCTTAAATGTATGTGCAGACGTTTCAACTAGATGCAATATAAATTGTCTTTCTTTAAAGCGAATTTTAATTAAATGCGCATCTAAGATGAACACATTTGTGCGATATTACGAACAACTTGAGAAAATGCACACAATTTTAATTTTGTGAAACTCATAAAAAACCTAATATTAATATTTTTTTCCAAAACAAATATATTTACATTCAAATGCTTAGAAACTGTGTCGACCCATCTTGGCTTTCTTAGTGGCACAGTTTCTTGGGTTCAATTATTCTTCACAACATCTATGCAGAAATATTGTGATGTATCTCATTTCAGTGTAAGTGTATTGTTCTGTTCAAAATATATAATGGTACTTCATGAATTCTGAAAGGAAATAAAAGCATTCTATATATTCGTAGTTACAAAGATAATGTACAGGTCAACAGTGTTGATTGTGATATTAGAAACAATACATATATAACTGAATTTCACACACGCAGAGTATGTATGTATGTATGCATGTATGTATGTATGTATGTATGTATGTATGTATGTATGTATGTATGTATGTATGTATGTATGTATGTATGTATGTATGTATGTATGTATGTATGTATGTATGTATGTATGTATGTATGATGTATGTATGTATGTATGTATGTATGTATGTATGACTTTCTTTATTTCCTCATCAGTTATTTTCATTATTACACAATAATAATAGGAACATACATTGATATTATTGGATATGCAACACACTAAACAAGTAATATATTTACAAAAGTTCAATGATTGTCAATAGTCCTTTCCATTATCTTCTGCCTGAATGCTTTTAATATTATAGCCATCAGGGACAGCAAAGGAAATTTCCCATAAATATGAGTTATATAATCTTAACCGTGCTTTTTTAAGAGCATTATACATTTTAGACATGTGTATAAGGTACAATATATAGACAATATTTGTAATATACCGCATAGTTGATTTGAAATAAAATTATTACAAGCTTGAAGAGTATATGAAACATAAAGCTATTATTATACATGTAATAGGAGTAAATAAAACAGGGAGAAGGAACAGATGTTCAGGTGTACAATGTCTGTCTGTCTGTATGTAGGCATGTATGAACGTAAGTATGCATATATATGGGTAGATCGAAAATATCATAAAAAAGAACAAAGAACAACAAAAAACAAAAAAAAAACATGATAACGAACATGTAGACAACTTGTGATAATATAAATTATTTACAACTGGCTGGAGCGGTTTAAATGAATTAACACATTGAATCGCCAGCTGAACACTATGAGTCTAACAGTTGTGAATTATTTATATGGTAGTCAGAAATGAAATGGGTCCATTTCCCTAATATACCGAACAAGCATACTGTCAGAAATTGTGTTCAAGTTCATTTGTTCTATTGCACATTGAGTCTAATCCTACTGCCACAAAACACATGAATACCTGCCGTGTTTGATCATCCATAGAATCAAAGGTTTCAACTCTCTTGCCCAAAAGGATATGAAGTAGCATGTTATTGTCCTGAGAAATGAGCCAGTGTGAGTCTAGTATGTCTATTGCATCGATTATTTTTTCGAACATGGTATTGCCTTCATTGTTTAGGGCTTGGCAGTAAAGTAACATATGCTTGGCTCTGTCTGCAGTCAAATTTTCGCATAGTTTACAGTTATACTCATCCTCAGACGAAATTGGACACATTGTTAAATATACGATGTAAGCAAAAGACCAGGTTTTATCAGGAAAACATTTTCCGAGCTTCCAGTCAGCAAGTGGTTGAAGATCAGTATGGACACTTGCATAATGAAAAAGTTCAGGTCTTGATTCAAGTTTAGACCTCCAAACCCTTTCTTCGAAACAGTTAACTGTCGTTTCAATATTCCTCTTCCAGACTGGTTTCGGGGCAGAATATAGGGTGTTCACGTATAGGTTGAAGAAACCGCTAAGCTGGTATTTCACAAGAACACAGTATATATCTTTAACAAAACCAATGCTCTCACGCTCGTGTATCATGAAATCAAGAATTCTTCTGTTGAACATAATTTTCCATGCTAATGAACCGTTAGCTCTGCAGATTTTATTGAAGAAACCTAATTTGATTTTATCTATATATCCCTCAACTGTCCACAGCCCAAGACTGCTAATTGTTGTCTCTTTAGGTAAGCGCTGATCGAGCCCTATAATTCTTCTTGCAGCTTTTCTTTGGCAGACTTCTAGGTCATATACCTGCGACTGGCTCATGTTTGACCATAATTCACATCCGTATGTCATTGCTGGTAGTACTATTTTAGACCAGATTTTAGCGCTATTAATTGGGTTCATACCGTCCTTTCTAATGCCAATTCCAACAACGGAATAAAATACTGATCTTCCTTTTTCACAAGCACTTTTCACTGTAACAGTATTAGAAAGGTTAGAGGAGAGAGTAACCCCAGCATATATTCTAAAAGAAACTATAGGAATCAGCTTATCTCCGAGCATGAATTTATTTTCTTGCATGATTTATTTCTTTGGAAATATGACCATATTGCTTTTATCAGCATTGTACCGGAGTCTCCACTTCGATGCATAGTCATGTAGGCTGCGAAGCAAAATACACATACCATTAGATGATGAAGATAGCAGGGTCGTGTCATCAGCTAGTAGAACACATGGAATGCTTAAGGTGCCAACTTGTATTCCAGATTTTGTTGACTCCAATAACGAAATTAGATCATTTATCATGACTAGGAATAACCATGCTGATAGCGTCCTTCCTTGTCCTACTCCTTGGTTGACTGCGTATGATTTCGAATGTTGACCGTTGAGCAGAACAAGGGCCTTAACATCTCGAAAAGAATTACGAATCAATCTCCACAGTTTATCTTTAACTCCGAGATAGAAAAGCTTATAAAAAAGGCCATCATGCCATACCGTATTAAAGGCCTTTGCATTGTCCAGGAATGCAGCATATACTTTTGAGTGACCTTCAAATTAGTGTTCTACTCCTTCTTTTATAATAAAGGCTGCAGTAATTCCACTGCATTCGTTTCGGAATCCCTGTTGCAATTACTGAGGGAAATTTATCCTTTCACTAAATTGAATTAGTCTCTTCAACAATATTTTTTCAATGTATGTATGTATGTATGTATGTATGTATGTATGTATGTATGCAGATAGGTGCATGTGGTATACAGAACCACAGATACGTAATTTTCTGTACATCTATGATATACAAAGGTACACAAAATTTATCATTGCCGTAACAGATTTTTGTTTTATTTCATTCATTAAAAACCTTTATTTCACCCCCCCCCCCAACAATTCTTTGTTACAGCAAACATAGCTGTCCATAATGGACGTGTCTTAATGTAATCATTTGATATGCTTTATTCTGAGACGCTTTAAACTTTTTAACCAGTTCAGCTAACCTTCTCAGGAAGCAAGCATAAGTATGGGGATAATTGGTACTGGTATAATTAGGGCTAAGGAATGTATGCCCCAAGCAGTGAAGAATTTAGATCAATGAATAAGGAATGTATGCCCCAAGCAGTGAAGAATTTAGACCAATGAAAGCGGTGAGGCTAATGGTGCAATGGAATTAAACAATAATGCGTTTATTATCGCTTAGATTCGCCATGCGTCATGGAGCATCAGAAATAGGATATTATTTGATTCAGCCTGTACTTTAATCCTAGTTCTATTTGGTTTGTAACTACTACCGTATGTACTCGCGTATAACTCGGGTCCAAATGCAAACAACATAGACCCTGATCTGCCGTCGCATAATGCGCCGGCAGATCAGGGTCCATGTTGGTTGTTCTACTGATTAGTCCTTACAAACTGCATAGAACCAGATTTGCCGGCGCATTATGCGATGGCAGATCTGGGTCTATGCAGTTTGTAGTTGGTATCAATTTATTCGCGAGTATATACGGTATTTGTTTTCTCCCATACATGCAATAACATGTATGAATTTTATGTCGCCATTTAATTCAGAAAAATGAAAATAATATCCTAAATCTTAATGAAATAAAATTGACTGCGTAATATAAACGCAGAATTTAGAAAAAAATCTCTTTTCCTATATTTGTCGCAACGTCTACAATATTTCTTCTTAAAATTTGCTTTAGTTTCAATTCAAACAAAAAAAATATTAGCCTTCATAGTTATACAAATGATACATCACGAGAGGCCGTGAAGACGTCTTGCTCGAAAAAACAATATCTTTGCGACAATAATGCAAACCTCGTCAAATCATATTTTGTGAGCATGAAATGAAGTACTGGTATAAACGAGGTTAATCTTTCCGTTCAAATAGGTTATTTCTCAATTCTAAGAACCGTTGTTATGTATGTCGCCAAAACGCACATGAGGTTCAAGAATAAGATACAGGTTCGTCGAATTTAGTAGGAATGTTGATGTCATAGATACTAATTAATGGGTTTAGAGTTGCAGCAACAAATCTTTGTTCTTATTGAAATATTCTCTGTAATTAAGTTGTAATCATTTTCTTTTGTTTCTCGAATCACTGGAATAGCACGTTACATAAAGTTACTCTGCTAATGCTACATTAAAACATTTGAAAAGTATGAATATGTATGTAGATATGTAAGTAGGCTGGTATGCATGTATGTGTCTATTCATTAAGATTTAAGTACAAGTCTGTACAGTGATGTATCTACGGTGTCGATTAAAGCTAAAATTCTAAACATCTAAATATAAAGAATTGCACAAAAAGCTTTAGGAAGATAAACCCTTCCAAATAAATGTAAACATGAAGTACTACAAGATAAAAATATAGATTAAAGATGTTAAAATTCTGTAATATGTATATAAAATAAAATAGAAAGGTAAAAGATATAAAATCCTCAAAATATAGGGTCAAAATATGTTATATAAACCGCATTCCCTCAAAAGGTCCGAGATTTCATATGGTGGTACATCATCATAAAGTTCCTTGACTGAGTTTACATCAGACACTTATGTCTCACAGGATGGAAGTCGACACACTTGAAATATATGTTTTCCACTTTTAGTCGACACTGACAGGGTAGGCACTCTGGTTTAGTCGACACTGACAGGGTAGGCACTCTGGTAAGGTTCACCCTTAAAGAGATGAGTCAAGGATGTGTGTCCTATATGCGATCAGCACAATACCATCTCATCTCTGCAATTTGTTCTGTATGAGGGATGTCACTCTCCAATGGTGGGTACCTTTTCCACATTGTATAATGTTTCTGTAAGATTTGGGATACTAACTGATTGTTTTTGAGAGGTTTCATTGTAGTTCTGAGAGTTTAGTGTGTCTGTAATTCTGTGGTAGAAACGGAGGCTTTATTCTGTAACCGGCTCGAGATGGTACCATGGGATGTTACAACGACAGTTCCAATCTTTTCTCTATCTATCGAACTGTCTGTATTCAGGACGTAAGGGCAGGACAAGAGGCTCTGATTTTATTGAATTTATTCAGAAAAACGTTAGGATTTGTTGAGTGCTTTTTAGTTTGGCATATATTAATTGTTTGAGGCATAGAAGGGTGGAGGATGATAATCAAGGTGGTGATTTGGCAACAAATAATTGTGCAGCATGTGCAACATTGATTTTTGCTGCTTCTAGATGAGAACGAATCACGCATGCCAACAGATAAAATACAATTTGGTTTCTGAGCATACAAGGCTTTGTATTTAGGCCTAAAAAAACACGTTATGCGGGATTAGATGGATTAGAAACCAGTTTGGTAGTATACAGAAGAGCCTTTTTCGTTCGTATGAGATTAAATGATGGTTCGTTTACCTCATCATGGAGGCTTTTGGAATGGAAATTCGAAATACACCTTGACAATGGATAAGTTCCTGATTGTATATCAGATCAAGCATTTTCAGGTTAGATTTACAAGCTCATCCGAACATAGTCGAGGCACAGTCAGGCTTAGATCTTACCAAAGACCTGTATAAACGGAGCAAGACCCCAATCTGTGTTTGCCACGACTCGTATTAAATCGAAGGCTTCCTGACATTTGTCCATGAGGTATACAATATGCAGAAGGCAAGCTAGTTTATACGCTGAAAGTTAAGCGTTTAAAATTCGCTCTCAACAACAGGGATAAGAGAACCGTCAAGTTAGAGTTTACAGTCATGATGAATTCAATATAACTGGCAGAAGTGCATGCAAACAGTTTTCGATTTCGAAAATTTGAACCCATTTTCTCCTGCTCAATACTGAATTCCATTTAAGCATATCTGTAGTTGATGTTTAATAGTATACATACTCGTTGATCTATAGCAGATCATAAAGGCGTCGACGTATAATGAGCAATCAGTTCCATGAGAGTGAAAGATTTATTGTAATCTTTTGCGTCAGCTGATCTGAAATTTAAAGGAATCATTTCCTTCAGGTTTTTTGACACGGTGGAAGTTTTTGGAATAGATCTCTTGGGAGGAGTGTTTCAATAATTTTTTCGACCAATATTGGATATTTCTGATAAGGTCGTGACCATTTCATTACATTTATTTAAGTGTTTGATACAGCTGTTTTTATATTTTACAATGATTTTCCGTACCATATTCCATACTGACTTAAGATAGATTTTCCGTACCATATTCCATACTGATTTAAGACAGGAGCGAGAGCTCAACCCGAGACATAGGATTTGCATTTTTTCGTTTTGCTCTCTCTAATGGTACGACAAGCTTTAGCTTTAGCTCGGCATATACGGTATTTGTTAAGATTTTCAGTTGTTGGATTGGCATGGAAACTATTAAAGATATTTTCCCGTTTACTCATGACGTCTTTGCAAGCATTATCAAAATATGGTTAGTCGACAAGTTTAGGAATTTCCAAAGCTGTATCTTCTGCAACATCCCTGACAATCATTGTAAATAAGGGTATTGGATCCACTACGTTGCCAAAACAATCAACTGTCAAATCTGACTCGCAGAGGGACTGAAACATTTCCCAATCTGTCTTGTTCAGTTTCCATCTTTGCCCTAGCTCATGATTTTTGATAGTATTACTTCTTAAGTATATTGGAAAAGGGTCACTTTCCCAAGTTAAGTCAAGTATATGAGATGGATCAAAGATCATCAAATCAAACGACGAGAATGATCGTTTGGCAGGATGCAGGCATGTATACGACTGAGTATTAGAAAGGCAAATATTGTGTTTTTAAATAAAGTCTTCTATTTTTCTTCCCTGTCGCGTTGATTTCTTTGCAGCCTCAAAGTGTATGGAAGCTGTTAAAGTCGCCAAGTAGACAAAATGTCCTGGTAACTGTTCAATAAGATGGTCAAGATCAGATGGATTGAAAGGACTGCTTGGAGGGAGATATATCAAACTAAGTGTAAGAGTTTCGTGTATGGACACATGAATGACTCGCATATAATGTTGTATTGATATTTATTTGGCTGTGAGGGGTTATGCTATTTATGATATTTATTTGGCTATGAGGGGTTATGCTATTTATGATTTTTATTTGGCTATGAGGGATTATGCTATTTATGATTTGTATTTTGCTATGAGGGTTATGCTATTTATGATTTTTATTTAGCTATGAGGGGTTATGCTATTTTTGTTTTTTATTTGGCTATGAGGGGTTATGCTATTTATGATTTTTATTTGGCAATGAGGGGTTATGCTATTTATGATGTTCTTCAGCGGCCTTATAAGTATTTATTTAACACGTTGTTGTAGGTTATGCATATTTTTAGATTAACTTTATCGTTTTATTTTTTGAAAAGGTCTTCTGAAGGCAGTTAGCTACTGGGTCTTGCTCTTTTAGTAGAAGACATATTTCATCAATATTTGCCTTTCAAGCTGGGTAATTCCATTGTTTTATCTGGTGGAAGTACGGGCCTTCTGGGCTCTCCAGTATTCATACTTTCTTAACTTCCAAACTGATTGAAGAGCTTAATAGGTTTGTCAGATTCGTTTTTGGAAACGTAGTTGATTCTTTCTCCACTGGCGCCAGTAGTTTCCTTCCCTTTGGTGGGCCGAGTCTAGCCAATTTCTTGCTCATATATATGAGTTTCTAATGTGTCACACTGCTACTATTACTAAGAAGATTGCAGCATGAAAAAGTATTTTATTTACCCAATTTTAAACTTCTTGGCAAATATTATAAGTTTTACATTTCCACTTTTATTTACAAGACTATTTATTTTTCGAAGAAAAGCAGAAAGCGACAACTCCTAACGCTCTTTATATTACGGGTATTTGCGTTTTATCCAACTTGCGTTATAGCTCTATTTTTCTTGTTTGTTCCCTTGTGACGAGAAATCGATATCCTTCTTTGATATCGTCTTAATAAAATGTATTACTCGCAACATGCGTCTAAAATAGGCCAACAACACACGGGGTCGAACTCTGAATCTTACAGTCGACTATGTAACTAAATGTCATCATTTACCTTTATAGTCATACTTCATAATACTTCATAATTACCGACAAGTATATTTTTGCGGAAATAATCTGCTGATATTTGTGATAATACTTCATCTGCATCTGTGCATTATTGACAAGTAACACCCCCCCCTCCCCGTTATCTTTCCCTTTCGCTGTTTAGGTATACAAACACCTCATGAAAACCGATAAGAAAGAGCGCCCTCGCTGTATTTTCTTACAAAGACATGAACTAGTTGATTTGATATTATTATGGTTCCTTCCCAGGGAGTACATTGACTTTACGTAGATTCAATTATGTATGGATATCGCTGTCATCTGATTTGTATGTCTCAAAATACATGTCGAAATGTTTTAATGTGTGGTTTACAATAAATATTTACTTTTACTGAATACTTGTCACATGTCTATAACATTGTTTACCTAATAATCAAGGATGGACCCATACAGAAACCTACTCAAAGTACATAAGGCTAGTGTTTGGTTGTTTTTACATAAGGCTAGTGTATAGTTGTTTTTACATAAAGCTAGTGTTTAATTGTTTTACATCAGGCTAGTATTTAGTTTTTCAAATAAGGCTAATGTTTAGTTGTTTATGCATGTGGCTAGTGTCTTGTTGTTTTTACATTAGGCTAGTGTTTTTTTTTTTTTCTTACATGAGACTAGTGCTTAGATGTTTTTACATTAGGCTAGTGTTTGGTTGTTTTTACCTGAGGCTAGTGTTTAGTTATTTTTACATAATGCTGGTGTTTAGTTGTTTTTACATAATGCTGATGTTTAGTTGTTTTTACATAATGCTATTGTTTTGTTGTTTTTACACTAGGCTTGTGTTTAGTTATATTTACATAAGGCTAGTGTTTAGTTGTTTATCCTGACATGTATGCTTTATTTCAGATTATCTGTTGTGGTGATGGGCATTAGCTTTCTGGTCTTGATATCTATACCTTCCAGTTTGTTTAAGGTCAAATCAACTATGCCGGCCGCTATTATTATTATTATTATTAGTAGTAGTAGTAGTAGTAGTAGTATCAATAATATAATTTCTTTGTTCACTTACGTTACAATAACTTACTGTACAACAGCTATTTAAGCATAATTAAAAAATAAAAAGCTTGAAAACTCCGCTTAACAATTCGAAAAAGACTATACTACTGTAACAAACCTAGGGTATATGCTATTTGTATTTACGTCTCCGTTTATAGCTTTGTTCGAATTTACTGATTATTTGTTTGATTATGGGAAGTCGGTGTTGCGAAGATATTTCTCATACCGAGTAATTTGCCAATTACTAAGAGCTGACGTCATAATGTACAGTATTCACGAGACTTTATGGTAGCATGGATTACTTTCGTAAAGTGGACCCTCGGGATGCTCTCACGTATAAGTGTTTGGTCATTTGAGATCCGAAGAATTCTATGTATTAAGTGTTTGGGTCATGGTTTGTAACACGTGGCACAAAATACCTATCTACGGCTTAGAAAAGCGTTCTGATAAATCATACAAATGTGAAGCAAGAAATACCGCGCAAGAGCGAAATTGGCGTCTCGTGAATGTGTGGTTATTAGTTGATTAGAGAAAAATTATTTGTGGTATTTTTTGCGCGTGTTTTTGTCTTCACCGCTGTATTGCTACTCTAGACGTACAATTTAGTCTTGAAATTAAGGGATACTACACTATTTCCATGATAATAATATCAAAGCAGAGTGTATGTTTCTGCTGTTAACATTCTCTTCGTTAATTCAAATATATGCTATGGTAATACATACCGTCTATTTCCGTGCATAAGTAGAGTCTAACTGTAAACAACATAGATCCAGATTTGTCGTCGCATCAGAGTCTACGTTGTTTGTTCTACTGATTAATCATAACAAACTGCATAGACTCTGATCTGCCGGCGCATTACGCAGTTTGCAGTATGATCAGACGTATAATCGAGTTGATATGGTCTATCATATATACAATACAGTTCTGGCCATGGTTTAAGTTTCATATTAAAGTCTTCGCCAAATTTAATTAGAATGCAATAGTAGGATTGAAAGAATATTCAACTGTCACGATAAATGATTCTGTTGTTAATGTTCCTCAGTATAAATGTTCAGAATTCGACTGTAAAAATTAGTCAAAAGTCTTTTTTCCAGATCAGGAGTCTCGAAATAACTGGATATGAAGGTGAGCCTCCAGGATATACTAATTCGTACAATCTTTATTTACAGCTATACTTAGGTCACTTAGTACCTTAGGGTAGCTTTATGTAGGCAGACACGTTCTCGTTTGCATACATTTCAATTATCCTTACCCAGGGGTGACGAGTGCACGCGTTCCGCGATAAAAATTTACTTAATTGTTCCCACAAGTTTTCGTTTTACACGAGCTAATGTAAAACACTTTGATAGCGAGAAGACCAGTAACCGAAAGTGATATTTCTCGTTTCCTTCCATGTATTCTATACATCGGAGCAAATTACCGTTAGCGGACTAAGGTCATGAGTTACAGCTGATCAAGGAGAATATATATAAAGCGCCATATGTTCTATTTATTAGACATAGTTTGCTCTTAAGTACACTTTTCGTGTCACAAATTAGCAGCCATCAGGGAAAACTAAATCATCCGGTTTATACGCACTTTAAGCGCACTAACAGTTGAAGATTCGCAAGAGACTGTTGCTGTAGGCATGCTACTAATGTATAATTTGCTACTAATGTATAATTGGCTACTAATGTATAATTTGTTTAGGTGTGGACTCTTTGCAAGCGAAAAATAGTTTCCCGCATCTAAGTCATACTTTTATATGCAAATTATGCAGAATATAACATTTGGCGTAATCAGTATAACACTAAAGGCTATGCTCAGTTGATGATCATTGGACAAACACAACCGTATTTGGCGTTATCAGTATAACACTAAAGGCTATGCTCAGTTGATGATCATTGGACAAACACAACCGTAGGATCATCGCACAAGAAATATCTCACTATGAAACAAACTTTTATGAAGCTGAAAGCTGTTAATCATTCATTTTTAGGTTTTATTTTGGTGAACTTTAGCAAAATGTGACAACTACTATAGCAGGCTACTATTATTATAACTACTACGATAACTACAGCCATCACCATCAGTAGTGTAGGGGGGGTACTGAGCTACAAAGGGGGCACTTGGGCTACGTACGGGAGTTTAACATGGAGGGGGGCACTTGGGCTACGTACGGGAGTTTAACATGGAGTGGGGCACTTGGGCTACGTACGGGAGTTTAACATGGAGTGGGGTACTTGAGCCCCATACGGGAGTTTAACATGGAGGGGGCACTCTGGCTACGTACGGGAGTTTTTTAACGTGGCGGGAGTGTGGGGTGGGGTGTGGGGAGGGAATAGAATTAATCTTTCTTGATAAAGGGTGGTCCTGATGAGGACCATTGGAGGAATATTTTTATTTCCTCCAACATTTAGTAAAAAAGTTTAGGAAGGTGGTGGATCTTTTTTTCTTGGTTGGTAGTGTTGGTGGTAGCCAGTCAGGATGTTTCATCCGCCTGAATTTATCTTGGATTTTCATCCAATTTAAATTCAGGCGTTCAAACTCCATTTCTTTCCTGGCCTGTTCTTTCTTGGAGCGTTCAAGAGCCCACAAGATTTTAATTTGAGCTACTTCCTTTTCTAAAACTTTCTTTAACAATTCCTTCACCATGTGAAGGTTCACCTCTTCTCGCCTGGCGTTACTGGCGGGTGGATACAACCATTCATCTTGTTGAACAAGGTGAAGGAAGTTCTCCACTTCATGCAATAAATCCAGACTTCTCTTGATGAACCCCACACGGCAAGGGGTTGAGGAAGTTTTTACTCTTTCCTCCACCAAAACATCATTCACCAACCTCCTCGCTGAAATAAGAGCCGCTAGTTGGCTGGTGACAAATGGTTTGGTGGTAGGATATCTCCACCAATACTCCAACCTTTCCATCAACGACTCAACATCCACCATCCTATCCCAAGCTTCCTGCAACAATTCTACTGTATTCATTCTTCAGTGTGAAGTGTGAATGGCGCAACTGTGGAAGACACCGCTTTATATGCGAGAAGCGCGGACGTGATGGAAAACATCCCCCTTTTTTCCAAAAAAACCCACACATAACATACATGGGAGACTATGACAAAAAAGAAAAAAAATATATACACACAACATATAAAAAAACACACACTTATATAGGCAATATTGATAAATAATTAATCTTTTCTTGAAAAATGGGTGGCCCTAAAAAGGACCTTTGTTTTTTTTTGTTATTGTTGTTGTTGTTGTTTTTTTTTTTTAACAACAGGAGCATCTCCTAGAGGGTTTTCTTTTTCTTCTTAAACTTCTTCTAACTTCGGGTCCATACAGCAAAACCCTCTTTAGACAACCTTGTCTCTCCACATAAGTTTGTCTATACCATGTAGCTGTGTCTGTAATTTTGGTTTTAGTCCATGATGCTTTTACATACATCAGGAATGCTGGATTAAACAGCATTCCTGAAACAATGTTGGAGGATTCCACACTAACCCACATGATTTGTTTTTAGGATTGGTCGTCTTGGAGAAAAACCGGTGAAGCTTTTTATGAAACCAGCGGTTGTATATATACCTTACGATCGGATTGAAATGGATCCAAATTAACTACCAATCCAAACACGCGTTACAAAGTCGGTTCGGTTTTCTTCCAATGGGAAGAGAGCGGAGGTGTGACGTCATATCGGGTATAAAGGTATCGTAGCGTTCGTAGGGGGGTTTATTACTTTTTTCGACAGCCTTCATGGAGACTGGAAAGACAAGTACTACATCAATGTATTGGAGTGATCCTGCAACGATAATGAATGCTGCGGCAATATTGAACTTTCGGCCGGAAGACTTTGATTTAGATTTACTAAATCAAGAGTTTGACAATACTACTACTGCTACTACTACTACTGTTCCAATGGTGAATGATTTTAAAAGAAGACAAATGGAAGAGATGGAAAATTTTGTAAAAAAGCAACGGGAAGAGGAAGAAATGTTTCTTCTTCTTCAACAACAACAGAAAGAAGAAGAAGAGAGAAGAAAACAAAGTGAAGAAGAAGAAATAAGACAGCAGCAGCAGCAGCAGCAGCAGTTACAAGAGGAGGAGAAGAAGAAGGAAACAGGAAAGGAAAGCCTCAGTTTTCAAGAAAGAACTGTAAGTCTGATGGAAGAGATATTATATGAGTTAAAATGGATGACCAATGTCTATAAGTATTCTTTAACTCATCAACCACCTAAACGGAAAAGACCATCACGGGCTAAGCAACATTCTTCTTCTAAACCTTCCACGCCACCACCAGTGACTACCACCATAATGAAAACACCATCAGTAGCAGCAGCATTAACAGGATATGGATTAGGTCGTGGTAAAGGACTACAGCATTTGAAGTTAATTTGAAAGTTTTGTTTTGAAAACCAAAAACAAAACAACCCAACGGTCCTTTTAAGGGCCCCCAGATTTCTAGAAAAGAAATCAAATTGCCAAAAAAAATCAAGTTAAAACTTTAAAAAATCCCACCACCATAGTAAAAGTGTGAGTGTGTGCGTGCGTGCGTGCATTTCTACTCTAAAACAAAATAACACAAAACCACTTACTTTTTTTCTCTCCAGTCTGGTGTATTCATCCAATTTTTTTACAAAATAAATTCAGCAATATAACATATAACACCAAAAAAAACACACAAGAAAAAACAAAGTTCACTCTCTGTAATGCTTGTGTGGTTTGAATTGAAACACTGGAGTTTCCTTCTCACTGTCTCTCTTGTGTTTCTTCTTCATAGGAATCCTGTTTTCCTTTTCTTCTTCATCATTCTCACTTTCGTCTTCCATTCTTCTTACTCTCTTCTTACTTTTCTTGATGATATGTTCTTCTTCTTCTTCTAGGTTTGTTAATTTTGAATCCACTTCCTCCCTCTCCTCTTCTTCTTGTTCTTTCTGAGGACATTCCGAAGACCAATGTCCTGGTCCTTTACAATGATAGCAGATATCTTTCCCTTTATTACGTTTGGGACAATCTGGTGCCCAATGTCCTTTCTCTTGACAGATGTAACAAGTATCGTCACTTTTATCTCTAGTGACAGAGGAGTAGTCTTTACTCTTACTGTACGTAGTATACTTTCTAATCACTGTTTGTAAATCTCTCACCAAAAAAGCAATCTGTCTTTTTGACTCTTCCATCATGACAGTTTGAAAGTTCAATCACCAAAGACTGATTCTGAAGGTAAGAAGCTCTCTCTTTATATACTCTTCTGTCTCTATATAAAGGTACCTGGGTGAAAAAAACTCAATCAGTTTCAAATCAGAGTTGAAGATGAAAAGATCACGTCCAAACCATGATAAATCAGAACCAGAACAAGAACAAACCAAGAAGCCACGGCGACCAAGGTATTCCGTGCCTCCTGAAACACCCTTAGAGGAATTACTGGCTCAAGTCCATGCCAGTGACTTTGAAGACGAAATGAGTGAACAACAACCTGAAACCCAAATTTCCAAACCACCCAAACCCAAAACCAAAACCAAAGTCACTACTACTACCAACACCAGAACCCCTGACCAAGAAAGTCCTACTACTACCGCTACCGCTACCGTGGCTCCTGAAAATTACTATCGGATTCGAGAGACACAAAAAATCACTTCTCGAAAATTTAGGACCACGGCGTATACTCACACAGTACACTTCAAAGACTTCAAGTCTCAAGTACCTCCTGAGAAAGCGGCGCGGTTCATTACCAATTTGTGGGAATCTGTCTTACAGAACTTAAAACGGCAATGTGGAGCCAAAGAAGAGGATCGCTTGAGACTAGCCATTCATCATGACCAATTGAAGAGTCCCGTTTGGATTGAATTTAGCACTCCGGCAGAATTAACGCCAGACAAAGTCATGTCCAAAATAGAACATGTACAACAATCCAATGACAAATTTACCATCACCGATGGAAAGGCGACCGTTTACATGACCCACGTTGCTCCACCTCGAGGAAGTGGTCGAAGCAGAAAACCGTTATTGGTAGACGATCTTCTTACTACCAAACGCAGTGTCGTCCAAATTAACAATACTGAAGATTCAATGTGCTTAGCTCGAGCTATTGTGGTAGGTCGTACCTATGCTAACAAGAACGAGAGCAAAGAATGGAAAAAAGCCTGGAATAATATTCGAGCATCGCAAAGACCCCAACAACGAAAAGAAGCAGAACTCTTGTTAAAACAAGCAGGGATCCCTAAAGAGACTGTGTGTAGCATTTCTCAATTACAGCAACTTCAAGATGTTTTGGCTCCTCATTATACGTTAAAAGTTCACCCTCAAGAAGTGCGTGGAGCTCTACTGTTTCGAGGCCCTGATTTTCCTGAAGGAAAATACATTCATCTTTATCACCATCAAGAACATTTTGATACCATTACCAGTATTAATGGATTTTTGGGATACTCTTACTACTGTGAGAAATGTAACAAAGGGTGTAATAGTCGGGAGAAACACATTGGTTGTGGAGCAAGATGTCGGGGTTGTTTAGCGGACCCACCATGCCTTCCTGAACCACAACAACATCACATTTATTGTGAAACCTGTCGACGCCGTTTTGTCAGTCCTACTTGCTACCAACAACATCGCAAGACCCAAGGACAACAACAAAAATGTGCTTGTGAGTTATTACAATCATGTTCTACGTGTGGACAGCTGATTCGTACCAACAACTCCAAGAGACACATTTGTGCTGGCAAGAAAAAATGTTCTATTTGTCATCAGATCGTCGATTTTGATCATCGATGTTTTATTCAAAAGCATGACAAGATAGAGAAGAAAGAAATAAAGAAAAACAAGAAACAAGTAGATTTCATCTTTTTTGATTTTGAATGTATGCAAGAAACAGGCACTCACATTCCTAATTTTTGTGTAGCCCATCGGGCTTGTGATCAGTGCATTCAAGAATCGATTCATTTTCACTGTCCTCATTGTAGTAGGATTCCAGGAGGACGTGAAAAAATCTTTCGTGGAGTGAATACTTTGTCGGAGTTTGCTGAATGGGTTTTAGACCCTACCACCCACGACACTTGGAGCGAAGAAGACATTCATCGTTACGGAGATTGTCATCGGTATGCGACCGTCATAGCTCACAATTTTTCGGGATACGATGGACAGTTTTTACTTAATTATTATTTGAACCATGGAACCGAACGTCCTGAAGTCACCATGAATGGAAAAAAGCTCATCTACATGAAAGTAGGACAAGTTCAATTCAAAGATTCGATGAGTTATTTGACCATGCCTTTGAGTCGCATGCCAAAAACGTTTGGTATGACAGAAATGGCCAAAGGTTACTTTCCTCACTTCTTTAACACGGAAGCTAATCAACAGGCCGTCCTACCTCATTTACCTGACCTTCATGATTACGACCCCGATGGAATGCGACCCGAACAGCGAGAAGCTTTTCACGCTTGGTACCGTGTTCACCAGAACGATCCCTTTGACTTTCAAGAAGAGATGCTCAAATATTGTCGATCGGATGTAGATATTTTAAGACGTTGTTGTGGAAAATTTCGAGAGTTATTTCTCGATAGTGCAGAGGTCGATCCTTTGAAAGAGGCATCCACCTTACCTAAAGCCTGTTCCTTGGTCTACAGACAACATTTCATGCCCGAAAACCAACTAGCCATCATTGACTCCAACACGGGGATTTTTGCTAGTCGTCAATATTCGGTCAAAGCTTTACGTTGGCTTCATTACTTATGTCAAAAAGAAGACAAATGGATACAACATGCTAGAAACGGAGGAGGAGAAAAAAAGATTGGAGGTTATTCTGTGGATGGTTGGGATTTAGAAAACCCACACATTGTGTATGAGTTTCAGGGTTGCTTGTTTCACGGATGCCCTATTTGTTATCCTGTCCGAGACATGAAAAGTCCTTATTCAGATTCTACCATGGATCAGTTATATGAACAGACTTGTCAACGACGACTTCAGTTAGAAAGTCAAGGTTACGAAGTGATAGAAATGTGGGAACACGAGTACGATCGACGTTTGAAAATCGATCCTGAATTTAAAACCATCACTCAAAGTTACGACGCAGCCGACATTGAACCTTTAGATCCACGTCACAGTTTATTTGGAGGACGAACCAATGCTACTCGATTATTGTACGACGTGAACGAATCCCAAGGAGAAGAAATCAAATACATTGACGTGTGTTCTTTGTATCCTTGGGTGTGTAAATATGCTCGTTTTCCTACCGGACACCCTGAAATTTTAACAGAGCACATCGACGTGGAACACATTCGTCAATACGAAGGATTGATCAAATGTAAAGTTTTACCTCCCACAAACTTGTTTCATCCCATCTTACCTTGCCATTGTCAAGGAAAATTGATGTTTCCTTTATGTCGGACGTGTGCCGAAATGTGTAACCAAGATCATTCCTGTCACCACACGGAGGAAGAACGGTCAATGATAGGAACGTGGGTTAGTGCCGAATTGTTTCGGGCATTGGATCGTGGATACCGTTTATTGAACGTGTATGAAATTTGGCACTTTCCAACGACAGCCCAATACCAAAAGGACGACGCCACTCATCATCCAGGCATTTTTTCGGGGTACGTGAACCAATTTCTTAAACTGAAACAAGAAGCTAGTGGTTATCCTTCGTGGTGTCAAACTCCCGAAGACCAAGTTCGATTCAAAGAAGAATACCGTGACATCGAAGGCATCACTTTAGAAGAGGTAGAAAAAAATGAAGGAAAAAGATCGTTTGCTAAAGTGATGTTAAATTGTTTGTGGGGAAAAATGGCTCAACGTACGATCTTACCCAAAACGGAATACGTGGACGATCCTTATCGTTACTTTAAACTGGTGGACGACAAAAGTATTCTAGTCAAGCACGTCGAAATCGTCCGTGAGGATTTGATCATTGTTAATTTTGAAGATGAACCCAAGTTTGTGAAACCTGACAAGTTTAGTAACGTAGTCATTGCCGCCTACGTGACTGCTCATGCTCGTTTGAAATTGTATGACGAAGCATTAGAAGTCTTGGGAGATCGTGTTCTGTATTTCGATACTGACAGTTGCATTTACATTCATCGTCCCGGTTGCCCCCACCCTACCATTCAAGGAGATCGATTAGGAGCCTGGACAGACGAGCACCCTCAAGATACCATCCTGAGTTTTGCTAGCGGTGGCCCTAAAAATTATGGGTACCGATACCGAGACCCTCAAGGTCAACTTCACACCTCCTGTAAAGTCAAAGGATTGACTCTGAACTATCGAACTAACCAAGTCGTGAACTTTGAGGTTTTAAAAAATGCTTTACTGTCTGGACAAGTGAAAGATTTTCAAGTCGCTACGTTAGAACCTCACAAGATTGTTCGCCTACCAAATCATAAAATCGTGACTCGTCCTGTTCAAAAAGTGTATCGTATCGTGTACCAAAAAAGAGTGAGACTTCCAGATCACACTACTTTACCTTACGGACACGCCGATTTGGAGAAGTATAAAAAAAGGAAGCCCTCCTCTTTAAAAAAAAAACAGAAAAGATGACTTCAACATGGGCCTTGCCTGACTATGCTAATTGTACCAGCCGATTGAAGACGTTTAAAAAATGGCCTAAAGGGGATCGATTACCCACAGCCATCTCTTTAGCCAGAGCAGGATTTGTTTACTTTGGACAGGGAAGTTTAGTGAAATGTTTCAGTTGTGGTGCAAGCATTCGCATGAGTCCTAAAGATTCAGCTATCGTGGAACATACCAGATGGTCACCAAACTGTGTTTACCTTTCTATGGCGTTTCCACGGATGACATTACAATACTTTTCGGATGGTACAGTCGACAGGTATAAAAAAGGAACCCCTTCCAAGCCTAACCTTCATTCTGACTTTTCACGTGAACCGAGCAAGAAAAAAAATAGATGAGTATTTTTTCTAGTTTTGAGGAATTTGAGTGCGATGCCGTACGTTGTGACATCTTTGATTCAGTCACTCCCCATCGATCAAACTCTAAAGAGGCAGATCGTCCTTTATGTTTCAGTGGAAAAAATACTAAAGGAATTGACGTTAATGACAACAAGAGGAATGATGTGGAGCCTAAATGGCATATCAGAATACCTGTGACTTTATTTGGTTATTCCAAGTATGAAAGTCGACTGGAGTCATTCAAAGACAAGTGGCCAAAATATCTAGAAGGACCTAAACCGGAAAGTTTAGCTAGATCTGGATTTAAATACACGGGAGAAGGAGATAAAGTTCAATGTTTTAGTTGCGGTGTGGAACTTCGCCATTGGGAGCCTACCGACTCAGCTTACATTGAACATGCCAGATGGTCTCCGCACTGTCACTTCTTACCTTTAGTAGCCTTAGAAGAGTACGGGTACGATGAGCCAGATGTTATGCCTACAAAGTTGAAGAAGTAAAAAAAAAATTCCATGGAGGAGAATACTTATTCTTTAGATGAACTTATTTGTGGTTTACCTTTAGAGTTACAAGATTGTATTTTTCAGTATATTCCTACTTTAGAAGATCGTATTCGTGGATTACCTTTGGAGTTACGAGAACGGATTTACCAAGAATTTGTTCACATTCAACTGAAACGTAAAAAAGAGTTACATCCTTTACAACAGACTTGTTTTAACCAATGGTATTTGAATACAATAAGACAAATGATAGCTAAGAAGATATTCAAATGGTCAGACATTGATGAAAATCTACATCACCAATTTAAGACATTGGTGGGGGCTACCTACAATGTAGCAGTGGAATATAGAATTCCATGGGAGGAAGTGAAGGAAAAAAATGTGACTAACATAGACGAATACCAAAAACTGTTAGAAGAACTGTCTCCTGAAGACAAATCACCTTTTTGTGTTTTGAAATTAGATAGGATAATCACTGAAACTGGTGTTGGATCCTATAGATATCCTTTACCTACCGATTCCGTTTGGTTTGTGTGTGAGTATTTTGTCACCAAGAAACCTACTCTACAAGATCGCATTCGTGACTTGTCTTCAAAGTTACAAAAACGGATTTACGATGAGTTGGTTCAAATTCAAGTGAAACGTAAACTTCAAGTGATTCCTCGATTTCAAGGCTATGGCTACTTTCGTCGCATCAGAAATTTGATTCTGAACAATGACTATCACCAGTATCGTGAAGAATACAAAAGAGAAGTATTTCTTTCCAAATCGGAAACTTTACCCAAGTACATTAGTGTCATGCCTTTGAATGTGCGAGAACAGATTTACCGTGAGTTTCTGAAATTACAAGTGAAACGTAAACTCAAAGTCATTTCTCGATTTTTACGCTATACCCTCTTTCAAGGGCATAGAAGAATGGTCATGGGAAACCTCTATCTCAACTTCTATCCTGAAGGAGACTGTCTCAAAAGGTACCAACCTTGGGAGCCTGGCTATAAAAACATGCCACCCAAGATACCAACCTTAGCCATCGATCCCTATAAAGAGGAGGCGACACGTCTCAAATCACTTTACTACTCGTGAAACGGATTCTGTGACACAGTTACTGCCTGACTATAAAAGAGTGGGTATGCCTGAACTCTACACGCCACTTCTGAAACGGATTCCGTGGAAGGAAATCACAAATGGTGTTCATACCTTAGAGGATTATAAACAAGTGATACAAGAACTGTATCCATTGAATTTTGGACGTTATGTGGTGTGTGTCTTAGTGACTACTTATCTTGGATTTCGTTTTCCAGGACATTCGTTGTGGAATATTTTTGAGGACAAGTGTTTGCCTTGGATTCTTTTGAAGGATCCGTGGTTGTTTTGGACTCAATTGTTGAGTACCAAAAAACAATATGACCGTGTGTTCTTCTTCGGACTTAGTAGAAGAAGAAGACTATAAAAACTTGATTTTATCAGTCCACGAAAGACAAATTGTACGTATAGCGTTGAGAGTGGTGATGAAAATTAGTGACGTACTTCCATGTGAAGAAGACATTCGTCACACTTTATCTGTGTATAAAACATTTCAAGAAGTGTGTACTGCTAGTGAGTTACACCAACAACTTTTCCATTGGAAAGATGTACGACCCTGGAGAAACCTTGGTTTCCAATATTGGTTACAAGAAGTGGCCCAGTTCAGCCAAGATTTGGCAACCACTTATTGATAACATTCTAAAAGTGAAAAAAAAAAAATGGGAACCTCCATGGGAAACTCTAAAAGAAGAAGAAGAAGTACCTGACACCACTACCACTACTGCTGTGGTTCCAATACCTCTTGAGGAGGAACACCACCCTTCTTTACCACCGCTACCGTCAGTGAATTCAAAAAAGACGAGTAGAAGAAGAATGTTACCACAAACAGTGGTGTCTTTCATGACTTGGACACAAAACAATTGTTGTTCCTTTTCTTGTTTAGAGAGAACTTTAGCTGTTTTAGTGATAGTCTTAATTGTGTACGTGTTCGGTTTAATTGTATATTTTCTCACAAATTCACTTCTTCATGCAAATTTGTAAAATATGTTATTGTTTTGTGGGTTGGTTTGTTTACCAAAAAAATAAACGTGTATGAAAACGTATAAAAAGCCTTGGGTTTTTTGTCTTCTTCTCAAAAATCTTCTTACCTCAATCATGGCTACATCTTCTTCTTCTTCTACCTCGTCTGCCTCTTCCTCCTCTTCTGTGGTGAAAGTGATTGACGAAAAGTTAGATCGTCAAAGTTGGAATGCTTTGTATCTGCGCCATCCATTTAACATGTTGATTGCTGGACCGAGTGGTTCAGGGAAAACCGAATTTGTCAAACGATTGATCGAACACAAAGCTGATTTGTTTGATCGTCCACCTCAACGTATCGTGTGGTGTTACAAAGAGTGGCAACCGTCTTACACGTTATTGAAAGAAAGTCAAGGAGAAACCATTTCGTTTGTAGAAGGCATCCCTCACGAAGACGATGGAATCGTGTCTGACGTGAGTCAAACTCATTTAGTTATTTTTGATGACATGTTAGGAGAAGACGAAGAAGAAATTAAACTTTGGTTTACACGAAAAGGACACCATCGTAATGCTAGTATTGTGTACATTACACAAAATTTATTTCAACAAAGTAAAGCTCATCGAACCATTAGTTTGAATGCTCATTATGTGGTCTTGTTTAAAAGTCCCAGAGACAAATCTCAAGTACAAGTGTTAGCCAAACAGTTAGGAGCTCCTTGGCTCAATTATGCGTACGACGATGCCACTCAAACCCCTCACGAGTATTTACTCATTGACTTAAAACCGACCACTCCTGACTATTTGAGATTTCGTGCCAGTATCTTTCACTCTTGGGGTCAAGAAGGTGGTCCTGTCATTTACACGTCCCCTTCAGCCCATTTTTAAAAAAACTATAAAAACAACCTACAACGTCATTTCTGTCACACACTCTTTTTGAGATGACTTCCTTTCAATCTCATCCTTCGGCTAAATTGATTCGTGCCTTGTATGGCATCAGTCGTGAAAAAAATGCACAAGTCCGTGCTCATTTGTTAGAAGCGAGTCTGAAAGAAGTGTTACGATGGTTTACTTTGACGGCACGTCAATTACTACAAGGCATCATTCACATCCCTCATCAAACTCAACGTTTTTTTCAAAAACATAAAGGAGCATTGTCACAACTGGCTGATCCTAGAATCGATTCACGGACTAAAAAGCAAATCATTTTAACTCCTGGTGGAAGTGGTTCTTTAGGAGGAGTTATGATTCGTTCCCTTTTGAAATGGGATCCTAATGATACCAAAGCCAAAAAACCCAAATCACCTAAAAAGAAGAAGAAAAAAAGTCCAAAGAAGAAGAAGAAAACCAGCCCTAAGAAAAAGAAAAGTCGTGCTCAGAAGAAGAAGAAGAAAACCACACCTGCCACTACCACCCGACGTAAAAGAGGTACTGCAGCCAGGACGCAAACGTACACCCGCAAAACACCACCACCCTTACTACCATCATCATCATCACAGTCCCCCATGATGATGGCAAGGTCTACTTTGGCGTCCACCTCTTCCTCTTTGTCTTCTTCACCACCCTCTTTTACCATGATGCCTGTCAAACCAGACTTAAGATCCGTGTTTCCTAATTTGATGCAAAAATGGAAACCAATTTCGAAAGTGACCCCGTCGGGACCGTCAACTTCAACTGATTTAGCCATGGCAGCAGCTAGCAATAAAGTACCATCCCCTAAAACCAAAGTCCAAGAAAGAACTGGTATCTTACAAAGTTTAGTAGATTTATCCAAACAAGAATTGAGTCGATTTAGTCCTTTGAAAACACCTCAACGTCGAGTCAGACCTGTCGTGAAGTTGGTACGTCGTGCAGACAATCAGTGGAGACGTGTTCCAGTATAAAATAGAAGGGTACCCTCCTAAAAGACTTCAGACTTGTTTTCTACCGACTAAAAAAGATGGCTCCCAAACGTGCACACCACCACCACCACCACCAAAAAAAAAAGAAGAAAACCACCAAAAAAGGACAACTTCTTCCCCCTCGTCTGGCCAAACATTGGGATGTCTTGTCTGTCTTGACCAAATCCAAACCTCCCATGCGAAAACAACTCATTCAAACAGCTCCTAAAGAAATCATCGATACCGTGTGTGAATGTTGTTTGAACGTGTTAAAAGGAACGGTACCTTTGTCCAAGATACAGAAACAAAAATTAGGGAAACATCGGAACGTTCTTCGTCAAATGGTGAAAAAGAAAATACCTCTTCAACAAAAGAAAAAAATGTTGGTACAACGAGGTGGATTTCTACCTATGTTGATAGGACCATTGTTAAAAATAGCCGCTCCTTTGTTAGGAACGATTGCTGGACCACTTTTAGGAGGAGTCATGCGATAAAAAAAAGAAGGATAAAAAGGACCACCCTTCTCTGAAATGACCACACCTTTTTGGTACCTTTGAATGAAATGGAAGGACGAAAACTGACTTTAGTACCTTACAAACGATGGATGGAATTTCATCGTTGGAACGAACAACGGATACCTCATTTACCACCCAATCCTAATCTCAACGAAATGTCTCAGTTACAACAAGAAATACAATCCCTGATGGAACGTAACGATTTGTCCGAAACAGAAAAAACCCAACGGTACGGTCAACTTTTACAACGTCTACAACTCTTTCGTCAAAAAGCAGTCGACGAAACAGCTCCACCCACTTTGAGAGATTTTAAGACTCTCATGAAAAGCGAACCTAAAGTGACTATCAAAAAAGAAAAAGAAGAAAAAGAAGAAGAAGAAGAAGAAGAAGAAGAAGAAGAGTTTTTACTAACTCCACCTCTTAAAAAAATAAAAAAGTTAGCCACCCCAGATTGGATAAAAAAGAAAAGGTCTACCCCTTTATCCTCAGAAAAGAAAAAGAAAGAAGTGAAGTCAGAAGTAAAGAAAGAATTCAAAACAGAACCGATAACCCCTGATGTTCGAACTCCCTCTTTTACCCCAGTAGCACGTCGGACACGTAAACAACAACAATCCAAAAAGATACCTCACGAAGAAAAGAGTATTGGAACTTGGTTAACTTATTCTTCTTGAGGAAAAAAAATCATGGAGAAACTGTTAGCTACCATTTATTACAATCCTGGTCATGCTGCTGGTTACGGAGGAGTTCAAAAATTATATCGAGCTGCTAAAAGTCAATTGAAAAGTGTACGTTTACCCGAAGTACGACGATGGTTACAAGAACAATCAACGTACACGTTACACAAACCCATTCGACGTAAATTTTCTAGAAGTACTACTCAAGTAGAAGGGATCGATCATCAATGGCAAGCCGATTTAGCAGACGTCTCTCATTTAGCTACTTACAATCGTGGTTACAAATATTTGTTTTGTGTCATTGATGTGTTTTCCAAATTTGCTTGGGTCGTGCCTTTGACTTCTAAAAGCAGTACCGAATTGGTACGAGCCTTAAAATTGGTCTTGAAACAAAGTGGACGTCAACCTTTACGATGGCAAACGGACAAAGGTACCGAATTTCTAAACCAAGCTTTTCAAAAAGAATTGAAACAAAGACACATTCATTTTTTTACGACCGAAAATCCTGAAACCAAAGCCAGTATCGTGGAACGTTTTCAAAGAACTTTGAAAGAACGCATGTGGAAATATTTTACACATCAACATACTCTCAAGTACATCGACGTGTTACCTCGTTTGGTTAAAGCGTACAATCAATCGTACCATCGTAGTATTGGATGTACCCCCGAAGAGGTCAGCCCTGAAAACGAAGTGTCTGTGTTTGATAAATTATTTGGTTCACCCCAGCAGATCAAAAAAAAGAAGAAAAAGAAAACACCTTTGTTGAAGTTATTAAAGACGGGAGATTGGGTTCGCATCGGAAAAACCAAACGTACTTTTGACAAAGGTTATTTACCTAACTGGACTACCGAATTGTTTCGTGTCACTACCCCCGTCCGTGGACGTGATCCTCCCGTCTATAAATTGGAAGACATGCACGGTGAAGTACTCAAAGGAACATTTTACTTGCCTGAGTTACAACGAGTGACTAAAAAAGAAGATACCTTGTACGACATCGAAAGCATTCTCGAACAAAGAACACGCAAAGTAGGTAAACGACGAGTAGAAGAAGTCAAAGTTCGTTGGAAAGGATATCCTCCTAGTTTTGATTCTTGGATTGCAGCTTCTCAAGTCGTCGACTATAAAAAGAAAAAGAAGTAGTAAAAAAACTCATAACATGCCATTCAACACAGTAGCTACTCAGACAACTCCTCCTCCTCCTTCGGAAAGTTCTTCTCTTCAAGATTTACAAAAACAACCGCTTTGGGTGTGGTGTGGAGAACGTGTGCCTAAAAATCAAATCGTCTTTTTCTGCCAAATCATTGTAGTGTTTTGTGTCATCGGAGCAGCCATTGCTAATTTGAGTTTACAACAAGGAGACAAACAATTGTGGACTATTTTACTGAGCAGTTGCATCGGTTATCTTTTACCTAGTCCCTCTTTGAAATTTACGACCACGACCGACAACAGTCACCACAATAACGCCAGGCGTTCTTCTTCTTCTTCTTCGTCCAGTTACCACCACCAAAATACTACCAGTCCTATTTTGGAACCTTTTGAACATCCTTCTTCTTCTGTCCACCACTTGAGTGATACCTCGGACACCACCAGATCCACTACTTTGGAACTATGAATGACCAATTTTATTTAACGTTACCTAGTGACAGTTCCATGGATGTGTTTCCCAACAACAGCTTATGTTGTTTTACCACCAAATTACCTCAAGCCCTCCAATTGGATCACGATGCTCATTGGGAAGTAGGCTTGGTAGAAATCATTCATCCTACGAAAATCACAAACATCAACAAAAGATCAAATCAGATCATCGTGACAGTTAGGAACAAAAAACTACAAGATTCCTTGGAAAAAGATGATCCTAAAATCTGGGCAATAGACCCAACAAATAAAAATGACATGCGGGGACATTTCAAAAAATGGGATGGAGGGTTAGGAGCCAAAGGGGCTTATGCAGTGTATGCCCTGAGAATTCCTACGGGGTATTATTTTAATGCTCGACATTTGGTGGACACTATTGAGGCTACCATTAACCGTCAATTTGGTAAAGCCCTAATGGAGAACAAAAAAATAGTAAACATCAATTACAATGATGTGGCACGCCGTTTCTACATGGAATTTTCTCTGAAAGATGAAAAATCGGGTGACATGATGTCAGACAAAGAAGCTAAAGAAAAAGGCATCCCCGATCAGGAGAGAAGATTTATGACTATTGAATTTTCTGCTGGATTGTATGACATTTTGGGTGGTAATAACGAAGATAAAAGTTATCTATCACCTGTCAGCACCAACATCGAATCTGCAGAAGCTTTTCGCGACCCCGTGGAAATGAACATTGGATTAAATTTAATGTATGTGTACTCCGATGTGGTAGAGTACAGCGTGGTGGGACACACCTCAGCTCCCTTACTAAGAGTCATTCCTTTCAAAGTGGATACTAATGATGGTGCGTACGAAGAAGGTGGAAACACATTTCACATTCACCGTGAATTTGTACACCCTCATTATTATTCAGTGAGTAAATCGTATTTTGACACTGTCCAGATTAGTATAAAAGGAGATTTGGGACAAGATGTACCATTCATTGACCAAGGAAAAGTCACGGTGAAACTACATTTTCGAAAAAAACACGTTCTCTAATAACTTTCCTCTCAAAAAAAAAAAAATAAAAAATGTATCCAGTGTACCAAGGAGTGCCTCGACAACGAGGACATGGTTTAGGAGATATGTTAAAATCAGCTTTTCGGACGGTAGCTCCTATTTTGAAACCGATGGTCACTCGAGGATTTCATGCCTTAAAAGATGCTGCTTTGACACAAGGAAAAGAATTTTTGCAAAATGTCCTCATTGACAAACAAAATCCAAAAGAAGCCTTTTTGAGAGCAGGCAAAAATGTGTTGATGACTACTGGTAAAGATCTTTTAGGTCTCCGAGAAAATCCTATAAATACGCTTCACGCTTCAGACTCTGGCATTACTTCACAGCAGCAAGGACAAGGTAGAAAGAGACGACGACGAAAAGCTCGAAATCCTTTCAAAGTTCATAAAAGAACACACGGTAGTAGTACTTCCAGAAAGAATAGAAAAAGAAGAAGAACTGGTAGAGAATTAGACGTGTTTGATTATTAAACCATTGAAAATGATGCACCGAGATTCTTGCGAATGTACCAAGTCCGAACTAGAACTGTTTTCTATGCGTCCCACCATGATGACGATGCAAGAATCCCAATGGGTAGAATTTCATCCTGTATCGTCTTTGTCGGATTCAGCTCCTATCGAATTTGAAATCAAAGGACAAACCGAAGATTACATCGATCTGAATAACACCTACTTGTACCTGAAACTTCAAGTAAAGAAAACGGCGGACAACACCTTTCCTGCGGATGATTCCAGAGTCGCTCCCGTCAATAATTTTTTTCATTCTTTGTTCAGTGGAGTAGATTTGTACTTGAATAACAAACTGATCAGCAGCAGTTTGGATACTTACCCTTACCGTGCTTACTTGGAAAATCTCTTGTCGTATGGAAAAGAAGCTAAGAACAGTCATCTGGATGCTTCAGTGATCTGGAAACCTGACACCTCGGAAAAGTTCAACGACACAGAACTGTCAGTACCGGCCAGGGTTGCTGCTGTTGTTGATGGTCAGGGTCATCTTGTTAGAGATATAACTCCAGCAGACTCACACAATGTGGGATTTAACGACCGTCGAAAGAAAATCAGAGGGCGAAGTTTAGAATTGATGGATCGTTTACATTTGGACATGTGGTTGCAAGACAAGTATTTACTCAATGGAGTTGATGTACGCCTGAGACTGAATCGCAGTAGTGCCGCTTTCCATTTGATGGCTAATGCTAACGAGTGGAAAACCATCATCCAAGAAGCCAAACTTTACGTACGACGTGTAGAAATCTTACCAAAAGTAGCTAACGACATCAGTCAATCCTTGAGCAGAACCACTGCTAAGTATCCTCTTAGACGTGTGGAAGTGAAAACCTTTACTGCAGCCGCTGGACTCCGATCCATAGTCGAAGATCACATCTTTCAAGGACAGCTCCCTAAACGTTTATTCATTGGTATGGTTTCTAATGCAGCCTTCAATGGAGTCTTCAATGAAAATCCGTTCCAGTTTCAGCACTTTAATGTCACCAAGTTAGATGTCAGTCGAGATGGCAAGACCTTGTGTACCAGACCTTTTGAACCTGACTTTGACGCCAACGCAAAAACTTACTTGCGATCTTACTTGAGCCTGTTTGAAGCCACAGGACAGTTAAGCCGCGACTGTAGCCACGGTATTACATACGAGAATTTTGCAGGAGGGTATGCCTTGTGGGGCTTTGATTTCACTCCGGACCAAGGTAGCGATGAAGGACATTTCCACCCTATAAAATCAGGACCACTTCGTGTGGAACTTCAGTTTGGTCAACCTCTAGCCCAGACAGTGAACGTCGTCTTGTTTGCAGAGTTTGATAACACTCTAGAGATCAACAGTTTGAGAGAAGTCATTGTAGACTATTAGAAAGAAGAAGAAGAAACAAAGAAAAGATGCAGAACAGAGAAGAGACTATGGAAATAGATGAGGGATTTTGTGAAGGGATTCACCAGTCACCAACTACTATCACCAAGGAGGATGATAATGATGACGAAGTCATTCGTTCAGAACCTAAAAAAGAAGAGACTAATACTGTTGTTACCGAGTTTGTTGGATTTTATCCTTCTCGATGGCCAGAACACGAAAAACAGTTAGTGGATTGTTATGCTGAGGAATTGAAATTCATCATTAACAAACTGATTAAAGAACAATGTTATGGATGTCAAACCGATCATCCCAGTCAGATACAACACGACAAATGTTTGATGTTAACAGGCGAAGAACAATTGGATGAATTTTTGGAAGATGCCTGGTCAAACATCTCAGAAACAGACGTGTTGACAAAGTGGTATAAAATCTTGCAGAAATATTCTTCTCCTCCACTCATTCCTAAGGAGATCAAACGGATCGAAGGACTCATTGAACAGAGTGAAAAACCTATCCGAGATAAATTTTCCTGGAATTACAAGACAGATCAATTCAAGTTCAAAGTCAGGTGTGTATTGGTGACTCAATATTTCTGTTGTTGAAGAAGGAGCAACAATGGATACCGGGGAACTTCATTACTTATTGAATCGTAGTTCCTATACTTCTTCTTGGAATCCTGTGGTATGTGCTAAAGATGAACTACCTCATCGTAAACCAAAAAACGTTCATGCTTATGTCATCAATACTGACGACAGTCATCTACCAGGAAGCCATTGGATTACCGTGTACTTTCCCAATGAACACTGTGTGGAATATTTTGATTCATATGGATTACCTCCTTTGGAAAAAGACATTATCGAGTTTATGAGAAGAAATGCCATCTCAACTCGATTCAATAATGTGAGACTACAAGGATCCGATTCAATGGTGTGTGGACAATATTGTGTTCATTATCTTCATCAACGCAGTCTTGGATATTCTTTAGAACATTTACTCACTTATTTTGATAGTGACTATGTTCGAAATGATGCTAAAGTACAACGATGGTTTTGTGAACGTTATGGTTATCTCTTGTCTTTAGCTCACCATCGTAATGTACATCAAAATGATGTCGATGTAGAAAGTTTCACATTTACTTTACCTTCTCAACGTTGTCAACCTTGTAAATATGTTCCTGTTTGAAAAAAAAAATTTCATAGTTACTTGTTAATTGTTAACATAGTTCTTGTTGAATAAATATCATTTTTTGTGAATTGTTTGAAAAAAATGGTGTTGTGTGGTTTTTTATTGAAATTTGAAAAAAATAATGAATATGTTCTTTTCTCTCTCTTTCTATCGATCTAAAAAACCTCTCTATCTATCTATGATCTCCCTGTCGATCATCTGAAAAAAAATCTTACCATGTTTTCCATCGCGTCCGCGCGTTAAGCATATAAGGCAGTTCACTAGCCAGTGTAGTCATTCTCGTTGACTCGTCAAGATCTCAACAGTGTTCCAAGAAGAAAGAAAAAGAAGATGGCTGCCACCAAGATTACAAAGTTGAATGAAGCTATGGTGAACATAATGAGGGTGAAGAATCATTTGATGGAGACCAACCCAGAGAGAAAGACCATGACGTTCATTCAAATGGCTCATGATCTAGTAGAAGAAGTCCTGAGAGAAGAAATACTTAGAGAAAGAACAGAATGGGAAGCAGGACAACGTCTACATCAGCAACAGCAGCAGCAACAAAGACAGCAACAGCAGCAACAACTTCTTCAGCAGCAATCCAGCAAGCAATTTGACGGTGAAGTCTTATGTAAGATTGACTGCGATGATTTTGCTTTCACTTTCAGTAGAAAGAGACCTGCCTGTCTGAAAGCGGTAAGACCACCCACTATCGCTAAACGTGGCCGACCTGCTGGAGCTGCCACGGCTACATCTACCTAAAAGAAGTTTTAAAAAATATAAACTTCTTTAAACCCAACGGTCCTTTTTAGGGCCACCCAATCTCTAGAAAAAGATTACTTATCTCAAATATTGCCAAAAATATCTATAAGTGTGTGTTTTATATATATATATTTTTTTTCTGATAGTCTACCACCCCTCAAACAAAAAAACCCTTATATGAGTTGTGTGGTGTGTGATTGATGATATATAAAAAAATTTCCATCCCAAAAAAATTAATGTAGATAGTGTGTGGTGTGTGATTGATGATATATAAAAAAATTAATGTAGATAGTGTGTGGTGTGTGATTGATGATATATAAAAAAATTTCCATCCCAAAAAAATTAATGTAGATAGTGTGTTTGTGTGTTTGATTTGTTTTTAAAAAAATTTCCCTTCCCAAAAAAGTTGATAGTGTGTAAGTTTTTTTTAAAAAAAAATAACAAAAATTAATATGGTGTGTAGTTTTTGATTTTTATCAAAAGTAGTTTCTTTTAGGTCCGCGCTTTTTAGAGTCAGGGTTCATGGAGTGTAAACTCCGCGAAGCCAAGAATGACGTAGAACGAATGACGTCAGACGCAGGGTAGTGGGGTGATGTTTTTTTTGTTTTTCTTTTTAGGTGAAAAGGATGTTTTCCTTCACGTTCGCGCTTCTAGTATATTAAAACCACGTATTCACCGGTTAAGCTATCTAGTTTTATTTAACCAAGATGAACAACGTTGAAATAATAAGACAAGTTAGAGTTCATTTAGAGGTGGCGTGGCACCTCCTTCATGAAGTGGAGAAAAGGGAGGTGGAGGAGAAGGAAAGCAGAATACCAATTAGACCCCACCCTATGATGGAGGAGAAGGAGAATTGGGAGCCAGAAGCGACTCATCCTCCGTCGAGCTTCACAGCTCCATGTAAACAAAATGAAGAAACATGGAGGGGGAGCTGCCCTGCATGTAGGGCAAAGCCAGGGAGGTGCCCACACCTCCTCTAAATAAACTCTAACAAAAAAAGAATCCAACGGTCCTTACCAGGACCACCCTTTATCAAGAAAGATTAATTCTATTCCCTCCCCACACCCCACCCCACACTCCCGCCACGTTAAAAAACTCCCGTACGTAGCCAGAGTGCCCCCTCCATGTTAAACTCCCGTATGGGGCTCAAGTACCCCACTCCATGTTAAACTCCCGTACGTAGCCCAAGTGCCCCACTCCATGTTAAACTCCCGTACGTAGCCCAAGTGCCCCCCTCCATGTTAAACTCCCGTACGTAGCCCAAGTGCCCCCTTTGTAGCTCAGTACCCCCCCTACACTACTACCATCACCACTACTGATACTACTACTACTACTTCCGCCACCTTCGCCACCACCACCACCACTACAGGGCTCGAATTTAACACAAATTTCTTTGTAGCCAGAAGGACTAGTATACTGAGAAATTTACTAGTCCTGCCAAGTCTTTACTAGTCCTGACCACAAAACAATGTCGCACTCGTATTGAGATTAAATATCATTATCATATGAAATGCAGAAGTACAGAAGTATAAATCTTGCTTCAAATCATCAATCAGTCAATTCACATTCCTAGTTTCTCAAGATAATCTGGATCCAATTCCAGAAAGGGATCCAGGTCTCCTTTCTTGTCCTCAACCTGCACTCTGGGTCCATATGGGGTTTGTTCTGGTCTCCTTACCCGTCTGGATGTTTTCTCTGTGTTTGTTTTTGCGATTCCGTACCCCAATTATACCGCATAACGTTCTTCTCCTCGTCATAATTCAGCCATTACCTGTCTTTTGACCATGTCTTCTGAAACGTTTCATTACGCTTTTCCCTATCATAACAGTTATTCCTCTCTTTTATGTCATTTTCATTCAACTTTTGGTTTTTTTCCGGTGGCTGAACACCTTCTATAAAACACCACATTTTGCCTGTCTTGCAAGGAGGGAATTGTGCCTCGTTTTGAAATACGAGATTTTACAGTATAGCTGACGCGGATTATTTAAAGTAAGAAAAGGAATGGCACAGTGTCCTTTATATAACAAAATCAGAGCAAGAAACATGTTTCAAAGCATGTGCCTCTGCCCCCCCCCCCCCCTTTAAAATTAAATGGCCTCTCCCTAATAAAGACTTGACGTCAGTGGATGTTCTGCAGGATCAAAGCAGTGGCTATTGTAAACACTATTATAAAATATTAGCATCAGAAGGTAATGTTAGTTTCCGCTTGGAAAAGGTGCGTTCCTATCAAACGAAGCTATCTGACTCGGCGCGTTGTACTTAACAGCTCCAATTATGGTCTCATCATTAACAGCGGAAGTTTGGTAATTGTTCCTAATTAATCGGACCTCAATGTATTCGTTCGTTCTTGTAAGGGAAAAATATAAAAAGTATTTTTATCATCATAGAAAAAAGTAGTTATATGGAAATGATGTGTCAGTAATGTAATCGTAACATTGATCTAATTCTTATAATTATTTAGATGCAAATGTAAAATATGCAGTTTCCCGTTTGTGACTGTTTAAGCGTTTGGCTAGAGAGCCAAAAAAAAAAAAAAATTAAACAAACGAACATACAAACTAATTTCTTTGAATAGTTTTTGTCGTGTTTCTGTGTGTGGTATACCACTTTGTAGTTTGTTACTGTGGTCGAGTGGATAAAGTGTCATACCAGCACGCACACACGCAAACGCACACGTACTTGACTCTGGAACACAAGGTCGGGAGTTCGCGCCCAATGGTGGGAATATTCGTTCGTGCTTTTTGCTCCATGACGCTACGTCTAACACAGTTTTCGTATTAATTTTCTTACTTTTTTGAACTTTTCCAAATTTATGTATGTGTAGATTTATAAATGGTCAAATTTTAATATTTTCTGAATATTTCCTAAAAATTTCATCGTATCATGCACTGAAAAAGTAACATTTAGTTATAATTATTAAGCATTCTAGCAAAACTTTTTAAATGTTAACTTTGGTGAAAAATTCTTCTAAACATTATCAGAATCATTAAAAAATCTTTCACGGAAGACACATCTTTAAGACTTGGTGTGAACGATGAGGTCGCTAACTGCAGAAAGCTTGGCAATCAGGGAATACGTAAACTCTTACCGAACTTATGATTTGGATTCCATGTTGTATGCGTGCGTGAGAGAGAGAGAGAGAGAGAGAGAGAGAGAGAGAGAGAGAGATAGAGATGCTTTAAAACAGATTATTCTCAATTTTATATATTATATATAATGTGCAATAGAATAATGAAGAGAAAAAGAAATAAGTAAAACAAAAGTACGATGTCTAATATAGTGAAGTTCAGCCCCTCTATAACAGCGCGCGTTGCAATCAGATGATCCAAAAGAAACACAAGAAACAAAATTGTTTTTATTTGTGGTTGAGGGGAGAGATTTTAAATCTGAATAACTTTCCGCATATAAAGTTGTAGAATGTCATACATTTTTGTTGGAAATAAAAATCTCTTAATAACTAACATTTGACTATTTCCACGTCATTTTTCATTTCACTACTGCTACCACTACTACTTCTACTTTTCAGAATTCTTCTGTACGACCATTAGTTGCACTTACACTGCTCTGGTCAACTATATACAATATTTTTGGTGCATGTACAATCTCTGTTCACCTATTTAACGGATTAAATCTTTATTTTCCCTATATTTAAATAGATTTATAAGGGATTCTCTTTATAGCTGGAGATTATGCTTTGCTATGGTAGATATTTTTTTTAACTATGCAAATATACAAAGCAAAGGAGGCTTTATGTTATGGGTACAAACCTAGGGTATTTGTGCTTACGTCCCCGTAGTAATTATTTGTTTGAGTATGGTGAATCGGTGTTAAGAAGATATGCCTCAAACCGTGTAATGAGCACATTAGAAGGTAGTCGTCATCCAGGATATCTTGGGATATTGTCAGCTATATGTCTTTAGTAAATAGATATAGGAATACTATTGTGCAGTAGGTTTTGGTGGCCTGTTGTGTGTTACGTGGTGTGAAATACCGATCTAAGCCTTAGAACTGCGTACTGATAAATCATGTCAATGTGAAGTAAGAAAAAAAAAGAGTCTCCTGAATATGTTGTCTTTAGTTTAATTGGAAGAAAACTACTTGTAGTGTTAGCACGTTTTATCAGTGACTATGTCTGCTGTCTGAAAGTCCTTGGAAATAAAGGGGAAACAACCACCTCAAGGTAAACTCACGCCCTACGTTTGACATTATTTCGTTCCGCTCGGCCTTGATGTTAACTTAGGAGCTAGGTGGGATACTCTTTCCCCGTCACTAGCTGCTATTAAACACCTGACTTGTTACAATAATTATTTTCTGACGCAAACAGTGGGATGCTGCATAGCTTTGCGATGCATTAATTGTTTTTTTTTTTTGTTTTTTTTTTCAATAATTTTTAAGCTTGATAGTTTTATTTGGAAGGAAACTCAGGCTATCCAACATCACAAGTGGAGGGAATACGTACTGGTAATATAAGTTTTATAGGGTGATATAATAGTAAAGTATGATCAGATCAATATCTTTGATCGTATGAAAGAAGATAGGCAGTGTCCAGTTAAAGGTGAGCTGATATAGTCCTTTATGAATGAATACCGCTGTATTGCTACCCTAGACGTACACTTTTAGGATGGAGTTGCAACTATGGCGTGGAACTGAGAGTACGTAACTAGAGGACACTCAGGATTATCTAAAAATGGGTCATGTTGTCGCAGTTGTGTCAGAATATAGGGATGCAGTGTGGGCGGCAAACGAGGAAGCGCGTGATGAACTAGCCACCACTATTCGGCATCAACAAATCACATGCGATCTCAAAGTTCATAGTCTCTCTATGACCGTGACATAGAGTAATTATATTTTCAATTCAGTAGTTTAGTATCATAAGCATTTACATGTTTATATATTACATATTAAAAATATTGCCTGGTTATCAAACGCTGTATATGCAACGTTAAACATGAACTCAAAAGATAATCGTCACGAGCTTGAAAGGAGAGGATGGACAACAAATATACTCAATCTTTATAATAAATTACTATCAAAATAATAATCTATCTCTTATTTTAAACGCCTGATAAACAAATTTTGCTAGTGAACATATTATTTTCTTATTATTAGAAGTTAATAGTTCAATGTACTTGTGCATGGATGGTTTATTCCAGAAGTACTTTTGGATTAAGTTTACACGCAAGTGAGTATACACAGGACATACTAAAAGAAAATGATATTCGTCTTCAATATCATGGTTGTCACATAGCATACAATATCTTTCACTTCTATTGATTCTATTGCTTCCATATCTCCCAGTTTCAATTATCAGATTATGGGAAGACACTCGGAGTTTTGATAAAGCTGATCGATGTTTATCGTTACACAAGAATTTAAAATAAACTTCGAGGCCGAAGACAGTTTGTATATGTTTATATAAAGACAGTTTGTCAGAATGTTGTAATTTATTTTTCCAGTCTGATAGAAAAGTATCTGTAACTCTTTGTTTAAAAATTGGAAAGTACTTGGAGCAATTTACAGAATCAGGAAACATCTACACTTCACCAAAACCAAAATCTGCTTAAAGTATCTTTTAGGAGTGTAGCCCAATTGATTCTGTTATTGGATTCATTTTTATTATATAACTGCCTATATGCAGTACTCAGTATAATATTTGCAGAATTTTTAATTCTAAACCAATATTTAACTAACTTAACCAGCCTTAAATATTTAAGTGGGATTCTTCCAAGTTCACCGTATACACCGACGTCAGAAGTAAATATTTTTACATTAAACAAATATTTTAAAAACCTCTGGTGTATACATTCAAGGGCGTCAGCCTGGTGAAAACCCCATACCTCAGATGCGTCATTCAGAACTTGGACAACATAAAAATCAAAAAGTTTCAAACATTCATTATAATTTACATAACATTTTTTAAAATCACAAATAAGGATATACATTGTATTTAGTACTTTATAAGCCTAAGGTTGTTGAGCTTTAGAGAATTTTCCATTGTTTGAGAAAACAAGTGCATGGTAATTAAAAGTTTCAACCACCTCAATATTACTCCCGGCCATATTCCATTCTTTGTCTTGTCTTAATGGACCACCTTTTCTAAAGACCATAATTTTCGTTTTATCAAGATTTATATTTAGACTCCATTTATTACAGTAGTCGTGCAAATTATCCATGAGCTTTTGTAAACCCTCAATATTTTCTGAAAATAAAACTAAATCGTCAGCAAACAGTGTCCAAAATGAAGACAACTCATCTACTCTATACAGACATCTCCCGTAGACTGTAATGATGTTTCCAGATCTTCAATAAATAACGAAAATAGTATCGGTGATAACACTTCACCTTGTATCAAACCTACTCCATACTACAAAAAGTCATTACGAATACCCCAATGTGAAACAACTGAATTAATTACACTGTATAATGAACGAAGAACATTTAACATTATGTCATTTACACCTTGTCTAAAAACCTTCAACAACAAACTATTTCTGTATACACTATCAAATACCTTTTTAAAATCAACAAAAGCTGCATGAAACCTTTTACCTTGATTTAAATAGTTATTAATCAAACATTGTAGAACAACAATAGCCTTGGTAGTTCACACTCTTTACTTGAAACCAAAGTGTGCATCCAATAGTTTGTCATTTTTCTCCGCTCAATTCAGCAGTCTCTCATTTAAAATACTTGAAAATAATTTTTGCAAGCAACTTAATAAAGTAATACCTCATCATCTGAAACTGCAAATAAAGTAGAGTGGACCATGACGTATTATTAGAAAGATAACAGATGTCACGGTCACAAGACGACTGCATTCGACCGAAGCCATACGAGGGGATGGTGAAATGGAGGAGGAAGGAATGTCGCCATATCCCTTTTAGATCCCTGGCTTGTCACAGGAGTTTTGTATTTTCGTAATATTTTGTAGATGCTAATGGATTAAGACTTCTTTAACCTACCGAAAAAAACCCCAGATCAATTAGCACCATGGTTCAAGGCATGCGTTGCTTTAAAGACATTTCTATGTATGTCTTTGAGTCTTTTGACTCGGGAAATAGATGGTAAGTGATAGCTTGTCAGTGACATAATCTGACTCCAAAATTAAAAGTACTTCCACACCTTTGATATTTAGTAGATTAACACTGAAGTTAGAGGCATATAACATATAAATGATTTTGGAGAAAATCCGTTTTTATTTTGCATTATTTGAGCAACATTCTTGGCATAATAACATACAAATGATAGTAAAGCTATGAATATTGCATATCTTCTTTCATTCTAAATACATTCTATTCTGGGAAATAATAAACAGTCGCTCCATTTGACAGGGGGAGTTCATTATGCATTTACGAGGTAAAACCAAGCAAACATCATTCAATCACCGGAGCTTTATTTCAAGTAACGAAGCACCTGTATCCCATAAGATAAATATAATAATTCTTAAAACCAGAGAGGAACTGCTTGCTATACATGATGAGAGGCAAAGTAACTCAGAACTTATTATCATCAATTTGCCGACAGAGTACAGGATACTTTTATTATAGTCGCCTGCTGAAATAAGTCCAGAGTCTGGAATTAGTATTTTCTGACTACAGTGTACAAAAGTTCTTAACACTGCCTGGCCAGTACTTCTCCGTATTTCAGGAAATACGTCTCTGCCATCCAAGGAGTCATACATGATTTTGAAAAGAAGATAGATTTAGGGACGATGCAAAAGAAGTCTCCCTTTACGCTTTACGTGGATGAAAAAGTTAGAGAGGTCTATCAGGAATGTTTGTGATTCGACACAGCCAAAATGGTAATGGTGGCTGTTGAGTACACCAATACATATTGATACAGTCTGTACGAATATTTGTATTGACTGAGATTTCACAGAGAAAACACATCAAATATTTTGCTAAATGTATGGCAGAATCGTCGCCTGAAGAAGCCTTATGAATGTTGGAAAGACCTAAAATGTATATCTAAAAAATAAGATATACAAATTTAAGAATATAAAATTATGTATTCTCAAACGTGTCCAATAGCTTTTAAGATGTAGAAGAAACATGTTCAGGATTATATTTCTTATCGGTATTATTTAAAAAGGTTTGATGACCCAACTTTCACTATCTTTCCAAGAATAGTATTGGTGAGCTTATGCTAGTTACACGCGGAAATGCGATGTGTTCTGGATGGAGTAATTTTACCACCTACACATATTTTGAGGTAAATTATTAGTAGCTTAAATGTTTGAACCCATTTAAACTCGTGGTTAAAACGTAGGCGGTAACTGCTCACTTGGCTGATTCACCAATATCAACATCACCAGGATATGCTTGCAAGGCAAATAATTAATTTTTGTAGGTATTAGCGTTTAACGGTACCTCAGTACAAAAATGGCTCCATGGTGCCAATTAAAAGTAAAGTTCTAAAAATGTAAAAAAGAAGAATTGCAGAAAACTTTAGGAAATAAACCCTTCCAAATAAATGTAAATATGAATTACAACAAGATAAAATATAAATAGTAAAGATGTCCAAATTTTATAAAAGGTACACAAAAAAAGGTAATTGTAACCTAGGTGAAATCCTTAAAAGCTATGGTCAAGATTAGTCTTATGGCAAGTAATAATGAAAGATGATGAAGGATGGACGAGTATATGTTTCTTAGTTTATGCATATCCTTTAAGAGATTAAGAATTAATACTGTCTAAACATGTACACAATAGGAAAAAGGTGCAAAATGAGAAAGTGATTTAAAGATTAGATGTATGAAATATGTGACCAATATTTTAACTTAAGGATTTTTATCGAGGTTTCTACATTTTTTTATCGTGGCTATAGCATTTTAAATATTCAAAGCTACAATATTAAGTACAAAAAGCAGCCCGATCATCAAAATCCTGTTTATTTTCCCGAAAATCGGGTGAGAATAACAAGCCCGCTCTGTATGAATATTTTCCGTATTCACTCGAAAACAAAAGGGATGTGACGTCAGAAGAGGGATTCCGCTTCGCAGTGATAGATTTTTTAAATACTGTATTTGCCCATAGTTAAAACTAAAATTATCTAATAATAACTTTCTTTTGGTATAATATCCAGTATCAATCTTGAATGCAGACCTATTTACAAACATAATTTCACATACAAATGAAGTATCAAACCTCGACTTGTTGGCAATAAAATCACCTGAGAACTCCCGCACCTTCATTTACGTTTTTCGTATGTTAACAACACTATTCAAGAATCAGTGCTCATATTCGTGCTTTCTAAATATATTAGCACATAGAACGGTCGTTACATTGATTTGACAATGACGAGTGTTGACTCTTTAATGTATTTTATGGAAATGATAGACACCCCCCCCCCCTTCCCACCTTGTACTGATGGCATTAGTGCACAGGGATCCGCATTTTCTAAACACGCACAGATACACACATACATTCACATAGTGATGGCGATCTTTCAACTCTAAGGTAAGAAGAAAACTTTCTGATATTCCAGTTTGAGAACTAACTAGTTCCGATGTCAAAATCGAAACAATTTAGCGAATGAAAAAGAAAGAAAAAATTCAACAACGTATCTGTTTGCGCAAATGCGTGAAAACAACTGATAATATTAACATCATAGTAAAACCCAAGCCTGCATGGTGTAAGTTAAACATGTATTTGACTTTACAATAAAACTTAGTTACACAAAAGCTAAGAAAAATCTATTTATTTCCTTGATAGTGTAACATGCAAGGGGTCTCGCTATCGAGCGAAACAAACAACGCCTGCGTGAATCTGACTTAAGGTCAATCTTTCCCACATTTTCAAAGACCTCAAGAAAACTGTCGATGTTAACTGTCTATCTAGAAAACTGTTGATGTCAACTGTCTATCTAGAAAACTGTTGATGTCAACTGTCTATCTAGAAAACTGTCGATGTCAACTGTCTATCTAGAATATTGTCTCAAAGATTAGGACTTGAAAATAGGAATGAGTATTTATTACACTTCTATTTCTTTGGCAATTGTTTAAAATTTGTAGGAACTGCAAATTATTATTTTTCTTTCTTGAGTAGAGCGTAAATTAGAATATTTTGTCAATGTTTTGATAAATAATTTGGGAAGAAGCTGCAGTTTTACTTTCTGTCTGTATGCAACTAATTATTTAATCATCTTCTGACAAAAATAGAAAATTTCGTTGAAGAAAAAAAATATATATATGGGGACCTATTCAAGACATAATAGAGCTGCTGATGAATGACTAACTGTTTCTACAATATGTTGACTATTATATATTTCGAAACCAGGTAGACAGTCTAAAACAAATTCGGATTCGTATATCATGATTAAACCGTAATAACTGTGTGCAACAAATTTGTAATTCAAAAACGGAGGTAAGTTACATTGTAACTGGCGACATTAAAGACAACAAAATCCAGGTTTATGACAAGATCTCCCTTTCCATTCTTTGCTTTCTTTCTGTATTTCAATCATGTTGCTTGCTTTATTTTTCTGTAATTGTTTAAATTATTCAAATTATATGAACCGGATAACATCGGAAGAGGAAGCACACTCTCGTTATAATAATAATAATAATAATAATAATCAGTTGTGCTGAACAACATTTAAAGATAGATCGCGTTTGAAACCCTTTTACAAGAAAGATGTAGAAGTTACCTGCTTGAATCAATCAAAGAATGAGTTTATGCTAGAAAAGCCTTCAAGCAGATACGAATATAAAAGAAACGATTCCCTTTTTCTCTTATTTTATCTTCATAATATGTAGTATATTTTTTGCATTTAAATTCAGACTTTTGTCTTCTTATCTACGTCTATTTAATAATGTTATATACACAAATAAATATAGCTAGAATTTTAACAAACATACACGTAAAGGTTTGTATTCAGTGACAATCATGTCGGCTTGATATCATGTATTGAGGTGCATCATTTCCTAGAATGAAGGTTTATTTGCTTGCATCAGCCGAAGTTCTCTATCATCGTTGATGGCATACGCTCTCGTTTGCCCCCAGTTCCCTCTGTATCAATTATTCCTATTTGTATTCTCTGTTCCTGACAGGGATGGCCTTGACTCGATTAAGATAGTAAAAGAGCTCTGCAATTGTCGATATAGTCATAGTGAATAATGATGCTCATTGACGTCATAGGCAGTTCTCAGTATGAAGGTCCAAATATTATTAGATAGCATTTGTTTGACTTTTGGATAGACTTCTGAATAGCGAAGACAGGTATTCTAACACGGTTAAAGTGATATCGCCCCAGCTGAATCATTATATAGCCAGCAGAAGGAAGCCAAATGATATTTTCCTACAGTACTTTCAACAATTGTGATACTTGACCAGCGGATTTATATTAGTTTTGCGTCATAATAAGGGACAGCACTCTCTAGTCTTGTAATGGTAACTTCATATCACACTGAGGATCCCGTAACCTCGTTCTAAAATGTCATCAACATGACGGTGAAATTTACTGTATGTTTTGCTGTCTGTTCTGCTTGGTTTGGGGCGTTTTTTTGTCTTGGATTTATTATCCTCCTTCCAAACTAGAATTATTTAAGGTAGCCGACTGATAGTTGTGTCTAGTAGATCTTTTGTCGCATTTTAACTTTAAATAAAGAAGCAAATGTCTTTCTTAGGTATTTAAGTCAATAAAAAAAAAATATTTTTTTATTCTGAGCTTCTGTTATCTGAGATAAAAATGTATCCCATAATTGTACCCCAGATACATTTTCTTAAGTTGTAATTGCGGAAAAGATCATGTTTAAGGCAGTGACCATTCTTTTCATACAAAAAATGAACTTTAATGAATTTTGTTTACATAAACATTAGTGTTGGCTACGTGTAGCTGCCATCTTACAATACTATCTATAAAGCTAGTACTGTACGACGGAGAATTTATATGCGTTTCATGTTGAACCATGGGAACAAGCAAGGAAATCTGCGGTTTCTACTAAATATACAATTAAATAATTTAAACGAATATGCGTATGGCATGAAAATCTCTGCACGGTTCCATAGAAAAGCATACAATGAATATATCGTTCTTGTATATAGTAGACTCTGTGACGAAATGGAACCTTAATGATATCTCTAACAAATTCTAATTTCATTTTATGTTTTGATTGAGCGTCTCTTGTAAACTCTTTGGTTTGTAAATTGTAAGTTTTTGTTGATTTTGCTGTACGACTGCGTTCTACTTTGATGGACAGTGAAACTGTTTATATAACAAAATATCAAAACTTCAGACGTTATCGTTAGATATTTATGTACATATTTTCTCATCAGAAATTCAGGACAGACTTCAAACAAACCTTGTCTGTTTTATTTTCACGCACTCTTGATGATCATAGGCACATGGTATCCGTAAAGCACACAAGAACTATCAAATGACTATGGCTCAGATGCAGCTATAAGGTACCACTAGATGAAAACTATCTTAAATGTCAACGTTGATTTAAAACTGGGAGGTGGGGGTTGAAATATGTGTTGAAGGTTGTTGGTTGTTTTGTATTTGTGCTATTAAAAGATACTTGTGAGCTATGTTGAAGTATTTCTTAAAATGACAGCTAGATTCTGAAAACTGCTGACTTCATTTATCAAAATATGAATATCATTCATATCTAGGAAGATACTTTTTTCTATCCTAGCGATGATAATTATTTTTAAAAAGGAGCCAGTTATCTCCCTTAGATCGCCGACTATCCGTTACTTATGATCGAAGAATCGTCTATCTATCGCTGATGTTGGGCGGATGCCATGTAATTGTGCAGAAGTCAGAATCAATAGATCATATATCACATCCATCTGAACTCAGAGGTCTTGATTAATCGTATTGGGCGAGCAGTCACAATAACTGATACAAAATTTATCAGATCTTGTATTATCTCCGCTGACATTTTGCCAAAACTCTTGCCTAGCCAACCACGAATTATGATATAAACCTGTTACTGATACAAATCAATGCATATCAAAGCAAATTAATTTGGAATACAGAAGAATAAGTATTGATGTCAATTTATTGCTTCCAAATATTTTCGTTTAATACTTAGAATGTGTTAATATTCGACAAATGTCGAATATCTTCATCCCTGACAAAACCACAATAAAGTGTAAATACCATCAGATATCTATATATTTCCAAATATTGATATATTAAGCAGAATAAGTGTCTAATTGAGAATGTGCTTAATTAAGAATAAGTGTCTAATTAATAAGTTAGCTTCAACACATAAGGAATCCATGCATTAACAGCCCATCTTTAGTCTTCTCTTCATCTCCTGTCCAAGTCAATAAAGTCAAGAGTCTAAAAGACACTGTAATGACCTACCAAATGTGTCAGATATACGAAGAGAAAATGCTATACGATTTCTAAGAACAAATTATATATATATATATATATATATATATATATATATATATATATATATATATATATATATATATATTGAACAATTCAATTAGAGGGCCAATGATGCGGTTAGGCAACGGCTTGAGAATATACATTTTTTAATGAGGAGACGAACGACAATATGTTTGCTAGTCCATGCTAAGGCAGTAAATAAACGAGTATGTATTGCTCTTTCGTTAAGCTTCTATGCTTCTATGTGAGTTATATGAGATCGTGCTTCTGATGAAAAGCTTCTATGTGAGATAGTGCTACTGATGAAAAGCTTCTACTTGAGATAATGCTATTGATGAAAGCTTCTATGTGAGATTGTGCTACTAATGAAAAGTTTCTATGTGAGATCGTGCTACTGATGAAAAGCTTCTATGTGAGATAGTGCTATTGTTGAAAAGACTTATAAATTAAATCTACTTGGTTTATATCTTCCAGACCGAATAGATTGGTCAATCCTACCCCTGTAGACATTGCTCTTCCGTTTGTTTCTTAACTCGCAGACGCACAGTCAAATTTAACATTTGTATTGATTCTATCGTAATCTTTATTCATAATTTAACTATCTTTGCAATCAAGCATGTAGCCTCTGTGGAATTGTTTGCTCTCAGGCTCACTGTAATAGAGCGGAATAAAGAACTGATTGCAAAAACTATCAACTTGTTTTTGATTGAACTGAGAAAAGGTGACCCCAGTTTGATTTTTATAAATTGCTCGATGTTGTTTGTCTCTAAAAATTTTTTTAAAGCTCTTGCCTTTAGCCACATTATTATATATATATATATATATATATATATATATATATATATATATATATATATATATATATATATATATATATATATATATATATATATATATTAAATGACAATCCTGCTTCGATTACTGATGCAAATACAACTACTGATGCATATATGACCACAGCCGTTTACATTTGTTCACAGATATGTGGCTCAGATAACAAATGCATTATAACCAGACGTCCAATACTGCCCTTCAAGTCTGACAGTATGTTAGGAACAATTATTATTATCTATACGGTCTTCTTGCCTGTGTATCTATTGAATTGCAGCACTGGCTTGTACATAATGATCTACTTTCTCTCTCTCTCTCTCTCTCTCTCTCTCTCTCTCTCTCTCTCTCTCTCTCTCTCTCTCTCTCGCAAACTGACAATATTTTACATCTGAAGGGTTTAACGTATTTATCATTGTGCTTTACAGTATCGTTCAAGATAAATGAAACTTATAAAAGTAAATACTTCAAATTCTGAACCAAGTAATTTAAATACAATCCTAGTTAAGTATTGGTATTTGGAACTTGAAAGATCAAGAAAAGCTCAGTCAGGCGGTTAGACGAATGATTATATTGTAAGAAAATGGGAAGAAAAAGATTTAGGACATCAAGTCCTTGTTGTACAGCAACTGTCTTTAGTAACTGTGAATTAAAGTCTCGGTTGTCCACTCTACGCTCAATTTAATTCTTGTACGACAAAAGATGGGTCAATTACACAGCTTATATAGACACTCTGTACCTTGTTACTGACTGGGAGCAGTTGTCAATATGTCCATCGGAGGAACTCTCATTACAACTTGTTAGCATCAAAGTGACAAATTCACAAGTGACTGGCGAAGTATCTCTGGATAATACTTGAGATTTGCCACGCACAATTATATATGAGATGATGTTCCCCTGGTGCTTCTGTTAATAAAGGACATAATCCTCAGTGAAATTAACCAAGGGGATTCACACATACAAAAATATCTACATACAATGACCAGATACATTATCATTCAATTATTGTGATAAAATTAAACCTCTAGAGGATTGATAAGAAGGCATTGATATTCATAATCAGCTCTGTGATATCGATCGAATTTCTTTTTTGTCAGTAACATAATTCCCGATATTTACTTCCGTGCTAATCTGGCCTAGTGTTGCAAGACTTCTGAATAGTATTGACTGTAGCAGGCCTGTATAATGAGAGAAACGAGGCATGATATCCAATTGTTTGGTGAGGCGAATGACTAGATGCAATGCGGCATCGGTACATTCAATCTACCGTCTGTACTCGCGTATAACTCGGATCCAAATGCAAACAACATATACCCTGATCTGCCGTCGCATAATGCACCGGCAGATCAGGGTCTATCTTGTTTGTTCTACTGATTAGTCCTTACAAACTGCATAGACCCAGATATGCCGACGCATTATGCGACGGCAGATCTGGGTCTATGTAGTTTGCAGTTGGTTGAAATTTATACGCGAGTAAGGACGGTACTGTTCTATCGCATGACTTATCGGAATGTTCCCAACACTGAACTGTCTAACAAACAAAGCTTAGACCCCTTTCAGTCACGTGAATAGCAAATAAAACGAATCAGCAGTACATTGATCTATTAAGACTTGTAAGGGTGGAGAAATTTCCCCAAAAACAGTCAAATGATAAAATAACGTGCGCGTTATTCTCAACAAAAATATTACTCCGAAAAAAGAGCAGGAAATATTTAACATATATCAGCCGAAATAAATGTGTGCTATTTTACAAAAATTGTCTTCAGAAAGAAACGATTGACAGAAAAACTGCATGAACGCAATCTATTCAAAGGAGAGACGGGGGGTGGGGGGTGGGTGGGAGGGGTGGTGGTGGATGGAGATGACACATACCATTATTATGTGTAAACTGAATGCAACACAAGAAGCCAAAGATAACTTATTAACCTTATTGGAATTGTCCTGGGTTTACTACTAAACTCCAACGTATAAATTGTCAGCTCCTGTGAATATCAACAATTTAGCAGATAGTATCAAATACCAATTTAATTGATTTTACATTTTGCATTGATCGTATGCACTTCAAGTAAAGTTAAGTCTGTGGAGGAGCCCATATACTTTTTGAGTGCAACAATGCATCAAAAATTAATGGATTCTTTCATCAATCATTGCTTTATCGATCGACTGATCATTGCTTTATCGATCGACTGATCATTGCTGATGGGTATCCCTGAGTGTAAATTGTGCCATGTTTACAGAATTAACGAGATCAATTAATATACTTATCAGAAAGCACGCAATCATTTTTTTTTTCTTTTTTGTTCTTCTTTTTTTTTTTCTTTCTAGATATACAATTCATGCAAAAGATATAGCCACAGTGAGGATAGAATACACATGTTAAAAGTTTTCTTGGTTTTTGAGGCACAAACTGAGATTTAGTAATTAGAATCGTATTGTACAATTTTCTTATTTCCATATGCCTGCGCTTGGAATAATATCAAAATAATGTATGCAGGATCATATGTAGTATTATCATAAAAATTCCACCGACTTTGTAGCTATTGATATTTGTTGTATTGTACCATAGTTTTATTGCATTGTGCTATACCTTTATTGTATTGTGCTGTGGCTTTATTGTATTGAGTTGTACCTTTAGTGTATTGTGCTATGCCTTTATTGTATTGTGCTATACCTTTATTGTATTGAGTTGCACCTTTAGTGTATTTAGTTGTTCCTTTATTGTATTTTGCTATACCTTTATTGTATTGTGTTGTACCTTTATTGTATTGAGTTGTACCTTTATTGTATTGTGCTATACCCTTATTGTATTGTGCTATGCCTTTATTGTATTGAGTTGTACCTTTAGTGTATTGTGCCATACCTTTATTGTATTGTGCTGTGCCTTTATTGTATTGTGTTGAACCTTTAGTGTATTGTGCTATGCCTTTATTGTATTGTGTTGAACCTTTATTGTATTGTGATATGCCTTTATTGTATTGAGTTGTACCTTTAGTGTATTGTGCTATGCCTTTATTGTATTGTGCCATACCTTTATTGTATTGTGCTATCCCTTTATTGTATTGTGATATACCTTTATTGTAGTGTGCTATACCTTTATTGTATTGTGATATACCTTTATTGTATTGTGCTATACCTTTATTGTATTGTGCTGTACCTTATTTGTATTGTGCTATGCCTTTATTGTATTGAGTTGTACCTTTATTGTATTGTGCTATACCTTTATTGTACTATGTTATGCCTTTATTTTATTGAGTTGTACCTTTTTTGTATTGTGCTATACCTTTATTGTATTGTGCTGTATCTTTATTGTATTGTGTTATGCCTTTATTGTATTGAGCTATGCCTTTATTGTATTGTGCGATGCCTTTATTGTATTGAGTTGTAATAAAATATTGGGGTTAAGACATGTCTATATTGGTATGAAGAAATAATGTGACCGTCATCGAAACCTGAGCGACGTCCCCTATGTATTTCTTTTTACTACAGTTTCTCTTCCATCATGATTATTTGATTTTCTGGGTTGTGACCATATTACTGTGTTTGTAATTTCAAATAGTAAACCTACGGATAGTTTTAAATTCTAGGTTTATCTGATACGAGGTTTGTTCTCTTCAATAAACATATGGTAACTTATAGTACAATTATAGAGATACATTCACTATATTTTCCCAATCATGCATGCTCGTTCACATATAAAAGCATTATGTATCGCGCAAGTTATGGGTCAAATACTGTATCTCGTTCACATTACATTCTACCTTCATTTTGGATTTAAGTTCTTACCCTATTTGTCAGTCTAACAGGATCTTGTAAATAACAGAAGAGAGATTTTCTTAGAAATTCAACCTTCTGTATTGTAATTTAAAATGGAAGTTTATAATGGGGTAATGAAACACAGCGCCAATATAACTATGCGTCGGTTTAAAATTTTAAGATCCTACTACCAACCACCGTTGTAATTAAAATAAAGGTCTTGTACATATCCGATGGTTGGTTCTCCAATACAAATCACCAAGTTCGGTTTGGCTGTGTATTTGTGTCCTTTCAAGACGCCTTAAAAAAGCCGTTTTGAACTGCAATTGCTGCAGTCCAAACGTTCTAGTATGTGATGCACAGAATATCTGTATTTAGCTGGAAATTTTGATTGATGGGAGAAAAGAAGACAAATTATCTTGCTCGTAAACTATCCCAATTTAAATATAAATTAGCTGACTGAATCTCCACAAATAAGAAAGAAAAATGATACCCTTCTTATTCTGTGAGCTCTAATGATGCCTTATTGACGATTTATTTACGTATTGATATTTCGCGCAGTAACCGGATTTTCGTAAACTTTTCAAATAATTTACTTCAGATCAAAGATTTTTTTAAAGTAAATACGTGCGCAGGGCGATAGATGCAATTCAATTAGTGCTCTCCGTGCTCTTCATTGTAGTCCTGGACAAAACAGTCAATTCATATTTACTCTAAATTAAAGTATTAACGACATGGACAAGTAATGCAACAGCTATTTCAGTACTAGATCCAGAAATATAGCTTGACAATAACCACACAAAATAATCTGCATAGAAATCGGTAAATATCTTGTTTGAACTCTTATGTCTATTGTCGTCATTTTGGTCATGCAGTGTTCCATCATTAATGCAGCTGAGAAATCGAATAAATCAAAAAGCAATTGACATACCGCAAGCCACAAACTGTAGCATATAATTTTAGCACGCATCCTCTTAAATGCAAGTCATTGTCGTTTCGCATGCAATAAGGTCACAACAGTCATGAATAATATAAACAATAATATCAATTAGGTATAACGGTGCTTACTAAAAATCGATTGTTGACTAGCATCACATGAAGTAACGGAATACGAGAGTTCTTTCTTTGCGTAGAGGAACCGTTTCTATGTTGCACAGATAACTCTTGCTAATTTTATTAATTGTTGAAAATATTTTAATTTGCGTTACGAGACTTTGTATTGCCAAAAGGATGTCGTCTCTATTTTAGGGTTCTATTTATTTTGCATTATATTGAAAATACTACTATGTAAAATGAAGTACTTCGCGCTAAATTATCCTGTCACGGAGATCGGAATAAAGAACAAATATAATTGCAACTGGTCAACCTAGGGTAGATCAAAATAGTTATCGCAAGAGCTCGCAATTCTAATTCGAAATAAAGAAAATATAAGTATCGATAATAATGAACAGCTGCGAAAAATCTTGAAATTAAAACCGCGAATGTTTTTTGACACAAAGACAAAGTAAATAATGAAATGTCTTAAACTGCCTCCTGTAGTACCATGTCAAGTCTGGCATTGCCCTCTTGTACCATGTCAAGTCTGGCATTGCCCTGTAGTACCATGTCAAGTCTGGCATTGCCCTGTAGTACCATGTCAAGTCTGGCATTGCTTGTAGTACCATGTCAAGTCTGGCATTGCCCTGTAGTACCATGTCAAGTCTGGCATTGCCCGTCTAATTAAAGTAGCCAATCACTAACTTGTAAGGGTCGAGAATTAAATACCTTAACATTTGTGATACAATTAAGTACAAAGAGAAAAAGGGCTATTGAGAAACTCCGAGTCATACATGATCGTGACCAAAAAACAGTTTTATCTTCTTTAATTAAATTTGGGGTATTACTAGAATTGTCAGTGTATGTATGTATGTATGTATGTATGTATGTATGTATGTATGTATGTATGTATATAAATATATATATATATATATATATAAATATATATATATATATATATATATATATATATATATATAGAGAGAGAGAGAGAGAGAGAGAGAGAGAGAGAGAGAGAGAGAGAGAGAGAGAGAGAGAGAGAGAGAAAGAGAGAGAGAAAATTGGTAACGGTGCGATTACACAACAGTTTTCCAATGTTTCGAGCTAATCAAGCTCTTCGCCCGGGGAAGAAACAATTTACATCCACAAAACGAACACTAAACACAGAAGCAAGAGTAAACATGGACTATTACAAGTTTGAACAACAGGGGCAATCTACATACTATATTTACATAATGGACGAAAGAAAAAAGAAATAATTAAAAAATGGTCTTACAATTAGTAGCTATATTTATTATGTGTTGCTGTCAGACTAGCATAGTTTTGTAATACAAATCAAAGATGGGGTGACTGTGTTTAACGTGCAGAGAACCAAATGTTTTTGGTCTACTTCCATGCTTGGGATAAAGGACGGAACCCGTGGTGGTAAAAATCAACGCCATCTTAGACCAGGTACTACAGTATGTAGTAAAGATATTATTTCCCGGTAAAGTTATATGTGGAGGAGGTAGTAATGACAGTATGTCGTGAGAATGTTGAAGCGGGATACTGAACAAGTGATATAGTAATAATAATAATAATAATAATAATAATAATAATAATTCAAGGAAAGAGTAAAGGAATGTTTACTTGGGTAAATATTATCGCAAGAATTGAGCAGGGGTGATAAACTGTCCGACTGGAATTTTGATTAGATTGTATTGGGAAGATTAGATTTGTTATTTAGACCAAATTCCCCAAGAAAGGTTTCAGTTTTATTATCAGGTATCGTTCCTTACGTGTGCGTTTTTTTTTTGTTTTTTTTTTTTTTTTTTGTTGTTGGTCCAACCCGGGTTAGACTCAATCGGTAGCATCTCGAGGGACTCTACTCAATGTCCAATTGAGTTGTAGTGGTTGACGAGTTTTGCGTTGATTTTGTTGCGAATGTGGTTATTCTTTCGTTTTCTGAAATCAACGGTTTCGCCAACATATTGAGTGGCACATTTTTTGCACCTGAGGAGATAGATTACATTTTTGGTTCGGCATCCTATCATCTGACTGATAGAAAAGCTAACTAACGTTGTCGAACGTCGGAATGATTTTGTCTCGTGCACATGATTGATTAGGCAGCGCTTGTCTTTGCAACCGTATGTGCCTGAATCTGTGGTTTTGTCCAAAGTAACCTTGGCACGTACCAGATGGTCCTTGAGATTTGTAGGCCTACGGTACGCAACCATAGGAATTTCTTAAAATATGCCCTTCAGACGTTCGGAAGATCTGGTGCCATTGCTTCCGACTGATCTGTTTAAGTTTGTGACATTTGGGTGAAAAGTAACCACGAAGGGGATGCGTTTGTTTGTTTTCTTGGATTTATATTTCAAGAGTCTAGTTTTTGTTAATAACCTCGTCAATATATATATATATATATATATATATATATATATATATATATATATATATATATATATATATATATATACGAGAGAGAGAGAGATCATATTATTATATAAACAGTGTAGTATTGTAATATTGTGTCTCTTTATGAGAATAAAATGGCATTGCTTGAGCAGGCTAGATTTGTCAAAATATATAGACAGGGTTGTCGCTAAAACCAGCACCGTCCATAGCTCTCTTTTGAGATACATAACTAAACGGTTGCATCCACTTTATAATTAAGTACCACCCTCATGCACCAAATTTAAACAAATACTCCCGACACACTAGCACCACATCGAATCCTCCGAAGATCTTAAGGGCATATTTGAAGAAATTCTTATGGTTGCGTACCGTTGACCTAAGGTCAGTTCAATTAGATCCACGGAGTCAGACACATAAAAATGCAAAGATAAACGATGCAAGCACAGGAAACATATGCTTGACCCAGAAACGTTCCAGGGTTCAAGTACATAAGAGACCTTTCACATAAACCAAATAAATGTGTGATAAAGCACAAATGTTATTTATATCCTGACTTACAAAACTATGCTGCTGAATACGTTGTAAAAACTGTGGATTTCAGTCCTGCTGTATACGATAACAAAAGTGTGAATTTCAGTGCTGCTGAATACGTTAGCAAAAGTGTGGATTGCAGTGCTGTCGAATACGTTTACAAAAGTGTGAATTTAAGTGCTGCTGAATACGTTAACAAAACTGTGGATTTCAGAAGCGAAGAAATAATCACAACAGTTACATTCTCAAAAAAAAAAGAAGAAAAAAAAATTGAGATTGCCAACCATTATAGATAAGCCAAACATTATGTCGAGTCTCTTAAAATGATGTTAATAGAGTCCAACCACTGGATTTTACATCTAAAAACACACGAGGAATTTGGTCTTAACGATAAAATCTAGCCTGCACGTTGCCGTCTCTCTATTCTCAGAAAGAGACGATATTACACCCTTTCTATAATACTTTGATCTCTATATATAATCACTTCATATTATCAGATAATATTCTTTCTACATGTAAAATCAGTTTATAGTATAGTATTCTTTCTACATGTAAAATCAGTTTATAGTATATAGTATTCTTTCTTTATGTAAAATCAGTTCATAGTATAGTATTCTTTCTTCATGTAAAATCAGTTCATAGTATCGGATCATATTATTTCTCCATGTAAAGTCTTTTCACATTATCGGAGAATATTTTTTTCTCCGTGTAAAATCACTTCAAATTATCAGTACCAATCATGACTGTATAGCCTGTGTGCTCGAATTCTTTCTGCATGAAAAAATCCCGTTATATTGTTACGCATGCTCTTATAAGGATGCAGGGATAGGACTTCCCGCTGTGTGTTGAATATTTGCCTCTTGCATTAACTGATCTATAGCTTGATTTCTGTCAGAGAAATCCAAAGTGACTATGTGTTGGAGGCGAGTTAACTGGGTCGTCAATCGACTCTGTCTGCTAAGTTCCAATCTTTTTGGGGAATGCACGCTTATGAGGGTTGGTGCAACCAAGCAAGGCAATGGGTGCCGTACCTATAAAGTACAATTGAACGAAAGTTATTGCAGGCATGAGCGTGAATGAGTAAATGATGCACGCAATGCTTTACAATGGTTGGCCATGTTCTACTGTCGCAGGGGTCTATACGACACAGATAACATTCACACGGTGGTGTGATTTATTCCAATATTGCATTAAATCCGCTTCATCGGAATAAAATAGCTATTTTTATATATAATCACAAATAAAATGTTATGTATGTGTGCGTGTGTTTACTTTTTTCCCATGCAACCACAAAGCTGCAAATAAATACTCTGGATTCATGATGATTATAATTGGAGAAAGATCCATCCAGGGTATGAGTATACAAAATTACCGAAACAAACATGATTAGGACTATAAAGGCATCGATTGCCTCTAAAAACCTAATAAATATTGTTCTTCTTTTTGTTTTGTTTTTTTATTGATATCACAAAATGCTTAACTCAAACATTTTCAAAAAGAAATATATATCTGCAACGTTGAATCACACGCGTAAGTACCCATCTTTTAACGTATTCATTATAGATTGCTTATACTACTGGCCGGCACTCCATGGTACTCATGCACGTGCGGGTTGATAATTTAATTTCCTTTTTCAAGCTCAGAGCTTTATTTCCACTCTTCAGGTAGTATTTTATCAGGGATATCTGATTTTCAATATACGCAGTACGTTAAATGTTTATTATCCAACATTTTCAGTAAACATTCACCTTATTTTTCTGTTTATGCATGTGTGTCTCTCTCTACTAATGCCTTAAGTGGTGAAACGAATTTCATTCATTAAACTAAAACAGACCCATTTAGAACATCTGAAGCAGTCCTTAAATCAATACAATTTCTTTGTTACGTAGCAAAAACCAATACAATTTGTCGTTAACTAGACACTTTTTGAAAACTTGTCCATTGTTGACATTGATAATGCACTTCTAATGATTTTTTGTGGCTAATTTCTATTAACTCCTTAAAGATACTGGTAATGGAAGTAAGTTTGTATTCAGCAATTAAAAACTCCAGCGGCATTGCAGTCCTCCAGGAAAATATTATTCTTACAAAAAATGATGTGTGCATGTTAATACGAAAGCTGAAACAACCTTTACAATCTAACCCCCGAAACTGTGGCAGTTGACACGACTATAGCAAAGTATGCGTTTCTTAAACTGTTTCCTATTTTTGTTGCAGATGCTCTTCGCTGAAATGGGAGGAAGGTATCATATTAGGAATGATAGAAGAACGTATTATCTGTAAGTGTATGAGTATAACATGTGTAGCTTCAAATTCCGCTATTGTCTTTTCATATCCAAGTTCTGCCTGGGACAATAGTAGGTATGCAGTTTAATAGTAATGCCTGTGACAATAGTAGGTATGCAGTTTAACAGTACTGCCTGGGACAATAGTAGGTATGCAGTTTAACAATACTGCCTGGGACAATAGTAGGTAGTCAGTTTAACAATACTGTGTGGGACAATAGTAGGTACGCAGGTTAACACGACATAAACAAATGCACTAAGAAGATGGCACCTGACCATAAAAAGAAAATTATCCTAAGGCAAGAATCAAAGCGCAGATTTCTGGCTTTGAAATACAATACTTATACGTCTGACCTTTCTTACCAACACTGTCAAAAGTACTTATATGTTAATGGACTGCGAAGCCTGTCCAGAATGGATAAAAATATTTAAATTTCACAGTTGTAGTCGCCTGTACAAAATCTCTTTAATCAGTAAGGTTAGCTGATTTTTAAAACCATAATGGGATCAGTTATTTTAGTAAGATTTCAAAAAAGTTTCCGCAACATATTTTCTTTCCATTTACTATGTGCGGTATATTTTCAAACAGTAGAGAGAAGCATTCGTACGTAATGTAGAAGTATATTGTCTGCAATTACATTTTAATACGAAGCAATTTTACAGTTTTGGTTTTAGACAAGGGTCTATAAGAAAATCTTTATTTCACAAAATAAATATTTTGCACTGAATCTGCATTTGCATTTTTTTATCTAAAACAATTTTCAGTTTGATTATTATTCAGGACATAGTATAGAGTAAAATATTTAGTGAATAATGCGTTGCTGCAACCGGAAACAATTAATATCTCATTCATTTCACTTATGAATGTAATTCCTCAGCGGTAGTCTAGGCGAATATCCAAAACATAAAGACAAAACACTTGTAATTTCTAGCTGATGACACTGTATATACTTAAGCTTTGGTCTAGTGATTTGTAATGTCACTTTTAATGTTCCCATCTCCGAAGAAGAGGCGTTCCGAAGGAACATCGTAGCCCTCCACGAGATGGTAAAACACAACAAAATATGAGTGGTCCAGTAATGTTGTCGTCTCCGAAGGTGAGGTGTTTCGAATTACTGATCGAGATTATAATAGACTGCTTCTGCATTTCAATGTATAAGACATCACCAATATATACTAAATATGAGTGGTCAAGAAAGTATTTCGTGTAGCGATACGAGATTTTAAATTACAAGAAAATGGCCGTCTGGTTTAACCTGGTTGAATCATGCAATACTTAAAAAGGAACTTGTTCCATGATGCAGTTTCATGCTGGTGGAGACTTTCTAATATTCAAGGTTCCAACAAATGAAAAAAAGGTATTTTTTTTAAAAAAACTCTCACCCTATGAACTTCAGATCGATAACTTCGATTTAAATTTTAATCATCTTCCTGTATCCTGTGTAATTCGCGCTTTTCTTGCGTGTTTCCACTCTTGCAAAATAAAACCTACTTATAATATTGAAAACAAATGCACAAGGATAGTAAAGGAAATATAGAACAACAAATATAGTAAACAAAAACGTTAACAGCAGCAGCAATAATAACAACAATAATAACAATTATATTGATGTTGGTGATGCTATTGTTGTTTTTGTTTCATTATTCATTGAACTCGTAAGAAAGAATAACTTTCTGCTATCATACTGAAAAGCTGAAATATGAAGAAAAGTGCCACGTACATGGCAATATTTGCGAGGTACATATAAGGATTTATCTTTTTAATCTAGATTTAAATAAATGTTCTGGATACAATTGTAATGTTAAATTTCACTGAACTGATGAATAAAGTCGAATAAACTTGAAATAAATGTAACCCGAGCTCGTACACATACAGTCGTTTATATCTAGATACATACACTGCAACTGGACCGCTAACCATGATGCAATGGGGTGTTAGGAACCTAACGTCGCGATATTTAGCGAGACATTAAGGTTCATAAGAGGGCACACTCCAAACAAAATTAAATTGAGAAGAACCTGAATATATTCCATCCTCTAAGTGTAAACTTGTGATGTGATTGCAAGTGTACAAAATAGAAAGACCATATGTAGGTAATGATACTGCTACTATAAGTTTACTAGTATTTCTTTATTATTTACAAAACAAGAATGTTTTACAAATCTTTAAAAATGTATACATTTACTTCCTGGTTTTTGGAAAGAGTTTTATCATGTTATTGCATGTAGATTGTAACGAAATTCGTAACTCGAAAGAAGCAATCTTAGTCGGAAAAAGTGGTCCATGTTTCTGTCAGACTTCTATAAAAAGTTAGACAGCCTAAATGGAACGTTTTAAATTTCTTGAATTGCTCAAGATGGCGTGTCACTAGAATTCTTTTATCGCTCCATACTATTGAGAATATTGTCTGGAAAGTTATCGCTCATTTCCGGTAGCAGAAAAAATCCAGGGTTCAGCATTGGCCAAACAAAAATGTAGTGTTACATGCACAACGCTGAGAGAGGTATGAAAAAATGAAGGCGACACAAATCTAAACAAACTAATCCGTTTTGCCATCACTTGTGGAACAGAGATCACGCCGTATCAGGTGGAATCCCCTGATAGTAGTTTTGTAGTGGCAGCTATCGACCAGAGACGAGTAGCGAAATTCCCCCATTCAGTGTTGTCCTTCGCTTTACTCCGCTGCTAACACAGCTTACATTAGTACTATCAGTGTATGAGACTGGGGTTTGACTCAACTTTCCGCTTAAGTCGATTGTCCAGTCATTACTAGGTTGTGTTCAGATAATTATATCCCTCATTGGAATGAAAATATGCATGATGAGAACGCAATACTATATGGCGTACATATTGTGACGCGGTGTATAAGTACAGGAAGCAATGAATGACTTGAATTATTTTTTGCGTTGTAACACCTGTAGCAATTCGTAATCCAAACATTATAGGTGGATGAGCAAAGAATAACTATTATGAATGCAGGGGGAATTATTGACACGTGTGTCCTACTAGGAATTCTGAGTCTGCTATCATGTGTGTCCAGTGTGACACTAAATACAGGTAAGACACTCTTTGTTTCTAATTCCATGTTTAAAGTGATCTAATAAAAGGAATGATTACATTTCTAATATAACTATCTGTAATGATCCATTTCTTTGACCGTACATGAATACTAAATTCATCTCTCTCTCTGTCTCTGTCTGTCTCTCTCTCTCATAGATCCCGCCTAATGCATTGACTGATGCATGGAAATAACATGGAAATAAACCTTGTCAATATTGCCATAATAGCTGACACATTTTAAACATTAAGGTGTAAGAAAGATTTTCTTAGTTCATATTATGCACGCCTTCTTGCTCTAGCTAGTTTGTTTCTGTAAATTTCAAAACTTGATTTGTCGCAGAGGTTATATGGTCATTAATGTTGGAATCTAGCTCAAATTCAAAACTACGGAATGCATTTTCCAAACAACTATCGTATTTGATCTAGGCATGCTTGCATCTGTTGTTAAATTTCCAGTTATTGTCCTTCATAGAAATATTGTTATAAACTGGTAAAATTGTTTGTGCCAGATTTTACTGTGTGCTTAAATTAAACCTTAATTATCAGTGGCCAACTCAACACTTTCTCCTGAGGATGTGACAATCTGTGCACAGAGATACGGATGATAATAAAATGATGCGCCACAACTCATGTCATTGCTTACTTTGTTTAAGATGCAATTCCTAGCAATCTAAGATTTTAAATATCTACATAAATGTGCATACATGAATTATGGATGAAATCTCAATGTAAGTAATTTATCATTAGATTTCATAATATACAGAGTTTCCTATGTCTTAACGATTCTATCTACATACTAATTAAGAATGGTGACGTTGTTAAATAACCGCTCAGCATTACTTAACCAAAGGAATGGATTTATCTCATTAAGGGTAAATACTGGATTAAAATATCATGCGCCTAATATTAGTTTTGATTCTGGATTGAACGCGTGAATTACAAAATGAGGACGCCTGTCAGTTGTTTATAGGAAGGATTAATAAATTTTGATGTTTTGGGACCGAATATTTGTCTGTTTTTCTTAATTTGCAGATGTTCTCATTTTTCAAGGAATTGTTAATTGGAATATATATGAAATATTTGGGACTGTAAATAACTGTCTTGTGTTTGCGGGTATTGGCTAATTTTACGTGTCTGTCGTATCTGAGTGTCCGATCGCACAGGTTTCACTATATTTTCGACCTGTAAACAACCATGCAAACTAATATCACGCATGCATGACATCTGATCATCAGGGAATCAACGCACTTTATGGGGCCGTATTGTCTAGTGCAATCATATATAATCTAACTGACTGACTATTCGCTTGTTTATATTAGCCCTGAAGTTATTAAACCGCAGCGATCATAGTGCGTAGGTCTCATTTTCATCTGACTCATATCGCCAACTATTATCATATGCAAAAGTTCGACCGAGTTAAAAATGAATCTCTCTTTTCAAGGAGTTTAAGGCCTAGTTTTACATTGCTCTGTTTTTATGAGAAAAAGTCTCGAGCTAAAGTCTTAAATCCAAAATGCCCATTCTGTTTGAGAACTGAAGTATATTTTTCAGCTCATTGTGGCGTCTATTCGAATTCTATTTCTAAGTCAAACAATCGGTAACCAAATGGATTAAGTTAACATATTTAGGCGCGTTTCCTATGTTGATATTAACCTTTTCGCAGCCGTAAAGAGTATGAAAATAAGGAAATTATTCAAGTAATTTTTAAAATTATACCTGTAAAGTTTTCAAATATTTTTGATGAGAAAAGGACACCGTATTATATTTCTAACTCTTCAATTGTGTATAATGTAAAAAAAGTCGAAGAGTAGTTTCGTCAAATAAAGAACATCATGGCAACAAAGTTGAATTTGGTTGAAAAAGTAAAATGTAATATAAATTGCTACATCATTTTTGGAAAGAATTATCACCGTATTTGTAATTGCTATATTTTAATTTTTATTTTAAATATTATCGTATGCTGAACAATTTTTATAGAATTAATTAGGATTTCATCTTTATTTCGGCCCATCTTCTATTCTTTCTAGTAAATATCGATGAAGAATATATATATATAGATATATATATATAGATATATATATATATATATATATATAGATATATATATATATATATATATATATATAGTGTAATCGTGCTTTCTGCGTCAATATTTAAAGTGATTCAGAATGTTAACTTGTTCAATGTGTCTTTAGAAACTTTCCCCCCTGATTAACCTAATGAATTCCTCGTCTATATCAAACCTTTGTAGATTCAACCAACGCATATAAATATTATAGAAAAAAGCACATAAAAGGTCAGGATTGGTGCAATTGAAATTACATACCAAATATCTAAATACATATTCTCAAACATTCTTTCAAAATGACCTATATACGATTTTGTGGATTGCCTTGTAAGTATTGCAAACATTTAAAAGCAATAACTAATACCAATCAGCTGAAACACAATTTAGACTTTGACCTTTTGAATACGCAATTTAGACAATACACAAGAGAGAGAGAGAGAGAGTTTGCAGTATACATTGCTATAGAGATATGTCAGTTGGTTCTGGGTACTGCTGGTGCGTCTGTGTTATTTTTTTTTCCTTCTAAATTTACTGAGTAGTATAGATCGCATCAGTTCTGGCACATTAGTTTATTTGTTCAAAATCTTTAAACATTACCGATGTCGCAACTATTTTTTAACTGAGTTCTCTAAAGATTAAAGAAATGACTCCAGTATGCCAGCAAGTCGCAAGGCCTCTCCCCTCCTCTCTCTCTCTCTCTCTCTCTCTCTCTCTCTCTCTCTCTCTCTCTCTCTCTCTCTCTCTCTCTCTGGATATATGATGGTTAAACTGACAGGCTAATCGACCAACAGAGAGATGGACAATAAAACAATCTTATAGTAAGCATTCTGTATCCCCACCCTTCTCTCTGTTGGTTGGTCAGCCATTGGGTCACTTTTACCTTGTGAGAGAGAGAGAGAGAGAGAGAGAGAGAGAGAGAGAGAGAGAGAGAGAGAGAGAGAGAGAGAGAGAGAGTGAGAAAGAGAGAGAGAATAAAAATAATGTCATGATCAGTAGCAGTGGTAAGTAAAGCATAACAATGCCTTAGATCAACTGTAAATAACTTTGAATGCTTGAATTATCTCTTGTTGATTCGTCATTTCGCTTAGACTATTTCCCCACTCGTTCGATATACTCGCCGGTGATAAAATGGCCGAGCTTTCACTGCTCGGGACGCTAGCCATGCAATATTTGTAGTGCTCTACTTTCTGTATTTAAACCATCTTTCTTGCTTAAATCATAAACGTCTTTTTTATTGATTTTATTAATATGAATGACAATAGAAGCTCAAAAGAAAGCAAAATTAAAAAAAATTTCCGAACGGATTGTGAATAGCTACAATCCATGCAGAACTACATTTTGCAGCGGACACACCAGGGGGGTATGTGAAGAGTTAACTCCCTCCGTCAATATAAAGTTCCCTGTAATCAATTTTAAACTCTGTTGGAACATAAGCATGTGAATTTGTACGTGGTATAAATAAAATATATGCATAGTATGTACGCTGTATCTTTGATATATCACTTGTATCACTTGTTGTATAAACTTTCGGCAGGCCTCGTCTCCTTTGAATTAAATATTTATACAAATTGATACAACTCGTGGTATATATATATATATATATATATATATATATATATATATATATATATATATATATATATATATATATATATATATATATATATACCGTAGCTAGAGGGCTGGGCTCCAAGATCATGACATACATGATCTTCTGAAAATATATAGCGTGAAAGGCAAAATGATACACATATGCACAATTTTGATATATTTACTAGCGATCTGTTTTAGATCTATGTATTCTCTCAGATATCCAATCAATATTTTATGACGTCTTTTGTTCGTCGGTTCTTTGGGATTTTGTATTGTGTTAAACGATTCGTTTGCCTTTAAAGGATGTGATTTAATCATTTTTGTCTTCTATATTTACTAAATTAATTGAAAAATAGTATGTACACTAATCTCATAAAATAGTTTCAAAGTGTACAACAAAATAAATATATTAAATTTAAACAAATCATCATTGACACTAATAGATAGTCTTAATAAACGCGATTTACATCATTTACAGTAATGTGGATAAAATTGCAAGTACTTCATAAGGTATCATAGCAACATTCTGCACTATTAAAACTAAAAGGGCAAAACTCATATTTTAGCACCTTGCAAAGTGAAATGCAATACATCATGGACTTTTTGAAAGACATCAAACATTGTAGACATTGTGACAAAACCTACAAGAACAAAACAATCGTTAGAACAGCATGTGAATATGTGCCTCGGGACCATTATCACCAGGTATTAAAATGTGTATGATGAAATAGTTTACTATTATATCTGAAAAAGTGTCTGTTAAAAGTAATTTGAGCATCGGTACAGTAGACACTTTAGGCAGTGGACCTATCTTGACCCGGAATATTTTTTAAAATATGATACTATATAGCTAGCAATTAACTCTATTAATAATGTTGACCTGCAAAATATGTTGATGATAGTGTTTCTATCCGACATGTCGCTGTCAATTTCAATGAGTAGAATTGAATAGAATATAGATGGTTCAAAGTTGCATTAGGTGTTTTTAGTTACACCGACAACATTTCAAAAATGTAATTATTGCATCCAGTAGGCTCATACGTTGTGAAGCACACTTAGGTCCGCGTGCATTTGGCACAACATGCACACGTTCTGACGTTGCGCTATGCACAGGTTTCGCCGCTGTACTTTGTGCAGCTTGATTTTGTACAGGCTTAGGCCATATCTCAAGTTCGCAAATGATTTAGCCAATGCTGATTAGCGAGAGAAACTTAAATGTGTGAAAGCATTTTCCTGTTTGTTTTCTTTTTTTCCTTCTTCAAGAGAAGAGACGCAATCCATTTTCAAATTGTTTTTTGTCTTACTTAGTTTGTTTGTTTCCTCTTCTGCTTCGTTTTGCTGTACCGCTTCAAAGATAATCAATACGTGCTAATATTCCTCTATTTTCTCTTGCTTGATATACAAAATGTATATATTTTTTTCTTTTTGAATCTTTAATACGTTAGACATTAGATTCAATGCTTCCTCATTTGTATTTTGCCAGCTTTGGAAATACTTTCTTTTACAACATTTCTCTATTGAATTCTTTGATTTTTGTTAGCTGAATATCTGTATCGCTTGGATAATTGCTTTTATCATGATGCGAAAGATTCCACAGGTCCCTGATGAGTGGAAGCAATGAAGATACTGTTATGGCATCCCTATATACAGAAGTGGGGAAAAAATAAGTTACTATTCCGCAATAACTGAAAGTCGCTAAAAGTCACTACTAAGCACTAACGGAAGTCATAAAAAGTCACTAATAGGTAATTAAAGTCCTTAAGAGATACCGAAAGTCACCGATATGAACATTTAGTTCGTCACTTTAAGTAATTTTAGATCTTCAATTTTAGTAACCAGTTTGTTAAATATTGAAGCCATTTTTGGCAAATAATTCAGTCAGAATGGTTATTGATGCAAATATAGTTGTTGCTGCTGATAATTAGGAAACCCTTGTGTAAAAAGATTAAATTTGCTCGTATAAAGTGTTATACACATATACATCCATATGAATTTTAAAAAGGATAGATGGATGTACGATATGTAAAGCTTGCTCAAATAAACCGAAATCAGAATGGAAGTGAAGAGCATGAACATCAAGACGAAGGAGAACCGTTCATTTTAAATTCGATGAGAATTCAGTTCAAATCGAAAATACACGTCAAATTAACGTCTGAGAAAATGAATGACTTAAATGAAAGCATATTTTATGTTGATATAGTTGGACTTAATACTTTGATGTATTCGTGAATTCTTATTCTTCAATACATTGAAGAAATTTCAGCTATATAAATCAAGTAATATAAAAGCTATGGATACGGTTAATAGTTCCAACAGTTGTTCGTGCCAATATCGAATACATTTCAACTTTATAAATTAGGTAATATAACAACGATGGATATTACATTTGAAAGTTCATACAAATGACTTGAAATCCTCCTGGTTCACATTCTCATCCTGTTTAATTAGATATAAAATACGGACGATGTAGATTTACAGTTCATGAACTTATTTAAGAGACATAATTTGATGTATCTCCTGAGTTCACAGAAAAGTGATCATGTTCCTTCAAGTTTTAAATGAAAGACAACACCATTATAATTATGAACGAGTGGTGTTAAAAGGAAGCATGAACAACAACAAACCAGAGCATAACAGCAAAGAAGGACTAAAATTGAAAAAGGTAAGAAGGAATAAAAACCACTGTCCAAAGAAAAATGTATTTTGGGTCAAAGCAGGATACCACAACAATTACAACGAAATCAAAAGGAATTTCAATATTGCAGGCGGCTTAGAAGCCTCGCTGAAGGTGGACCAGAAAGAGTACAAAGTCATAAACTTCGCTGGAAAGGACATAAACAACGACTTAAGAAACAATAACTTGAACACACACAAAAAAAACAAAAACAAAAAAAAAAACGTTAGCGATGGAAAGGAAAGGATCATTTGCTGGAGACTCAGTGAATACAAATCTTCCGGTTGTAATAACTCAGACTTATATGTGTTCATTGGTCAGGTTGAACAACACGCAAACAAAAATGTTTTGCAGGAAGCTCAAAAAACTCGCTATGAGAGGAAACATTTTACCAAAAGATCATTGATCGAGCCAAATAAAGAAACGTAATGGCCAAACAGTTCATTTGTAAAAAGAGCCTTGTTGTTTGTTCGATACAACTAAAGAATTAACTAAGCACAAATGTTATGTTACAATGTAGGCAATGCGATACATATCAGGTATTAAAAGGATTCTATCGTAAAATTAAAAAACGATCCACATCAACTTAAGTTTCATTCGTCATTCACTATAACTTTAAATGCGTCGTGACCAAACATAGAGAGGATGTAGTTGAAACACGCAAAAACAGCACAGTATGTTCCATCTGGTTTCTGTCTATACTTAAAATTTGTACATAGGAATCACATCAGCAATTGAGCAATTGGTAACATAAGTACCGGTTGCATTCGGGTATTTTACGATACTTTTTGCATGAACTCAAAACTGTGAATATCTATAATTAAAGCCAAAGAATGCAAACCCTGTAATATTCACAAAACCTGTAATATTCACTAAGGAAGATAACAACAATATTTCAACTCAGCAAATGTGTGCTACATCTGTGCGAAAGAACTCGTTAGTTACAAAGTCATAGACCACGATCACTTAGCAGGAAAGTATAGAGGTCCTGCTCATTACGATTGTAATTGAAATTTCAAATATTCAACTTTCATACCACTAATCATTCATAGCATATCAGGTTTGCTCATCAAGGATTTAGTTAGGCGAGATCATGATCAAGAGGTAAAAATCATACCTAACAGTGATGAAAAAGATCTCTTTTAGCAAGGACTTAAGAGTTGAAAGGTTTGTGAAAGAGGGAAAATAAACAGAAGTTACAAGAACGATGATGTTTGTTGATAGACTCAAGGACCAATCGTTGGAACAATTAGCAAAGAATCTGTAAGACGAAATGTTTGCAGAAATTATGAAATAGTTTACAAACATGACACCTAAATATTTGCGCATACGAATACATGAATTACTTTGAAAGGTTTCATGAAACATCGATTCCTTGAAAATAAAAGTTCAACTTATCACTTTGCACTCGTTCGTCCAAAATTAAGACTATCAGTTTGTTTAGACTGTCAAGCAACACATTTAACTTACAAATTTAGGTGATCTTCATGTATCGTATGTGATGAAGGACACTCTAATGGTGTGTGATAAATTTGAAGAGTTCGGTATTAATGGAAAAATTAAAAATTATGGCAAGTACGATAAGTCCTGACCGAAGTCCTCCATTATGAACTAGATCATAACAACTTCTATGACTCGGCCATATGCCAATAGATGCCTGTTAAGAATTTTAGATGGGCAACTTCAGAGCAAATTAAATATATAGAAGACAATCTCTCAAATATACCGTATGACAATAAAATTGGGTACATTTTAGAGGTTGATTTTTAAGTATCGAAACACTATCCTCTGGCACCTAAAATAAAAAATGGTAGCACTTCGCAATGAAATGTCAGAACTTTAAAAGCAGCCAATCTGAAATTGAAAAGAAACGAAGCCAAATGTACCAAAATTACTGTCTACGTTGAATGACAAAACACATTATATGATTCACTATATAAATTTAAAGTTGTATATTCAATAAGCTTTACAACTAGCAACGATGCACAGAGGTGTCGTTTTCGATGAAAATCTTGGTTAAAATACAACTTTGAAGCAAACCGCTAAATACGATTTTGAAAAGTATTTGTTCAAATTAAGCAATAACGGTGTATTCGGGAAAAAGCCAACTGTAAAATTATTCGTGAACGTAAAAAAATCACAGTTTTGACAACGATCTTTCCTTTTCAAGGAGAATAATTATTGACTAAGATTTAGTTCTTGTTAGTATGAAAAACAAGAAAGTCAAATTAACCAATGCTATTTACGTTGCCGTCACTGTGTTAGAGCTATCGAAAATGACTAATATAATACTCTTACTACAGCAAGTTAAAAGAACTGGTACGACAATAGAATGAAACTCCCTATGATTGACACATATTCGTTGTCTATTAATGTCGAAACTGACAACGTTTGCAACAACATGAAGGACAACGTTAACTTTTACTACACCAGTTATTACTCGACGGACTACGTTTTCAACATATCACAAGTTAGCAAAATGATTCCAGAACTTTCCAAGTTTAAGACACATGGCACACCAATAAAAGAGCTATGTGGGTTAGGGTCAAAACACTACTAATTTAGACCTTATCAGGAAGAAAAGAAAATGTGTAAGGGATTCAAGAAATATCTGATAAAAAATAAAAAAATAACCATAACTTTTATGTACAAGTATTGTTTGTTTAGTCATGTAGAAAATTACCAGGAAATGAAGTTGCTCGGATACAATCATACAATCATACGATATTTAACATAAAAATGAAGAAGAAAAAAAAAACGTTGCATTGGCAGCTCAAGATGATAAAAGATTTTTGGTTGATGACGTAAAACATGACTTTACGGCTATAAAATGATGCATTTTATCAATCAATTAAATTTCAAAACAACAAATAAAAATGACAGAAAATACAAATATTAATGGTGTCAAGAACTTGTATGAAATGGTATAACTTCAGTCAAAAACATAAAAGACAATACTAAAAATTACAAACTATCATAATTTTTGAAAGTCTTCACTGAACTAGAAATGGACAGGTATACATGAGAAACATGTGAAAATTATAGTGTCTTAAGGAATACATATTACCAAATCCTGAGGGAAGTTAGTATACCGCCACCATCCTATTAAGGTACCCCCAAACAAATTAAAAATGGAATTATTTTGATCTGCATCGCAAAGGTTTTGCCACTCAGGTGAGACAACTCACGTATGGTAAAAAACAATCAAGGAAACAAAACATTAACCAAAAAAAACCCAACAAATTTAACAACTAATGAAATATTAGGTACCGGTCCAGGAGACATTATAAATATTGACCGCAAGTTATCCACTACGTTTTCTTGAGAAAAAATCTCACAATGAAAATTGAAAAAAAAAATAAATTAGGGTAATTATTTGAAAATTGACTAGTAAATGAGCGAATGGTCTTATCAACATGGCGTTTTCACTGAAAGACTTCTATGATGTCTAGTTGTTCCTAAATGAAAATTGTGCCGATCTGACATCCAATATGTGTACCACAGCAGCTAATTGTATAATCTTGTTATCGCTAAAGAATACCAGAGATGGTTTCAACACTCGACAGTTAAAAGGAATAAATGGTATTATCTTTAATTCCTACAAATTCTTTTCGCCCAGTAGAGCGTCAGTCCCTTCGAGAGAATTTTGTTCAACATTTTGAACAAATTGTGCCACAACTCTCACGACATATACTACTAGTTTGCTTGAATCTTTACACAAATGCAGTTGCTTTTGAGTAATGCATATCTTCTTGACACTATACATAAGTTCATAAGCTATACTTACTGGTTCAAATTGCCAAAATTATACTGAAATATAAGGACAGGTTTTGTAATATGTAGAAATCAATCTTTGTTTATTATTTGACTTCTTATTATTCCATCATCATCATCATCATCATCATCACCATCATCTTCTTCTTCTTTTTTTTCTTCTTCTTCTTCTTGCTATTGATAAAACTAATCTTTTTATCCCTTTCCTCCTGCTCAAATAATCACAACAAAAACAACAACAACTACTACTACTACTACTAACACCACCACAACCACTACCACCACCAGCATATAGATTAGCTATGAAAGGTGCAGGCGTAAAATATAGAACCTTCAAGAGCATATTACGGAAGAGAGTTAAGCAATCATTTGTGTAACAGTGATTGAGTAATCGTGTCTGCAAATAATTGTATTTTTAGAAGCAGACTGGAAAGCTACATTGTAAGACATAGACAAATGCATGTGTCCTTGTGTAACCCAGAGAATCAGATCAAAATCACCTTGAAAGAACCATGATGGATGGGCTGGTGCTGTGAATACTGCAAGAAACTGAGAAAGCGAATTGATGGTATAATAGAGTATTAAAACACATATATGATGGTATAATATAGTATTAAAACACATATATGATGGTATAATAGAGTATTAAAACACATATATGATGGTATAATAGAGTATTAAAACACATATATCATGGTATAATAGAGTATTAAAACACATATATGATGGTATAATAGAGTATTAAAACACATATATGATGGTATAATAGAGTATTAAAACACATATATGATGGTATAATAGAGTATTAAAACACATATATGATGGTATAAGCCACACATATGAAAAAATATAGAATTAAGTAATGTCCCTCGCAAAAGTCAAAATGACATTTTTGAAACATTTCTGTATTAGCAATAAAAAGAGAAACGCGTACATATCCCACACGCGTGCAAGGAGAATGTTTACAGCAAGAGCTAAAAAACAAAACAAAACTCGTGTTCAGAAGCAAGAATTTATTTTCATTAAAGAAGCAAAATACAGATATATTTGTTGATATTGTGGGAACAAACATTAGATAAATATATACACTACAAATATACGTGAACTATACTTTTATATTAATGCACTCAACGATATATCCAGAGGAATAAAGTTAGATTTAGGAATATTTTAGTGTTATTGACATGTTCATATATATATATCATTTTTCAAAATTCAATTAAATGCAATTAAGACAAGGTTTGTTTAATAGAAATATGTTGCCTTATGGAATGATATAATATTCTAATCCACAGTTATATAAAGATTTAGCAAATAAAAGAAGAAATTTTTAAAAAAATAAAATAAAAGAATTCTAAATAAATTTGATGACCGGAGTGATTTTCCTTAAATAGTCATCTCTGGTATAGATTATCACTTAAGTTCTGCTCTTCTCAGCATTGGTATCAAGTATTGCGTAATGTCTGCATTTTAAATAGCTTAAGTTATTATTCACAGAAATGAAGAAGACTTTAGTAAGAACTTAAACTGTACCCATGTTTAATACTATCTCTCTGTGTTTGTGTGTGTGTGTGTGTATGTGTGTGTGTTCATGGATGTCTTTATATTAGTAACACAGTCAGATTTTTCTCCTACTCATTTGGTCCAAGCAGTTGCATTGCGTGAGTTTTTAACATAAAATTCAGTAACGTCGAGGTGTCTTTCAATTGATGGCTTAGATATTTGATTTTCCACTCAACTACTCGAATAAGCAATCACTGAACTCAACTGATGTTTAATTGAATCTCATACATGTTTTATATGGTGCTTGAAATTTTATAATAACCAATGATACACGCAATAAACCACATGAAATAACAAATTCAGCGCTTAGACATTAATCAAATATTTTGTATACTTGCATATTATGAACCCCGCTGTTCTCATAAATTATTGATTTTGTATCCATGTGGATCTTCAAAGAAAAATACTCGTAGATATTAAACAAGAAATAATTATTATTTCCAACCACTTTGATCCCCCAGTTTCTTTACTTAACTTTGACTAAAGGCACAGGACTAATTTATATACTTCGACTGAAGGCTCATGACTAATTTAGATAGTCCTCTTAAGGCAGAATTAATGAAGCTTTTATGCTGTGCATTTTAGCTTCAGTTCATAAAGCTATTACTAACCAGATTATTCTCGGGATATTTTTGTACTGAGTGGATCCCATTTATGTGAAAAGACTTAGGTCAAAATACAAACCAGAACCCAAGCTGTTTTTAATGCGGGATGGGAGATCAAAGTCACGCAATATATGGGTACTTGAAAATTCATAGTTATACAGAAATAATCTTTTGCTTTCACAACGATGCTTTAAGTATCCAGTGTTAGAAGGTAAATTAGGGAGTTAATGTGTTATGACAAGGTAAATGTGTTTATGATATGGCAAATCGCCATTGGCCCATTTGTTACGAATTCGGCACAACGCTGGCTAATATGACAAGTTATTGGAATCAAGACTACGCAGTAGATGAATAAAAGGCCAGGTTGAGATTATTTCACACGACCAAAACCATCCTGGTCATTAACAATGGTGCCCATATATTAGAAGCGTTCCTTCGTTTCATAGATTGTAAAGATTCCTTTCAGCGTTGTGATGTTAATTTAGCGAACTGTATGTTACCGTGTTTATCCAAGCTTTTTTTTTCTTAGGGATCGCAGTGCCTTAGTAACTACCAAGTTAAAATAAGTTTTTTGATTTGTGACACTGGTATAAATTTTTGTCATGTCCTTTTTTGGGTTGGTGTATTTTATAACATTTGCTGAAATAGCTTTAATTATACAAGTCGCAAAAACTCATAATGATAATATAATATGCATGTAAGAAGTTCTTGCTGAAAAAAATGTCCGATTCGGGTCAAAACTGTTTTATCTCGGCCAGACATTTGTCGTTCAAGAGAGTTGTATCTCAGTTTCATTTACCTTAAATAATTTGTATCTTCACGCATTAGCGCCGGGGATGTATTGATATGCTCTGTCACTCCCGCCCTCCGTTCGTCTATCCGTCCGTCCATAACTCTGACTTTTCCCCGACCGACGTATTCAAATTCACAAAACTGAGTTGTTATCTCATCCATACAGTAACCATGCTGAAGAGGGGTATACATTTTTTGCTCTCTTCGCCCCCCCCCCCCCCCCTCCTCGAAGTTCCAGGGAGAGGGTCCCGTGTGAAATGCACCACAAAACTATTTACAAGGATTTTCTTTAAATTCGCCCCCACTAAAAAGTCTATCTGTAGTCATACCAAGAAAACGCCATGTATAGAATAACACCAATATAGTCAGAGAGGATAAAGAGTATATATTCGTACCATACAGGAATCGGACATGTGGCAAAATTAACGGCACCTATCAATAAGCTCTCATGTACCAGCGCCTTAATCCACGTGAACATGCGTTCATCCCCAAACAATGATGGAACAAAGTTGAAGATAAGAACTCTAGCTACATGAGAACTCACTCGCTAGGCAAGTATAATTTAACACTCAGCTATAGCCACAGCTCCACTGGATTTCTATTGAGAAATAAAAGGTATATACATGAAATTAAAATTATAAATTGACACCAATATATCAAATAGAGAGGAAAGCGTGGTCTCTGGATCCCACATTGTATGTTTGGATACATGATTATATAAAATAAACTTTTCTACAGAATGACACCAATATAATGAAACAGGCTATAGAGGTATTATACGTTCCAAGCAGGAATTGAACTAGTGTTCGAGTAACGGCACCTATCGCTTAACTCCTATGCACCAACGCCTAAACCCACACGGCCATGCTTTCATCCTGCAAATAGGACTGAACAAGGTCGAAGGAAAGGAATCTAGGTGCAAAAGAACTTATTATCTAGGCAAGCGCAATTAAACACTCACCTATATGCACACACCCATGGATTTCTATTTGGAAATACTTGGTACATATACGGTATTGTAATTAAATATTGATTTGCAAAAAGAAGTAAAATCTCTGAAATGGCACACAAAGTTAAACTAAACATAGTTCTATAATAAGATTCTTCTTACTAGTTTTGAACGAATTTGAATCAGACTCTGCGCAGCACCTAAGGCCTCGTGAACTGCGGATACTTATCTCCCCGTAAGGTGTGAATGCTGATGGCCGAGAGAGTTAGAGCATTAGTCAATAACAAATACCTCTTACTCCCGTCAGTATTTCGTTCAGACCCACCCAGCGGTGATTTATATTTTTTCATGCCTTACTGAAAAATATAGTTCCAAGATCAACAACAACAACAGCTACTACTACTACTACTACTACTACTACAATACTATTAAAACTACTACTATTCTTTATTCTCTTAGACCTGTGTGATCGCAGGTAAATATCAATCATTTATGAATTGATAAATGTTCATACTGTGCGAAGAGGATAAATTCCGATAGGTCCATTCCATTTAGTAAAAACATTTTTTTGTTTGTTTGTTTGTTTTATATCGGAAACTTCGCTACTGTTGTTAGATACCATATACTAAATTTAGAAAGAACAAAGTTTCATGTGTTCTTTTTATTTAGCCAAGACGAGGAGAGGCAAATCGTTAAGTCTATTGTATTTGCATCGTTTCTATCATTAATCATTAAGTCTGTAGTATTTGCATCGTTTCTATCAGTAATCGGTAAGTCTGTAGTATTTGCATCGTTTCTATCATTCATATTCTGAATCAGTGTTGGCAATAATCAACAAAAAACAAACTGTACTTTGAAAATAAAGTGCATAAAAGTAGTTATGTTCCAGCATCTTTTAAGGAAAAAGACTACCTGGCACAGACTAAGACAACACGCAATCAAATCAAATCTCTTATTTGCCAGAATGAGACGATTTGAGTACTATACCTGTAGAATAGTTTTCCAAGATGGCGATAATATTTTTAAAAAAAGAAAACTAACGAAAATATTTTAGAATTGCTATTACCGTACGCGTTTGTTTTGTCCTAAGCAAACCGTGAAGATATATATCATAGTCTTTGATACAGAGACTTCATTGCGTGACTTTTCAACAGAAAACAGTTAGGTCTGAAAGCTGTCTGGAATTCGTTGATCAAAATATTTGATTCTCACCTCTTAGATGTAATTCGGAAATCATGTGCGTGACTGGATGTCGGTCACAAAGTCTGTTTTGAGTGTATTCATTAATATTCCCTATCTTAAACCATCTTACAAAAGCAACTGCAATTTAATGGCGCAAGCTTGTCACAGTGTTAAACGCACAGCTTACATATAGACAACATGAGCAACCAGGACATGAATTGTATGATTTATTGTTATAATCTATGCCAGCAATGCATACAAATAAAAAAAAAATACTAAGCAATGTAAAGCGAAACAAAAAAGAATAGTAGGATAATAATGGAATGCGATGTTTGTCGAAAATAAAAATGTAGACTTTTTGTAATGTTAAAATTTTAGAAGACTAATATAATGCCTAAGAACTTTAAGCAATTTATTCTTCATCATGGTTTTATCAAGTTACGAATTTCTATTTCAAGATTGTTGCTTCTACAAACTGCAGGAGGAGAAGAAACATTCAAAAACATGATACAAACTTTACTGAAATGTTATTTGAATTTCTGGACGTTGAAACATATACTGTTTATAGATTCTTGCCCTAAACACGCGTCTTTGTGTTTCTTTGTGATTCATGGCAAGTTGGGAATATAATTTGTTATAAAAGGGTAAATTGTCGAATTTTATATATTTTGAAGAAAGTTTACTGATAAGCTATGTTAGGTTTCTTGGATACGTCACTTTATATACCATGAACAGAGTACAGTATAGTTACTAGTTTTAACTCAAAACATTGTTGCCATTTGAAATGTTTCACACTGATGACGTGCTCACATAAATATAATATCATGGGAAACACGCATGGTATTTGAGGAAATCTCTGAAATTCATTTCACATTAAAATCAGCGGCCAAATGAGTTTGTATATCTGTATGAAATGTGGAATGTTCCTAATCTGAATACTAGTAGTGCTTGAGGCTAAACTTAGATTCATTATGACTTTCTGGCATCATGAATCATATTCGTAAAATGAAGTCTTAACAGACTATGATAGTATTCACAATAATTCTATGCCAAAGGAAATTTATCTTTGGCAGAGCTTTCTTTGCTGCATTACTTCAATTCTCTCAGTTTATCCTTCCGCCCAGTATATATCAAATCCAGAAGTCAACACATCGAGCAAATAACGCCAATTTACTTATATTAAAAATTCCTTTAAAATGGAAGATTTCGTTTAAAACATAATTATTTGAAGATAATAGTATTTACCGGTTAATCAGAATACAAATAAAAAAGGAAATTAGCGTGATTTTGTTTTCCATTCAAATTTGCATTTATTTACACAAATTTCATGTTTTTCAGTGAATTTCTGCATTAATTAAGCACACAGACGCACACCTATTAAAATGCAAGTACAATCCGGGCAATCAAATAAAATCTATAATATTCCCAAATAACTAAAGTAAAATTCTAGCTTTTTATAATTCTTTAAGAAGCTTCGAATTTCTTAGCCTTAGATATGATGCTTAACTCATGTATAAACAAAGAGAAAAACTGTACCTGGATTTCTTGCAAATTTCCCGATCTTTATAATTTATTGTTAACTAAAAATTTTAAATTAAAACATTATTATATGTGTGCAGTTGGCTCAAGTCACAATTTGAACACAGTTAGGTTTTCTCTTGCTACATCTTGCTATGACATAGTACAATTTACGGTTAACATGGATAAGCTTTAAAAATATTGAAGTTGTCAAAGTTGAAAAGAAATTGAATTATCAGGGAAAGAAAATACAATGTGTTTTTGAAACGTTCAGAGTTATGCTTCGGATAAGGAAAATTATTTGCGTGACAATAATCAACAACTTATGTTTCTTTTCTATTATATTACTTCCTTTCACATAATTTACCATCTAAACGAAATACAGCGGAACCATTCGTACTGAGATAAGAAATTAGGATGGAAAGCTAATAGCCACTTGCCCTACAATCAGAAAGCTGCAATAGAAAACAAGAATAATTCCTGTTGTACCTAGATGTAGTTGACCGTCCAGTTGGAATGTGCAAATTGTGACATTATAAATTGAAATAAAAGGAAACAGAGTGCTACCTGCAATTAAAAGTGCCAAGATACCAATGTATGCCTTTTGCATTGTACTCACCTGACCTATTGTGATAAAGTCTCCGCATCTAATCTGATAGGATAAATGACAGGGGTTTCGCTATACAGTTATTAAGTACTTCTGAAAACGGAACAGGTATAAAGTGAAGTTATGTGCATTTGCAACAAGCACAATCAAGAGAATGTTGGCATACCTCTTTGCTACCTTCATGCACTGTGACTGAATGTTTTTTTTTTGTATGTGGTATTAGGAAAACAACGTGCTGTCTAAAGCAGACAGCTGATCAAAATGGCTGCTCTCATGTACTCGAGAAATGGACCTGAACTACTCCAAAGTACATTAACTTTAGTAGTGATTGAAATAGGCAAATGAATTTTGCCAGAGTAGACAATACCAACTTCTGAAAGAGCAGCAAATGAATAAGAAAATATAAAACAACGAATCGGCTAGTTCTTTTCAGAGGAGCACATCTAAAGTAAGGCCAAGCTGTGTACTCTATATCCCAAATTACATCCATCATTCATACAACAAAAATAAAGGGAATTAAAAGTTATTTTAACAATACGTAACATATACGGGGTCTATATTAAATGGCCAAGATAACCAGCGTTTAAAACCTGGGAAAGTCTTTTTCTTTAAAAATCAGACAGTGTGCAAAGGACGAAACTGTAGATTGGAACCATGAATGCAATTACTCAACTTTGACACGTCTGCACAGTAGGTGACAAACAGACAGACAAACATTTCAGCCATCGGTTTAGTTGATCTGGTGTGACTGCGGCAACATTTATTATATGCGTCAGGGACTGAAACTAGTTCAGTTTTTACAGACATAAAGACCTTTTTCTATCCGAAGTGAATGTTTGTAAGCAACAAAATAGAACAAAACAGAGAACTATGGAATAGTTCTTGGAGTTGTGAAACAGATTAGCGATTTTGCTCGCCCAGGGCATCTTGGTGCGAATGTTTCATAAACCAGTAAGGTCTAGAAATACCATTAATGGATAACAAAAAGCTACAACTTGAAGTATATTAAATTAGATGGGACGTCAGGAGGATCTATTGCAGGCTACGAAGAGGTATTCATGTTTAAATAATGATGATCTCGGAGTCTGGCTTTAAATTATAGCTATTTTGTACTGGGGACTTTATTACGTGTCAGACAGATCACGCTGACAGTTAATTTTGTCTTCTTCTCAAATATTCGGGATGTCATTTTGGTGCATTATTACCAAGCATTGTAGCGACTTTTCTCATCTAAATTTCGATAGCTACTATACAAAGTTTAATACCTATGGTGCCAAATTGTGACCTTTTTTTAAAATAAAAATCTAATTGATATCTTGGTGGGAGTGAATTTAATCGCTATTTGTCTGAAAGTTTAATCACTGATATAGCATATATAGTCGAAGGTGAATCGCTCATATTTTGTGTATCACCAGCTCGTAGAAACAAGAAAAATAAAAATTAAAAAATGCTAGACTAATTAAATATGAGGGTATTATTTCACATATTAAAAGTCACTAGACCATTCATAGTTGTGTGTTTTTACATCACGTATATGAGAATATAACACAATACAAATTTTAAAAAGATTTCTAGAACAGTCAGACATACAGTCTTATTTCACAAATTAAAGATTGCTAAACCAAACAGACTTGAGGGTGTTATTTCGCAAAATTGAAAAATTGCCAGACCAGTCAGAATTTAGGGTGTTATTTCACACATTAAAAAATAACTAGACTGGCCAAAACGATAGGGTATTATTTCACAAAACTGAAATTGTTGGACCAGTCAGAATTTAGAGTGTTATTTCACAACGTAATATATAAATAGACTAGCCAGACTGGAGGGTATTATATCATAAAAAATTTAAACTTTATTTCGTATATGTTTGAATGAGTACAGGTTTTAGGGTAGCAACAAGCTAGCTTTGTATGAATTTGTCAATGACATTGAACAATATTAGAAGATCATCATTGGAAAAAATGGACAATGTGGTTCTCTTAAGAGTAAGAAAAGCTATTTTGCATACATTCATATGGCTTTTTTCAATAGGCTGCACAAAGCAATATACATAATCTATACAGATTTGGAAAATATTTTCATTGCCTCGGTTGGAATCATAGCAATATCCTGCACAATTAAAGCTGAAAAAACTGCATTCTTACATATGTCGAATCTAAATGAATACAATACATTACATCCTATTTGCAAGACATAAAACACTTCACATATACCAAACAAGGTTACAGAAACGAAAACTCAAGGAAAAAGCGTAACATAAAATCCCCAAAACGTCTGGCATGCTGATAGATTTTGCTAGGTTATATTGTTGGTTTACCTATTCGTCTATTCAGTCTTTTTTCTTACTCAAATTAGTGACATTTAGTGCCTTTAGGTAACAATTAGTAACATACTGTAATAGTCAGTTGGCGGCATTCAGTAACAATTAGAAACAATCAGTCAGTTACATTTTTTTTACCAGGCAAATAATCAGTTAGTTATCTTATTTCTGCCTTTCCCATGCTTATGAAATTGATTTATATGCTGTTTTGATCTTATTAAATTCATCCAGCTCGTTATGGTGTTTGGTTTTTAAATGTTGTATAAATTTCACATGTTAATTGTTGAGGACAATATGGGCACTGTTTGTTAGGATACTTCTAACGGTTCAATTGAATTTTGTTAACCTACCGTTTTTAAAATATATGTGTTTATCATTTGCCGGCGAAGGAAGTAAAGTCCTCAAATTCAGACGCGCCAACAAGAAAAGAGATTACTGTGTATTCCTTCGGATCCACCAGTTATTCCATGGCTATTCCATGGCTATTTCAGTAGATTTATAAACTTGCTTTGTAAGTTTGCAGTATTATCCAACTCTCCTTTGAGGTGTATATACTCTATTGCTATCTACTCATTTCTGTTAATTTTCTCTGTACTGTCTTCTGTAAAATCTCTGTGTTTTTATAAGCGAATAACTTGTAACTCATCTAGTCTCTTATCTGAAGAGTTTATGTTTGTTAGGAGGTTATATATCCTCCATATTGTTTAATAGTAAAGAGTTATTTTGTATAAAGTATTTATCTATTAACCCTTGTTTGCTAGGATTAGCAATCTTACAAACAGTACTTTATGTGTTAACTGCAATATTTCTTGCTGTTCTGTTACAGCTATATAGTTTATTGGCAAGGAGTTAAAGCTACAGGCAGATTAACAGATTAACAAAAGTTAACCTTCAAATCTTGATAAACCGTTTTCCTTTGCCAAAAGACTGCCAAACGTACATACTTGTCTTGTTTCTGGGCAATGAAAAGAAAAACAATGTTCGTTGCATCTGTGTTTGTTTATACCAGTGGGTGTTTGTTTATACCTGAAGGTGTTTGTTGATATCTGAAGGTGTTTCTTTATTCCTGAGGGTGTTAACTGGCAAATAAACTCATCTCTCTCTCATCTCTCCCGTAACTTGGCAGGTCGTAGGGGCGCCACTGATGACTTTGCGACAATCTCTCTCCATTTTGCCCTGTTCTCCACTGCTCTTTGGGACTTTGCAAAGTCCATGGCTGTCCACTCTTTGATATTATCTTCCCATCTCTTCTTCTGTCTGCCTTGTTTTCTCTTTCCTCTCACTGTGTCCTGTAAGATTGTCTTTGACGGCTAGATGAGCGTGTGACGTGACCATACCATCTTATGGTGGTGAGCAGATCTTCATCTGGTCCAATTGCACCTTTGATTCTAATGCGCACCTCCTCATTTGAGACGTGGTCTAAGTATGAGATTTTCAGGATCCTTTGATAGCATCTCATCTCTATGGCATGGATTCTTCTCTCTAGTTCTGCAGTCAGGGTCCATGTTTCACATGCATACAGGAATATGGATATGACAAGGGAGCGCTTAAGCTTGATCTTGGACCCAATCGTGATGTTGCTGTCCTTCCAAAATAGGCTTCAGCCTACCCAGTGCAGTTGTTGTCTGCGCAATCCTGGAAAGAACCTCAGGTTTTGAACCTTCATCAGAGGCGATAGCACCTAGGTATTTGAAGCTTGTCACTGTGCCCAGCTTCCGTCCATTCACTTTTATTTCCTTTTGGATACCACTCTTGTTGTTTGTCCTTAGCTTGGTCTTTTCAGCGCTGATCTCCATCCAATACCTTAGTGATGCTTGGTTGAGACGGTTCACTAAGGTTTCCAGTTTTTGTTCATCTCCTGCTAAGCCATCGATATCATCAGCGAAGCGCAGGTTGGTGATTGTTCTGCCTCCAACACTGACACTGCCCTCATGGTCTTGCAAGGCATCAGACATGATCCTTTCCAGGTAGATGTTGAAGAGAGTTGGTGAGAGAAGGCATCCCTGTCTGACTCCGACTGTGGTTCTGAACCAATATCCTCTGTTGCCATTGACGAGAACTGCGCTGGTGGCATTGTCATACAGGTTTTCGATGGTGCTGATTAGTTTTGCATTTATGTTGTATTTCCGCATGGTGGCCCACAAGGCTGCATGCCATACCTTGTCGAAAGCCTTCTTGAAGTCAATGAAGACATGATAGAGGACCTGTTGATGCTGCAGATACTTTTCACACAGGATTCTAAGATTGAAGATCTTTTCAATAGTGCTACGTCCTGCTCTGAAACCTGCCTGTTCTTCAGCGATGATGTGCACTGCTTGAGGTTTCAGTCTGTTGAGGATGATCTTAAGCATAACCTTGCTTGGGTGACTGCTGAGACTAATTGTTCGGTAGTTCTGGTACAGCTGCAGATTCACTTTCTTTGGAAGGGTGATGGTCAGAGACTGGGTCCATGGGGTGGGCCATTCTCCCTTTTGCCAGATTTTGTTGCAGATTGTTGTGAGGACATCTATCATGGAGGTTCCTCTTGCTTGAACAAGTTCTTCTGGTATATTGTCTACCCCAGCTGACTTCCCTTTCTTTAGTGCCTTTACTGCAGCCTCTACTTCCTTCCTGAAGAATAGGGTGGTCAACCTCTGTTGTGGTCAGTGGGAAGTTTAGTACAGCTTGGTCTCCAGGAGTCTCCTGCTTGTAAAGCTCTGAACAGTATTCCGTCCATCTGTTAAGAATCTCTTGATCTTCTGTGAGACTCTTACCAGCCTTGTCCTGTGTCATGGAAGATCTCCCCTGTGTATCTGTTGTCAGGTCTTTCACCAACTGGTATGCCTTTTTACTGTTATTCTGGTTCAGGCTTTTCTCGACTTCCTTACATTGGTCCTCTAACCAGCTTTCCTTCGCTCTCTTTAAGCTCTTCTTAATCCTGTTGTTAATCTCCCTGTATTTTTCTGCTCCTTCAAGGTCTCCTCGCTTCTTTTTCAGTTTTCTCCTCACATCACAGAGGTCAAGGATATCTGCTGTGACACAGGGCTTCTTTATCCTACGATGCTTGCCAACGATCTCGTTGGCTGTGCCTATTATTGCCGTGTTGAAGGTGGTGATCAAGGAGTCTAGGTTTATTTCTTCAGCACCCAGAATTGTGAGTGGTGCAAATTTAAGTTTTTCAAGTTCAAACCTGGTCCTAACCTGTCTTGGCTTCTTGGTCTTCCTCAGACGAAGTTTGACAGTCATCATCAGCGAGTCATGGTCGCTTCCTATGTCCGCTTCTGGGAAGCTACGTGTTCTGGCAATGTTAACGCTAGACCGGAAACGCTTCCTCATCAAAATGTACTCAATTTGGTTTTGATGTTTTCCATCTGGACTGTGCCAAGTCCATCTTCTAGACAGTTTGTAAGGCCAAGGTGTTCATTAGCACTAGGTTATTGTAGGTGGCGAAGTCCAGGAGCTTGAGTCCTCTCTATGGTCTGTTCATTACAGTATGGACCACCGACTGCCTGTGCGTCTACTCCTACCTTAGCATTCCAGTCTCTTTGAATAACTGTCATATCCTTCTTGGGTGTCTGGTCAATAAGAATTTGAAGCTGGTCGTAGAACGCATCCATTTCCTCCTCATCATGGTCAGATGTTGGGGCATAAACCTCTATGATGGTGATGTTGAAGGGAGATGCCCTCATAGTTTAAAACGGCAGCCTTTATAAAAGCAACTAAGGTACTCTATGGCAACTAAGGCACTCTGTGGCAACTAAGGCACTCTGTGGCAACTAAGGTACTCTATGCCTATTGTATTATCGTTTTCTGTTATGTATCCGTTAGATGTGCTTATATTCCTCTTATCTACGTTAAAATTATAAATTATATTTGGTAATGACATATTATACCATTTCTATCGAATTAAAAATCATTGGAAAATCTTGTTATTTCAAAATCCTGGAAGCAAATATTGTCTTTACCTGGCTTTGGTAGAAATCGTTTAGCTTATACAAAACAATATCTTTTATTAAACCTGCCACTTCGACCTTACAAAGAGTAATACTAATGCCTGCTGTGGCTCCTATGCCAGATCTTTGTGCAATTTCTGTTACACCATTACCTATATAGGATTCTGGGCCATATAAAAGTGTTGGCTTTTTAAACCTTACTCCATGTCGTGCAACTTAAGTTCATTACAATTACCCAGTTACAAAACAGTTGCTCCACAGTGTTCTTTTCTAACTTTTACCACTTGTCTGATGCTCCATTGGATTTTCCTAAATCATTTAAACACCATTATGTTGTCAGAAAAAGTTCCAGTAACATTGTTACCTTTTGCTCCCCTCTCTTTGATATTGTATTTGCGTATGACCGTTAAGAGGTTGTTGTCTCTAACTTATTCTATTGTCAATACAAACCATAGTTAGATGGTGTTTTCCTACATTTTCATATTTGGACGTATAATCCTTATTCATTTCCATTCTTTATACTTCTATTTCTAAAGTGTGTGTGTGTGTGTGTGTGTGTGTGTGTGTGTGTGTGTGTGTGTGTGTGAGAGAGAGAGAGAGAGAGAGAGAGAGAGAGAGAGAGAGAGAGAGAGAGAGAGAGAGTTTGTGTTCATAACAGTAAAGAAGCCTCATCTTTTGAAGGAGAACTTATCCAATTCCTTGTTAAATCGAATCATATCGTACTGTTTGATATATTATCTTTTTATGTTCAAAACGTAAATAGTGTCTGAGTTTCATTGTTGGAATCACTCACACAATTAGTTTGAAGATATCGGTATTGGTATAACACCCCCACCCCCACCCCCACCCCACCCCTCGTGGCGATTAAGTCCGGGAAATGTTATGCACAAACTATTTCATTATAGTCTTGCTGCCTCCACGAAAAATGAAGTCATCTTCAGCTAGAATGCTTGAAATAATTTCAGGTATATAATATTTATTAGATGTAAGTAATGATGCAATCTTATAAACACGGCATTTGCACTATTGTCTATCGCCTATGAGAGAAAACAACACAAAGCAATCTTAACATAGTTATCCCCTCAACACAAACATATATACCGTGTTTACTCACGTATAAAACTACACGAACTGCAAACTGCATTGACCCAGATCTGCCGTCGCATAATGCGCCGGCAGATCTGAGTCTATGCAGTTTGTAAGGACTAATCAGTAGAACAAACAAGATAGACCCTGATCTGCCGGCGCATTATGCGACGGTAGATCAGGGTCAATGTTGTTTGCATTTGGATCGGACTTATACGCGAGAAAAGACGGTAATATGTTTCACCAATGTCTGATAATATCTCTGGTAAAATGACAAATGGGTAATTTTCCCTTTTGAAGTCCATATTTGGACCCGAATATAATACGCATGATTCATTATTTTTTGTGTGACATACCTTTAATGAAACATGTTCTCATATTCACATTTTAAAAAATCCCGCATAACTATTTCAAGAGAATCAACAACGAAGCTTCCTTTTTCATTGTGAAAGTTTCTAAACTTGATTGGAGTTTGCACTATTCACGACTGTGTCAAATGAATATAAGTGCCTAACTACCGTATGTACTCGCGTATAAACCGATACCAACTGCACACTGCATAGACCCAGATCTGCCGTCGCATAATGAGCCGGCATATCGGGGTCTATGCAGTTTGTAAGGAATAATCAGTAGAATAAACAACATAGACCCTGATCTGCCGGCACATTATGCGACGACAGATCAGGGTCTATGTTGTTTGCATTTGGATGTAAATTATACGCGAGTAACGACTGGTAGTTGAATCTGATGAAGGCTCATATACTGGGTTGCAATTTATACATACATGCAACATTAAATGTTGAGTTGTCTTCTGGAAGTGCACCATGGTCTTTGGAACGTTTAATATAAATCTACTAGTGGTGCTGAGTTGTCTTCTGGAATTGCATCAGAGTCTTTGGAACGTTTGATATCAATTAACTAGATGTATTGTCTCGCATAGAATTTGTGGGGTTTTTTTTATGATAAATGGTCAAATGGCATTCATGGTATACTCAATCATATATAAGTTGTCAATCTTATAGGAAAAAGCTTAATTCCCCATCCTGTTTTGATATAGTAGCATATCCTATTCCTTCTCATTCCCCATCCTGTTTTGATATAGTAGCATATCCTATTCCTTCTCATTCCCCATCCTGTTTTGATATTGTAGCATATCCTATTCCTTCTCATTCCCCATCCTGTTTTGATATAGTAGCATATCCTATTCCTTCTCATTCCCCGTCCTGTTTTGATATAGTAACATATCATATTCCTTCTCATTTCCCCATCCTGTTTTGATATAGTAGCATATCATATTCCTTCTCATTTTCCCATCCTGTTTTGATACAGTAGCATATCATATTCCTTCTCATTCCCCATCCTGTTTTGATATAGTAGCATATCATATTCCTTCTCATTCTACATTTTAAATCTGAGATCTACTGTTTTTTTTCCTATATGCAGTGCCAGATTTCCCGAATTAAAACCTTGGCGCTTATATGAGTTATTTTCTCCTAAGAGATATTGAGATTCTATCAGAATTTTAAATCAAACCAAAAGTCAATTTCTATTTGAAACGAAACTAATCCTGAACTCAAAGCTTAATTGTAATGTCCTTGTCTTACTTTACCACTGCAATGACAGTCCATATTCCAGTATAGTTGTCAATGCCATTGTTGATCTTAAAGTTTGGATCAAACTTACAGAATGTAAAATATCTTCTATCGTACTACACTCGTCTTACATCGTCAACTTTTACATCGCCTTGTTATACAAATACAAAAAATGATTGAATTTGCATCATCAGTATATTGGTAAACAGAGAGTATGCTGGGTGCACAAAACTTAAAGGCCCCCAATCAGCTGGCCTTACGTATAGTCAGTCATACAACCATTATAGAAAGAAAACACTGTAGTCAGAACTTTTGAATTCAATTAGGGACGAAGCCGTATGGTTAGCATCGTCAGCTAATATCCACACACAAAATGAAGACACCTACAATGAACATGAGAGAGAGAGAGAGAGAGAGAGAGAGAGAGAGAGAGAGAGAGAGAGAGAGTTCATGAAACGGATAGTAACATCAGTATTACTTATGTTACTATCATTATGGAGATATAGGCCATTCATAAAAACTCTATCGTATGGTGGAAGTTATAATTTAGAAATACGTTTTCATAAGTTTATTTTAGTAAAAAGCTTAGGCCTACGATGCAACTTATATGCATGCTATTTAAAACACCTTTCAGCCGAAGGTAATTTATCAAAGCTATTTCAATAGCCATTATTAACTCCAATATCAAGTTGTTGAGGTACAACTTCATTCATAAATTTACAGAAAGGAAATTTCTTGACAAAAATGAATTGGATTGTTTGGTAAATAAAAAATATATGCCGATACACAGTAGTTTAATTTCCTCATTCCTCTAATCCAGAACGATGAATTACACTAGACGCTGTTTCATCAGTTCCTCCTATTTCTCTCGCTTTCATTCGAGCATTCAGTCAAAATTGAGGAGGAAAAAAAGCATTTTGAGTGATTAAGTTGTCTTTCAAAGAAGTATTGCCTGAATAAATTGGTAAAGGTCACGTTGTCTTTTTAACTGTGGTAATACATAGTGGAGCTAGTCCTTTGAAGTCATTATCACCACTCGTGCAATAGTCACGTGACTGCACAAGGATTCCGATAATAAAGAACAGATTAACTTATAATTAAACAGATTAACCTGCGAACATAAAAAGAACAAAAAGACAGAGTCTTGATGTTTTCTCCTGAAAAAGTCATAATGCAACCAAGTAAAGAAACAAGATGTATCAAAAACAACGTTTTTACTATTTATTATTTCTTCTGAAAATCGCCGAAAGCAGTGTTAGACACTATGAACTTCATAACTCTTTAGCACTTTATAAGCCGATGGTATTGTTTAGGAAAATCAGCCAAATTTTGTATTGCCTCAAATTATTTGTTTCACCTGTTGGTTTTTTTTTTTTTTTTTTTTTTTTTTTTTTTTTGCTTTTTATATGAGGTCTTCTGGTTCCTTTACTTCCCAATCGAAGACAAGATAATTGAATAGCACAATCGTCAAGATAATTGAATAGCACAATCGTATCTTCATTTAATATGTTGTGCAACATACACCCGCTGCTTTGACTGCACGATTCACCTAACACAAAGTGTAACAAAATTGTTTTAGGACATTTTCTATATTCTAGTGACTATATAGATGCAGTTGATGTGCAGGTGGTACTTTCCAAGTGAACATAGCAGTTGATATGAAGGTGGTACTTTTCTTAACATGCCTCGATAAGCATAACGCTCTTATTCTCTAAATCGGTCATTTTTAAGTTAAAATTTCCTTTAGTATTCTGGTAATAAACTTTAAAAAAACCTATTACATGTTTGTTTGATAGTGGCTTAAGTACTCTGAATTCTTTTTTTTAAAAGTCTGGTTCTACTTTTCTCTGTTTATGCAGTCACAAACACCAAAATCGGTTTCCATCTCATTTCAGTTGTATTGCCATCATGGAATCAAATTCTGGAGCCCATCATCGCCGTAAAGCTGTCCTCGAAGGCCACCAAGATGACCCTTCAACTAGATAACCTTAGAACTGAATATGATAGAGTTTTAAAAGGTAACTTCTCATTTTTCTTTTTTCTTTTTATGTATGAAATCTTTCGATCTGTTTTGACAATGGTTACGTTGCGCAAATATTGCTTTGAAAGTTGTATGCATTTTATTGTCTTTGTGATGCTATTTACAGTATACTCAGTATCTTAAATTTGCTTCAGTCCAGATTGTGTTTTATATTTTTAACAACAAGGCTAAATTATATCATGATCAGTCTGTATCGCCCAAAATTAAAACAATGTAAACTAATTTTTATAACTCTCTTCAAACCATTTTAGGTCATATTTAAATGGAATCCATTCTAGTACAAAATAAGTTTGCCAGAGCTTTGGGTCTATATTGGCAGTAGAGTAGGCCACTATAGACCCAAACGGGGGGCCTTGTGTTAAAGAGGGTCCAAAGATTATAGACTCAAACGGGAATTTAACATAGGCGCCACCTTGATTCATAGCTGCATTGTAACAGTGTAGTATGAGATGACGGTATTCACTCTAAAATGGAAAAACCCTTGTATCGTCATGGGCTTCAATAGGAGTAATAGGTCAGTTTTGTAACAGTGTTGCGTGTGTTTGAAAGAGAAAGGCGAGTTTGATTTACCCTCTAAATGAAATGCTGCAGAGGAGTCCTGTGTTAAATAGGGTCGAAAGTTTATAGGGACAATTAACATGATGAAATTAATGGTCGAACGTTTATTGGGACAAAGGGTCGAAAGTTTATGGGGCCATCATGTTGAAAGGTATGTTTTTTTTAACAATGTATTGAAGTTTTGTATATTAACAGAGGTCATGAACGACGACGGGCGCTGAATGGATGACATAAGCTCGAAAGTCGTCAGGTTATTCATGTGCAGGGGTTTTTTTTTGTAGTTGTTGTCTATAACAAGATCAGGGTAGGATGTAAAAGATGGGGTATAAAATATAATTTAAATCCCTTCAGAATAAAACCAACAACCCTAACCCCAGCCCTAATCTCTGTATAAAGCTAAAATCTCTGGCCCATTCTATAATATATCTATCCCTCCACTACCCTATTTTTTTTTAAACAAAATTACTATCCTTATAATCTTTACATATCAAAGCCCAGTTATCTACTATTCACCAACCAGTAATTTCATATCCAGCATCCAGGGAATTACTATCCACCAAAAAAGGATCTACTATCCAACAACCATTTATCTACTATCCAACAACCAGGAATCTACTACCCAGCAACCAGGGATCTACTTTCAAAAGCCAGTTATCTACTATCCAAAAACCATGAATCTACTATCCACCAACCATGAATTTACTATATGACAAAACAGGGACCTAATATCAAACAACAAGGGACCATCTATCCACCAACCAAGGATCTACTATCCACCAACCAGTTATATAAACCTTCTAAATAAAACTAACGTAACTAACCCCACATACCGCTCCGTGATCCCACTTATAAATTAAGTAAAACAAAAACATCTAGCCCCATCTATAAAACCCTTAGTTACTTCCCTTTATAATATACCTACTCTACTCTCCTTCAGTAACTCCACTACAACCCTATAGAGTAAATCTTACTCAGCAGGCTACAGACCATGTAAATCTCTTCTAAATTAAACTAACAATCCTAATCCTAACCCTTATAATGCCTCTTATAAATAAAGAACAAATCACTTTCTATCTATATTGTCCCTACCTACCTATTTTAAACAAAACTACCACCCCATTCGCACAAGGAAGGATTTGAACGAAGGGGAATAAATACAAAATAATGAACCCCCACCCCACCCCTACCCCCTACCATTCCTACTATAAATAAAGAAAAAATCTATATTCCCATCTATAATATTCCTAACCGCCCCCTACTCTCCTAGGATCCCCTTTATAAAGTTAAAAATCTCTACCCCATTCTATAATATCCTTATCAAAACGTACCCTTCACTTTTAAAAACAAAACCATCATCCTCATAATCCTTACATATCATCACCCACTCTTCTACAGACCCCACGCATTTAGGTGTAAAAGAAGAAGTATAAAATACAATTTAAATCCCTTATAACCAAACTAACTTCTTTATCTCCGTTACTACCCTATAATCCCTATTATAAAGTAAAAACGTTTACATCCATCGACAATGTCCCTACCCCCACCTACTACTATCCTATTTTAAACAAAACGACCATCCTATTCGCGGCTGTCTATTTTCAATTTTTTAATTGCAAAAGTCTGAGTTTATCTGCACTCTAAATTTACTTTACAATAGCAGACAAAAACTTGTGCTTGGTCTTCGACATGTTACAATTCTGTTTGCTTACTGGAAGGCCAAAGTTTCATTCATCAAAATGAATACAAAGTTACAATTGGACGTCCTTACTAGCCATGGTAGATTGATAAATACACGGACCAACTTTTGTTTATACCCCTAAGGTCACTATACTTGTGACAGTTGGAACGTTTTCACTCTAGACACAGTGTTTTAGCAAAATGTAATGTGGTGAAGTTAATTTGGGTTTACTTTTGTTGAAACCCACCAAACTAAAGCATGTGTGTGTGTGTGTGAGAGAGAGAGAGAGAGAGAGAGAGAGAGAGAGAGAGAGAGAGAGAGAGTTAACGAATTTTTGAAGAAAAAAAATAGGGTACATTCTAGTTAGATCTATAATTATTGTGAATGAGCGCAGTAATATTTGCCGGGAAGCTACAAATCTAAGATAAGTCAAAATATGCCACATATATTGAGATTACAGAGAAGGAAGACTGTCAACACCCAACAATGTTACAAAATTTCCTAAACCTAGTACTGTAAATTTTAGTTTTACGCAAAGCGAGCAGGTAAACACTTTTCACGTCTTGTTCTATCGGCAGCATGATATCTTCTGACTAAAAACAAGTAGTACAATGTTACATTTTTCCTAAACGCGTGTTTTGGGCTTTTGATATTTGCAAGGGCAGAAATAGAATGGTGCGTACTTAAGTTATTCTTGTACTGTAAAACGGCGCGCGGGTTTATTTATTTTTTTTTTTTATTTTTTTTTGGAAAACGGTAGATCGAATGTTAGAAATTTTCCCTTGACACATTTCAGTGTCAAAATTTGTCAACTCCGACACAAGACTAAGATATCTGACATACATAAAAAAAGCCAACTAAGCTCTAGATTTTATAGAATAAATAAAATGTACCCTATGAATAAAAACTGTTCTACAATTTTTTGGGGTGCAAGTTTTTGGAAAAGTACAAAACTAAGGTCTTGTGAGCCTTCTATTTCACGTAATCAGTTTGACTAAGCTTAACGTTTCGAGAGGTATCTTAAAACAGGAACAGATAAATACTGATTTCAATCTAAGTCATTTTATAGGAAGATCAAAGGTGTCTGTCTGTCTGCCAGCATTACAAAGCATACCCTACATTCTGTCAACCAAGGGTAGTGTACTTTTTTTTACATCGTACGCGGCGTTAAAAAATATAAATATAGCGCCATAAAAGTACATCGAAACTGGTTCATGATTTATGAGAGAGAGAGAGAGAGAGAGAGAGAGAGAGAGAGAGAGAGAGAGAGAGAGAGAGAAAGAGAGCGAGAGACAGAAAGATTATTATTATTATTATTATTATTATTATTATTATTATTATTATTATTATTAAGACCATGAGAGCAGCAATATTTAGTGACAGTTCATGATTTATGAGAGAAAAAAAGCGAGTCATTATTATTATTATTATTATTATTATTCATCATATGCGTGTGTGAGTGAGAGAGAGAGAGAGAGAGAGAGAGAGAGAGAGAGAAGAGAGAGAGAGAGCGTGAGAGAATATCTATTTATTCTACTTTAAACAAGAAATTAAAAACACAGATAAACTTGCTTTTTTGGTTAATTTTCCTTATGAAATATTTAGATTACATCCCCAGAAAATTCACATCTTTAGCCCTTTTCGGTAATCTTATTATCTGCCCCTTATACTCTTTGGTGTATGGAGGTCGCACTAGAGGCATTTCCGGTAGGTATGCAGGTGGTCGATATTCACTGATTGCAACACAGAAGAAAGCGAATGAAATACTTCTCGCCATGGGCAAACTGTATTGTTCGGCCACACACTCTCATAATTACAGCGGAAATGAGATAAATGGTAGAAAAGTAACACTACACAGGTTCTCGGTCAAAAAAAGATTAAGATCCATTTAAATTTATCAAATGTCATGTGTCATTGATGTAATGTCAGAGTTCTAAACACACCTCGAGAGTTATGGCTACATCCTCCGTTCTCAGAGTGCTTGACGAAAGGGACCCTCGTAAATGTTGGGCTACCCTGTATCCTCGCCACCCCTTTACTATGTTGATGTAAGGGTGCAAATTTATGTTGATGTATTCGGTAGAGCACATTTAGATTGGCAGATAACAATTAATTAGATTTATGAGGAAATGTACCGTGTGAAATTGCTAGACTGCGATGGTTTTAATGTCCCTGTTAGGGGGCGAGATTGATTTTTAATTAAGCCTTCGTTGTTAGCAGTCGGACACAAGGTTAAAATGTCAAAGTTGACAGTTTGCAGAGACTAGATGTAAAAGCTAGTGGAAGTTGTATTATCTTTTAAAATTCTCCAGAATCGGTTATTTAAAAATCTAGGGTTATGCTGACCACGATAGGCGTGTATTTATAAAAGGCGGTAGATACGTTTAATCTGATTGGCTACGCTAAATAAGGGGCGTGTTTCCTAGACGAAATTTCATGTTTTTAATATGCCCCATCGCAAAATTTGATCAGTCTAAGTTTCCTGTAAGAGGAAAAGATATCTTGACTCCGAGCAGAATAGGAGGAAATTCTCTCGTATAAACAATTATTCAAGGGACATATGTCTGGAAAGTGGACGGACACAATTCTGGCGGTAGAAGTGAGCTAGTCTTGAAAGCACAAGGGAAAATAGCTCCATCCACCTATCCACCTACCTACCCACACAAAGTTTGAGGGCCGAAGGAGGCGAGATAAGAGAGCGTGAGAAGGAAAAGAAAAAAACAAGGGGAGAACAGCAACATTGAAGTTGGAGTGACCAGCGATAAGCAGGTTATGCAGGCATGCAGGGCAATGACTTCGATTGTTCACTCGATTTTATGATGAACTAATTCTATCGTTTAAACAGATCGGCTATTTACATACGCATATTTGTGTTGAAATTCGGTAAATGATTTATTTGAAAAACAATGTGTATCTTCCTAATGTAATGTATTATCTCAATTTGTTTTTTTGTAATTGATTAAATTGTTATATTTCATGTACGGGGGCTTGTGTTATTCTGTTCTATATATCTGCTCTGATCTATATTTATTCGATCTATAAATTTCATAATTTATTTTATTATTTACTCGATCCGGGCAATAACACCGAGGTCGATCATCCTCTAGATAACGATAACCAACCAAATCGGACACCTTGTAAGAAGGGGGTCCGCCACAGTTGATTATTGGGCCTAGTAGCTCAGGCAAAACCGAATGTATCAAACAAGTAACCAAACACAAATCACTTTTGTTCGATTGATGATGGAGTTAAGCCAAGTAAATTGCTTGAGTGGAGAAACTGATTTTAAATTAACTACATCCTCGGTTCTCAAAGTGCTTGACTCTCTCAATCCCGTGGAGGCCGTTGATATTGTCTCAGGATCCCTCGTGTCTTCTTTAAAATTGCTAACGTCAACTTGGGATAACTACTTCTCATGAGGCGGCATAGAATCTCGTCGTCGGTTCCTTCTAAATTCTTATTAAATTGGTATTGGTATGTTCATTTCATGGCTGTAAATTAATCGTGTTTGATTTGTCTAGGACAACTTTCTCTCTCTCTCTCTCTTTCTCTCCTCATAGTACTCCTGCGTAAGTGAATATATTCATTCAGCTTTCCGTCTGTGAAGATGGAAGAGTCAAAACAGATTGCCTTTCTCGCCAGAGATTTACGGACAGTTATTGGTAAGTACACTTCCAATAAGACTACGGACTACTCCTCTCGAGATAAAAGTCAGGATATTTGTTATACTCTGTCACGAGAAAGGACCTTGGGCTCCAGAATGTCCACAAAGTCAAAAAAAAGGAAAGACTGGAGAAACGAGAGACAAACGTACATACAACTATTATCATTGTCAAGAAAAAATATACTGGTTTACAGCGTGTCTCATGAAAATGAAAAAAGAGAAAAATGAGGACATTTCAGAAGCAGAATAAGAAGAAACATAAGATAAACTCATTTCTGCCAAGACATTCAAAGCAAACTACGCAGAAGAAATAACATAATACTCACTGCTGGTGAAGAAATTTAAAAATGAAAGACAGTAAAAGAAGAAAAAATGGACTTTTGAGCTGTTTTTTTTTAAAGGGCTGTTTTTTTAAAAAACTTCATTGTTGTTACATTAAAAGGGAAAAAGCAAGTTTATCTGTTTATTGTTTTTTAAAAGTATAACAAAAATAGATATGCTCTCTCTCTCTCTCTCTCTCTCTCTTTCTCTCTCTCTCAAAACACTTGTCGCCATACTAGAGTACCGTCCCTTCGAGCGTCGCTCGATACAGTAGCGATTTCATACTTTCTGTATGTCAAAATGTCTAAGTGAAAAATATTGACTTGAACCGATAAATGCTACAATTTCTCTGTCACTCAGTGACAAATAATTAAATCCTGTGTTTTTCGTTTTCCAGTACACACGCATTCACAAATTTATAGTACATGACCTCTTTAACGTGATTTTAAAAAATCCTTAGTACGTATGCACTGCAATCGTATAAACCTGGTCATAAGTTCTGAATTGCATATCGTCTCAAAAGCTAGAACAAACTACTTCGTCACTCATTATAAATGATTTCATTGGTTAACAAACATTTTTTTACCGTGTTAGCTTCGAAACGGCTTCAGTTACTATTTACACCGTGAGAACGTTTGATGTGTTTTTCTACGTCTGACCGTTAGTCGCTTTACAAAAAAACTAACGCACGACATATCGTACAATTTGGGATGAATGAACATTTGCCCCCTTATGCGAAAAAAACACCACGAAGTATTTGAATGTGATTTGACAACCTTCCGTTGGTCGGTCCAAATTATGATTCTCAAGCCGGATACTTTAGAAGTGGAGAGGATTCGTAGTTTATCTTTGTAGCTGCGAGAACTCATTTACAGAAAGTTTCTACAGATACAAGTGTCAAAGAACAATTGCATCCTCTACGACATAAACGTTTTAACCGTTAGTATCTTAATGCTATAAGAATACTGATTAGTTTGAAAGTGTTCAAATGGTCAGACTTTGATCGAGGCCCATATCCATAACGAAGACTTTGGTTGCCGCAACATCTAGCTACAAGGTTGGTGTGTTACACAGAATTCCACGTGACGAAGTCCAGGAAAAACTTAATGACTTACAGAAATACAAAAAACTTGTAAAAGAAGTATCGTCTCAAGAAGAAACTTCTTCACGACGGGTCGTGTGTGTCGTGTCGTGTGTCTCGTGTGTCGTGTGTGTCGTGTTGTGTGTCTTGTGTGAATTTGTGTCTAAATTTGAACGATATGATTATTCCGTTTGGCAAATGTATCACTATTCCATCAAAAATACATTTCTGTGAATGGACTGTTTATAAGAGCCCAATTCAAAATCTACCCTTGGAACTGCGTGAGAACATTTACCACTACTTTATACAGCTTCAAGTGAAACGTAAAGAACAATTTCATTATTTAGTCGGAGACATAATTAAGAAACAAAAAATGGAACTTTGTGGGATGAATGAAAAGACATGACCCCCAGTATCCCAACTGGCAGTAAGGTAAGTTTATATGTGTATGATTTCTTGTTTCAAGTAGAATAAATAGATATTCTCTCACACACGCTCTCTCTCTCTCTCTCTCTCTCTCTCTCTCTCTCTCTCTCTCTCTCTCTCTCTCTCTCTCACACACACACACACACAAAAGCCACCGGTTTGTTCCATTGCTCCGCTTTAAGATACTGTCGGACTTCGATTACCCACGTATCTCTCGCATATCATGAATACTAATAACAATAAAAATAATAATAACAATGACTCTTGCTTTCTTTCTCTCTCATAAATCATGAACTTTTCCGAATGTGTTAGTTTGAAAAACTGTCACTAAATATTGCTGCTCTCACGGTCTTAATAATAATAATAATAATAATAATAGTAATAATAATAATAGTAATAGTAATAATAATGACTCTTTTTTTCTCTCCCTCTCTTTCTCTTTCTCTCAATCTTTCTGACATCCACCCATTTCGGTAATCAGATCGTTCATTCCCCTCTCTCACATCATGAAAAAATTTATAATAATCCTACTACTAATAATAATACTAATACTACTACTAATAATAATGACTATCTCTCTCTCTCTCTCTCTCTCTCTCTCTCTCTCTCTCTCTCTCTCTCTCTCTCTCTCTCTCATTAATCATGAACCCGCTTCGATGTACTTTTATGGCGCTATAATTATTTATCTTTTTTGACGCCGCGTACTATGTAAAAAAAGTACACTACCTTTGGTTGACAGAATATAGGGTATGCTTTGAATATTGACAGACAGACAGACACCCTTGATCTTCCTATACAATGATTTAGATTTAAATCAGGATTTATCTGTTCCTGTTTTACGATATCTCTCAAATATTTTACCTTAGTCAAACTGATTACGTGCAATAAAAAATTCTGAGACGTTAGTTTTGTACTTTTTCAAAAACTTGCCCCCCAAACAATTGTAGAACAGTTTTTATTCATAGGGTAAATTTTATTTATCCTACAAAATCTAGGGCTTAGCTGGCTTTTTGTTTGTTTGTCAGATATCTTAGTTTTTTGCCAGAGTAGTCCTATTTTGACACTGACATGTGTCAAGAGAAAATTTCTAACATTGGATCTACCGTTTTTCAAAAAAAAAAAAAAAAAAAAAAAAAAACCCACCTCGCTCCGTTTTACAGTGCAAGAATAATTTAACTATGCACCATCCTAGATGTGAATAGTGAGTTTTACTTTATTGTAATAGGGGTATGGGTGTGGTGGGGGTAATTATTTTTATTTATACCTGTTCTTTCAAATCCTTCCCTGTGTGAATGGGGCGGTAGTTTTGTTTAAAATAGGTAGGTAGGGATATAATAGATGGAAATAGAGATTTTACTTTATTTGTAAGAGGGATTATAAGGGTTATGATTAGGGTTGTTAGTTTAATTTAGAAGGGATGTATATGGTCTGCAGTCTGTTGAGTAAGGTTTATTCGATAGGATTATAGTGGAGATACTGAAGGAGGGTAGAGTAGGTATATTATAAAGGGAAGTAACTAAGGGTCTTATATAAATGGCTAGATGTTTTTTTTTAACTTAATTTATAAGTGGGATCACAGAGCGGTATGTGGGGTTAGTGACGTTAGTTTTATTTAGAAGGTTTATATAACTGGTTGGTGGATAGTAGATCCTTGGTTGGTGGATGGTTGGTCCCTGTTTGTTGGATAGTAGATTCTTAGTTGGTGGATAGTAGATTCCTGGTTGTTGGATAGTAGATAAATGGTTGTTGGATAGTAGATCCTTGGTTGGTGTATAGTAAGTCCCTGAATGCTGGATATTAAATTACTGGTTGGTGAATAGTAGATAACTGGGCTTTCATATGTAAAAAATATGAGGATGGTAGTTTTGTTTTCAAAAAGGAAGGTAGTGGGGGGATAGATATATTATAGAATGGGGTAGAGACTTTAGCTTTATATAGAGATTAGGGCTGGGCTTAGGTTTAGGGGTGTTAGTTTTATTGTGAAGATATTTAAATTCTAGTGTATGCCCCTTCTTTTACATTCTACCCTGATCTTGTTTAAAACAATAACTAAAAAAAGAACCCTGCACATGATAAACCTGAAGATTTTCGAGCTTATGCCATCCATACAGGCGCCAGTCATCATACAGGACCCCTGTTAAGATACATAACTTCAATGCACTGTTAAAAAACATACCTTTCAACATGGTGGCCTCATGTTAATTTCCCGTTTGTCCCCATAAACATTCGACCCTTTGTCCCTGTAAACTATTAATTTCCCCATGTTAATTTCCCGTTTGTCCCTTTAAACTTTTGACCCTATTTAACGCAGGACTCCTCTACAGCATTTCATTTAGGGGGAAATCGAAAATCACATTTTTCTTCCAAACACACGCAAGATTACTCCTGTTAAAACCCATGACGTAATAGGATTTTTCCATTAAAAAGTGAAGACCGTCATCTCATGCTACGCTGTTACACTGTAGCTATTGAACCAAGATGGCGCCTGTGTTAAATTCCCGTTTTGGTCTATAATCTTTCGACCCTCTTTAACACAGAGCCCCCCGTTTGGGTCTATAATCTTTCGACCCTCTTTAACACAGAGCCCCCCGTTTTGGTCTATAATCTTTCGACCCTCTTTAACACAGAGCCCCCCGTTTTGGTCTATAATCTTTCGACCCTTTTTAACACAGAGCCCCCCGTTTGGGTCTATAACGGCCTGCTCTACTACTTATATTAGCCATATGCGAGAGGAAAATGTATGTTTTCTGCAAGGTTTCACAGTGTCTTAGTTAAAATTGTAATATTCCTCAAACAGACTTGTAAATATTTTTGGTACAAGAGGTTTTTTTTGCTGTTTTTTTTGTTTTTTTTTTTAAAATAAATATAAGGTTACTGAAAGATATATATTGCTTTGCATTCCCTAAGTTCGGTACTCAAGGCTGGAATATAAGCGGTTGTTTTTAAGAATGAGTACGGCAAGTTTAAAATTGTCTCATACATTTTAGAACTAATATATTAATGATCCGTCATACATGTAAAACAATTCATGTTTACCCTTTGTTGTTGATACAGAAATTCATACAACAGGTCAGTTTGATATTTTATAACAGTAAATATCGAAACCAGTCCGTGAAACCTTATATATATATATATATATATATATATATATATCTTCATTTTCATATTGATGTGTATACTTTCGTCATATTTCATGTGAGTTTAGATTTCAGACTGACGAATCTGTATACTCAGTTGACTTTTTGGTTTTATATCGTTTGTAAATTCCAAAACTATTTCTTTATCAAACATTTATGACCATGTTTAATATTTAAAAACAAATGGATTAAAACATTATTGATTTCTGAGGTAAGACTTTAAGGCGTTAGATTAAAAGGCAAAAATTCACAGAAGTCTCTTAAAAACATATGCAATCTTGTCATCATATTCCATACAGAACCTATTCTGAATGACATGTGTTTTTGATATGGTCAGATAAGCAATGCCGTAAAGATATCATGATAACTTCAATGTGTTATCTCAAAGTCAGCACTATAAACATAAATTCCAACGGATATTAATTATTGTCAACTTGCTCGAGTTGTATCAAGAAACAAATGTCTTATTTTGTATTTGGTTTAAATGGTTGTATCAAGATGCAAATGTCGTACTTTGTGTTTGGTTTAAGTGAGTTGTATCAAGATGCAAATGTCGTACTTTGTGTTTGGTTGAAATGTTTGTTTCAAGATGTAAATATAGTACTTTGTGTTTTGTTTAAGTGAGTTGTATCAAGATGCAAATCTACTTTGTGTTTGGTTTAAGTGAGTTGTATCAAGATGCAAATGTTGTACTTTCTGTTTGGTTTAAGTGAGTTGTATCAAGATGCAAATGTTGTACTTTCTGTATGGTTTAAGTGAGTTGTATCAAGATACAAATGTTGTACTTTGTGTTTGGTTTAAGTGGCTGTATCAAGATGCAAATGTCGTACTTTGTGTTTTGTTTAAGTGAGTTGTATCAAGATGCAAATCTACTTTGTTTTTTTTTTGGTTTAAGTGAGTTGTATCAAGATGCAAATGTTGTACTTTCTGTTTGGTTTAAGTGAGTTGTATCAAGATGCAAATGTTGTACTTTCTGTATGGTTTAAGTGAGTTGTATCAAGATACAAATGTTGTACTTTGTGTTTGGTTTAAGTGGCTGTATCAAGATGCAAATGTCGTACTTTGTGTTTGGTTTAAGTGAGTTGTATCAAGATACAAATGTTGTACTTGTGTTTGGTTTAAGTGAGTTGTATCAAGATGCAAACGTTGTACTTTGTGTTTGGTTTAAGTGAGTTGTATCAAGATACAAATGCTGTACTTTGTGTTTGGTTTAAGTGGTTGTACCAAGATGCAAACTTTGTGTTTGGTTTAAAATGGTTGTACCAAGATGCAAACTTTGTGTTTGGTTTAAGTGGTTGTGTCAAGATAAAAATGTCGTACTTTGTGTTTGGTGTAAGTGGTTGTATCAAGATAAAAATGTCACACTTTGTGTTTGGTTTAAGTTGGTTAGATCTTACTTTTATCTATGCTTGCTTTATTCGTTTGTAAATTCAGGTATGCTCGTGTAAAATTCTCCCATTTCCGAAAACTATGTCCCTACGGTCAGACTTGTCAATGATTTTACTCCATTCCAGCTGTTTTTTTTTTTTTTTTTTTTTTTTTTTTTTCAAATTCTTCTAATTCAGTACAAATTATATATTTCCATTTTTTATCCTCACCGTCATCTTTGCTCAAGACACGTTTTTGTTATATTTGATCCTCTGTGTTAATAGTGATTTGTGTTATAAGAAAATGTTCTGTGGACGACATTCATCATAAATAATGAACATTTAGTATTATTAGTGAGGTACCCCTGTTTGTGGGTTTTGTTTTAGCTAAAAACCCAATGAACAATTTTTTTATGTACGAAGACCATTGTAACTTCCTCCCTAACGCACTAATTAAGGTGCTAACGGTTTTTCAATGTTTTCTGCTTTTATTGTAAATTGACCAAAATTGATAGAGACAACCTTGAATTAATTCATAGTATTTTACTAGCGTATCTGAGACTTGGCAAGTAAGATTTATCCTGTTCGATTTTCATATAACAATATGAATTGATTCGATATGAAGATGACTGTAAGCACTCAAATGAACTTGAACAATGATTTTAAAATGTTTGAATAGATGTATTAACAAAACATATTTATCTAGTAATTGAAGCTACCAACCCATTGACCCACACAGGTTCTGCATACAACTGTGAATCACCAATCATTTTAAAGGTTTAGATTCTAAGGAACATTGGCAAAATGATCAAGATTTATTTTAGTTTAAAGTGGCGAGATTTTCTGCAAACACCCCACTCCCACCCCCATCCGTTGTTATCAAGACATAGTTAAATCTCCAAAAGCGTACAGGATTTAGGTAATCTTTTTCGAGCACTGAAAAGGAGGTAAAAATAATACTGTAGAGCATATGCCCTCTAGGGCATTTTATTGTTTACAGACGATTACCCATAAAGGTCCTATGGATTACCCATAAAGGTCTGATGGATCACCCATAAAGGTGCTATGGAGTACCCATAACGGTCTGATGGATCACCCATAAAGGTCCTATGGATTACCCATAACGGTCTGATGGATCACCCATAAAGGTGCTATGGAGTACCCATAAAGGTCCTATGAATTACCCATAAAGGTCCTATGGATTACCCATAACGGTCTGATGGATTACCTATAACTGTCCTATGGATTTCCCATAACGGTCCTATGTATTACCCATAAAGGTCCTATGGATTACCCATAAAGGTCCTATGGATTACCTATAACGGTCTGATGGATTACCTATAACTGTCCTATGGATTTCCCGTAACGGTCCTATGTATTACCCATAAAGGTCCTATGGATTACCCATAAAGGTCCTATGGATTACCCATAACGGTCTGATGGATTACCTATAACTGTCCTATGGATTTCCCATAACGGTCCTATGTATTACTCATAAAGGTCCTATGGATTACCCATAAAGGTCCTATGGATTACCCATAACGGTCTGATGGATTACCTATAACTGTCCTATGGATTTCCCATAACGGTCCTATGTATTACCCATAACGGTCTGATGGATTACCCATAACGGTCTGATGAATTACCTATAACGGTCTGATGTTTATTGTACCGTCTATTTCTATTGAATATAATAATGATAAGCCATCGGATACCTTTCTCTTACGGCATAATGAGAAAGTTGTCTGACTGCTCCGTGTCACAAGACGTCTGGCAAGAATCATTTCGACTGGTAGAGGAATCTCAAGTTGGTCATTTCTGGTAATCTCTTTTCTCGATCTCAGTGTCAGTAACACTGTTGGTACTATTACACTTATTGTTAACACCATTAGAATGTCATGATATACTCTCCAAAGTGCTTAGTAGTACCTGGACTTCATCTGTCAAACTTACACTCCAGTTCAGCAGAGAAAACAAAATCGTCAGACTGTTTGGTTTACAGGTTTCAATATGGCGCAGTAATGACAACAAATATTCCTCTTTAGGCAGACTTTAATCCAGGCGTATTTCTACCATTTTTTATGGAGGCAAAGGATACATTTGATTAGTGGTGATGCGTTGATCAGAGAAGTCTCAAGGGAGAAACAAAAGAAGGTTTCGTCTACATAATCGCATTTATATACGTCTGCACTTCTGTTTTTTGTCGTGACTTGCGTATATAATTAAAACCTAATACCAGACTGAATTTGTGACAAAACCGCAGATCTAGCCAATATTGATGTTCGAACTTCCTATGTATAGTTTGGTCAGAGATATACGACCAAGAAGCAACTAGCGTAGAACAAATAAAGAGAGTTGCCCACGTAGGTTTCCACGTATTATACATACTATTCCATTGATAACAAACGGTTAGTCGTATTCAAAAGTAGTTTACATTATATTCTTCAGACATGAAATAATGAACAGTTCAAAAAGTGAATTTTGGAGCCTTAATTTGCATTACGAAATCGGATTTTATTATCCAGTTATATATTACATACCGATATATCCTTATTTTATTCATCCACGGGAAACATAAGACTTTTTCTATATCTCTAAAAGGGCAATGTATAATGGAAGAAGGACAATGGGAAATGTTAGATGACTCTCAGAGATATAACACACCAGAAAATGACATCAACAGATGTTTCTGTGGTGCAAAATGTGCGAAAGGATTATTTTGTTACTATATTAGCGTCTTATCAGATTTAACCTGTCACAAACAGTGGTACTCGACACTCGAAGGAATAATGCGTGTGCCGATCTAGTCAATATTCTATTATACAATTAAAACAGGGCATTCCTTCGCTTTGAACGGAGCTATGGGACTGTCCGACCACATACAATGGTGTGTGGTTGCTCCTTTTGCAACACATAACCCCTGATTTCCAATTTTTTCACCTGTCTATGGTCATAGGATAACATATTCTCAGAGTTTGTTTATGTACAGTAATGTTTGGCTCCTCAATCGAATTCAGATGACTGTAACATCTTTTTGACGGACAGACATATATGTACATACATACAAACATACATACATAAATACATACATACATACATACATACATACATACATACATACATACATACATACATACATACATACATACATACATACATACATGCATGCATGCATGCATACATACATACATACAGACAGACAGACAGACAGACATACAGACAGACCAACAGCTTCGATTGTTTACAGTTGAAATAAACGTTTGAATAATTAACAGATATGTATAATTTCAAGTGAGGAAACATAGCATTATATTTTAGTTTAAAAGGTTACCTAAATTATCAATTAGCAGTCTGCCGATTTTGGGGGGATCGTTTAAGTGCTTTTCTTGGATATCGTTATCATTATTGATGTAATATCTCTGAATATGTCTGTATATTGACAGTTGATAATGTCTGTGTTTAGTTGCTCCATTGGAGTATTTAAGTATTCTGCTTGTTTTCCAGATGAAAGACACTTCACCTCGTAAATGAAATTCGCACCAACAACACTTTTGCAAAACACTTCCTCACAACATCCGGACTCTAAAACGTTTTCCCCCAAATGTATCAATTGTATCAAATGTATCAATCCGGACTCTGAAACGTGGTCCCCCAAATGTATCAACTGTTTTACGAATTCAAGTACAATGGTTATAAATCAAAACACAAGCCAGGTTTTATATACGAATACAATGCACATGTGCTAAATAATGGTAATACTAGCATTTAGAAATGTTCAGAAAATTTAAATCTTCAACATTTTTGCAAGTACTCCGTCGACTATCTGCAGGCAAGTGTGAGACATACAGTGTAAATTGTTTTCCGCTTAGCCACATTTTCACGTGCTACAAAGTATTTGATTCTTTCATTGAACTGTCTCGAGAGATGCCATCGCATACCATAGCTATTAAGATATATCATATTTATTTTCTACATTTATTTGTATGAAATCACAAGAAAATAGTTTTAGAACCAGTTTGTGTTCGTATAGACATGAACCTTCATTAAATCGAAGTAACCCGCAAGCCTCAAGCCACGGGCTATAATCCGCTACGCTCCTTTATCACGCCTGTGCGCAGATTTCCTGGTTTCTCATGAATATGCATCAACCTACTTAGCAGCCACTACGATCACGAGTAAATGTTTCTCGCTATTGTGACCTAACATGACCTTTCATGCTGTTTGAATGAGCCAAATCAAAGTTTCTCTTCCACGCACAGTGGCTGATCTATCAATAAAACGGACACTTTTATCGCTGTGTAGAAGATTTTTAAATTGTGTTGTTGAAGACGTATTTTTGTTTATGCGTACTCATGAAAAACGAGGAAATCTCAGCACAGGCCGCAACGGGTGATAAAGGAGCGTAGTCGATTATCGCCCGTGGCTTGCGACGATGAACCAAAAGTATAAATTACCCTAACTAAAGAATCCGAAACATAATGGCACATGTGGATTTTTGATTTAATAAAACCCTATAAATACAGACCTTTTGTGGATTTTTATACTTGTCATGGCTTCATCTGATGTTCTTGTTCTTTGCCGTTCAAATGTATTCTCTTGTGTGTCGAACTGATCCTGTGTTAGGTATAATTTATCTTCAAAATCTGCATGTTAAAACGTTGTTTTCTATTTGACACTTTAAAAAATATTTTTAAAACTATGCCTTAATGTCAGGACGTGCCATTCTAACCACTTAGATAACAAGAAAATAGTTTTAGAACCAGTCTGTGTTCGTATAGACATGAACCTTTCATTAATTCGAATTAACCCGTAAGCCGAAACAAAAGTCATCGTCTCAAGCCACAGGCGATAATCCGCTACGCTCCTACGCTCCTGGTTAGAATGGCACGTCCTGATATGAAGGCATATAAATCAGCAATGTTGGTTACATTTAGAAATATTATTCTTTATAAAATTACATGTAAAAAAGGACATCTTAAATTTCAAAGAGAAAGAATAAATAGTAAAAATTTAGTAGAATCATGGAACAGGCTGAATAATTAGGATGTGCAGTCCGCTAGAAAGAAAGAAATAAGGATTGAATATTTTTTTTACACTTCATTAAACATTATTACACGGTATTAATTTTCTGGGATATAATTTTCTGGGATATAATTTTCCGGATAAATATTTTTATTTAAAAGCCTCTTTCGATTTTTAGGCACTATAGGTAGTTCTGCATCTTTCCCTATATCATACTGCATTTCTGTGTTTTTCAATTGTGCCTCACTAAATTGTCGAATGTTCATCAGTGTTGACTTTGCTGGTTAGAGAAAGCTATCAGTGAATCCAGTGTAACTCTCCCTCCACTCTAACGTACTGAAGTTTCTCTTCTCCATTTCTTCAAACCATAACCTATAAACTTCAGTGCCCGAACTGGTTTTCGTGTGTTCATTTTGCCTTTGTATGTATCTTGTCATTTCGTGTTGTTGACTTTATAAAGAGTAGTCGGTATATTCAGAAAGTACTCAGGGTGGGTAAAAACTAGTCTGTGTACCGTATTTGGTCGCTTTTTCAGTTATATCTTTTCTTCCTGACAAAGGATAACTCTCGATTATCCGGTTCATTGGAAACTTATTTAGACACACACACACACACACACACACACACACACACACATACATACATACATACATACACGCACACACAATTAAGACCCATAAAATAAATCTTTCCTTTCTAGTTTTTCAATTATTCTTTATGCGGCCATAATCTTAAAATAAACGGCTAAATGAGACAAATAGTGTCTTGAATTTTATACATCGCACGCTAGAACTATTGCAAGAAAAAGGCAGGATAATGAATGAGTTTTAATGTCCCATTTATATAATCATAATTATTAATTCTGACACCGTATTTCCATGCGAATGCAACTCCTGTGTGCCAGTGCACTGAGGTTGTCTTTTATATGTGACATTATTAAGTTGATGCTCTGTGATATTATTACAGCCCTGAAGTTCCTACAGGACCATTCCATCCATGCTGTGCTGGGCCCTTTTGATGAGGCAATCGCCTTAGCTTCGGAGTCATTAAACATAGCGTACATAGCCACAAGTCCGATGACGTCGCCGCGACTAAACTCAACTTTCCAGGTTTTCCCGGGACTTGAAGACTTTAGTCAGGCTATGTTTGATCTGGTCAAACGATACAGATGGGATAAAGTCAGTTTCTTCTACGATAACGACAAAGGTAATTGCACGTATTTTTCACATAGTCACCCACTCACTCACCAAGCTACTCACCTACCTGGAGGGTAAAACTAATTTGGTTATATAGCCATTGCCCAAGATATGATCAGGTCAATTTTAATATATTCACCTGCAACTAGGTTATACGCATGGAGGAAAAGTAGTTCGGTGAGATAAATTTTATACAAAGCTATATTCATCTACGTAGGTTTAGGGTTAAATCTTTATATATCGATCGATCTAAGAATAAATGAACTTTTAATCATTACAGCATGTATATCAACTTGTTTCAAATACTTATTTTGGTGAAAAGAAATAGGTTATGTAATAGCTATTATAAATGCCCCATCTTTAAACAAAAGTGAAGAGAGGTGAAAATAAATATTACTATAAATTGGCCAAAATAATGACGATGGAAGCATATCAGCACAATAGAATTCTATGTATGTTCTACATGTTTATGTCGCAAGTGAATAAAGGAATCAAAACTTAGCTATATATATATATATATATATATATATATATATATATATATATATATATATATATATATATATATATATATATATATATATATTCGCCCAACGTTTTGAGTTTACATTTTCGACTACGTTGTTGGCATAATGCGAGGAGACAGGTAAGCATTCCAGTAGTGGTGTCTGGAAACCCGCTCGAAGCACATGTGTCATATACAATGCATACTGACATCATGTCCTTTTTCTATCTTTCTGAATGAATGCAGATTACGGCGTAATTTGGACGCTTTCGATAAAAAGGAATTTTACATCATCTTTTGTAGCGCTTCAAAATATAAAGACCATATAAACCAACCCAAAATTAATCAATATCAACCAGCAAGATCTGTTGTTTTATAGCGGTGTGGCCTTGACACTACATGTTAACAAAAAAAAAAGAAAAGAAATATCACACAGGTAAATCTGGACAGAAAGGTAATAAAGTCCAGACTTAATTGCAGGCCAGGACTTTTCTTTCGTTTTACTCTCTCCCTCTCTCTCCCCCCCCCCCCCTCTCAGTGCTTGATTGTTTAGTTTGTTAGTGATGTGTTTGTTATCTTGTTTTGTGTACTTCCTTAGCTCTTGTATGGTCTAGTTTCCATGTTCATGTATGTTGAAGTTATCTTCCTGAATTCTCCATAGGAAGCAGGGAAAAGGAAGGAGATGCAAGGAATGAATTTTTACCTTTCAAACAGTTGACAAAGTAAGAGTAATAAAACTCCAGAAAACTGTGGATTAACTTGATAAAATTTAAATTTAGTACTTTAAATTAAATACCTCCATTTATAAATTACTTTAATATGATATAATATATATATATTATCCATTATCCCGCTATACAATTCTCTTGACATCTTTACTATAGAACCTTTATGCATAACTCTACCGGGATATAATTTCTTTCGCAAATCCTGTAGATGGCGTTGATTTATCGTCATTCTGTGTTTCCGTCCTTTGTTCACAACATGAAATTAGGTCAAAGTTCTCTATGCGATAGACAGAATAATCCGTTCGTTTATTATTATTATTATTGTGGCACACATTTTTATTATATCTCTTGTTGTCAATTATCCCTAGTGATTTTAACATGTTGGAGTCCAGAATTTATCTTAGATTTTGTGTTTAGTGTCTGTTTTGTGTATATAAGCTGTTTATTCCCCTGACGAAGAGCTTGTTGAGCTCTAAACGTTGGGAAACCGTTTTGAATTTGCGAAGTTATCAATTTTGTGTCAATATATATATATACTTCACTCAGACGGTAAAAGTTCTAGAGTTCATAGCACAATGGTGATCTTGCTTACAATAAAATATTTGTTGTAATTTGAAATCATTTTGTGTTCATCACACTTTATTCCTACCAAATTGCTCCCTATAAAAAGAGGTGTAACGAGGTATTACATTTTATGTCGTGTTTTATTCATTCAAGTGTAAAAGTCAAGTGACACCCCAAAGTTTTGATGCAGACAGGAGAATACAAACAAAAAAGACAATACTTAAAGGATTGACAAGTTTGCTGAGATATGAGCAGTTATTAAAAATTTGATACTATCATTTTATTGAGGGATTGACAAACCTTTCTTGATCTAATAATCTATTTCAAATACTGCAAGTGTAAGTAAATAAAAACTAGGAAATGTAAGTTGAAATCAATTGTAAATTATCGGAACAAATTGCGACAGATCATTACATGTTTGGAATACATGTTTTGAAACGGAATCATACTATAGATTAAAATTAATTTCGTGCGAAACTAAGGACTGAGGAAACACAGAAAATGAGTTTAAAACGTTCCTAGAACAATACAGGTATGATTGGATGAAAGGTATTTATTTGCTTATGTCGGAGACAGAGACCAATTTGGAAATAACCCGTTAAATGGAATGTAGAATTTGATTTAACACTAGTAAAATATGGATGATATAAATGATTCAGCAAACAATTAAACTCTCTTTATGATAAATGACCACTAACAGTCATATAATTTCTCTTTGTATAGCTGTTAATATTATCAAATGTACAAAAGAGTTTTAAATGTAGAATATGCAAACATTCAAGTCCAAAAGAGATGTGTGTTAACAGTAGAAATCGTTAGTTCTGTAAAGGCACTTGGTAGGTTGATGTATTGATAGTCGAGCGGATTTATGAATGTACAGAACACTGGCACATGTTGGTAAACATTTAAATGTAAATAAGTTGAAACTTTTATTGAAATGTTAATCAGCAGCAGTTGATAAAATGAATAACCGTATTTAAGACAATTTATTTGTCTTTAATTTTCGTTACCAGCAGCTAACTTATTTAAACGACTTTAAAATGACAATCTATTCTCAATGTGATCAACATGTAATTTTGTACAGAATGCTGGGATAATGGGATAAAAACATGACTTTGGTATGATAACAAATTGTTTTTCGTCATGTGGGTGTTAAAATCAATCGAAGTGGAAATGACAAGATGTAACAAGAATGACAGGTTTTGAGAATGTCAATATCCATTTCAGTAGCATCCAACCCCCGTGTGTAAAAAAAATTATGATTTAGAATAAAGTACCCCAGGAACTGTTAGTCACAATTGCTGACATTGTTCATAAGGATTAATGATCGATACTGTAACATGTACTCTTTAGTGATCTCCATTGTAAATAAAATAATCCTAGGGGAGCTATGGTATTTTCATCATCAGAATATCAATTAAAAAACTGCTACTACCATGTGAATCAAAGGATCAGCTCCCGAATAATTATAGAGGACTGTACGTAGGATTGTCAAATGCCCAATATGTAATTATCTCTAAATAATAATAATAATAATAATAATAATAATAATAATAATAATAATAATAATAGTTGACATCATGAGCAGCAGCAGCAACATTATCATCAACGGAATTGCATGATGTTTTTCTTTTTTCTTTGATATTTAATACATCTGTTGTTATTTAAGAATGTATATCTTTATGAAAACCTTTTGTTACATATTTCTCCAAGGTCGTACTGAACATACTGTAGTACATTTGAGTATGTAAAGTTATAGTTATATATATATATATATATATATATATATATATATATATAAAACTATATGTGTATGTATGTGTGTGTGCATCCATGCTTAAGAATGAAAGATAAGATCACAAGTGACATCTAAAATCTTAATTGAATTGAATTATTATTATTATTATTATCATTATTATTATTATTATTATTAAAAATCTTTTGCGCCTAGCTATTTTGTTTTTAAACGCATATCCAATATAAAATATACTCTACACAGCAGAGTAAGGTCACATATGTTGTATTGCGATATGTTTCACTATCTAAGATCATTTTCCCCAATTACACAGAATAAATCATTTGTCCCAATTTCGCCAAATAGTCCAGACAGAATACACTTGATTTGTCACACTTAACTATAGCCTCGAGATATGTTGGTGAAACCAAGACCAGGCTTTACCAACATGGCAATTTTATCATTCGTCAATGGCGGAAATGTTACATCTGTGATCTTATTGTTACTCTATGTATGTGTTGTTCGATATTCTGTACGTTAATATTTAATGCACAAGTCACAAGACGATATACTCAATAAATGTCCTTTCTACACTTGTCTTGTGTTTAACGTGTCCTCACTATTCAATTTAAATTTAATTCGCAGAAGTTATTTTTCTACCTAGGCGTTTCTGATATTATTATTATTTTCATGACGAAAATGTTGTTGTACACGGTCATTTCATATTGCCTAGAACAATATTTCTGTCACACCTTCTTGTTGTACACGGTCATTTAGATAAATATTGCCTAAAACAATAACTCTGGCATACATTCCCGTCGTACACATTCATTTAGATGCACATTTCGTGGAACAATAACTCTGTCATACATTCCCGTCGTACACATTCATTTAGATGCACATTTCGTGGAACAATATCTCTGGCATACATTCCCGTCGTACACATTCATTTAGATGCACATTTCGTGGAACAATATCTCTGTCATACATTCCCGTCGTACACATTCATTTAGATGCACATTTCGTGGAACAATATCTCTGGCATACCTTCCCATCGTACACATTCATTTAGATGCACATTTCGTGGAACAATAACTCTGTCACACATTCCCGTCGTACACATTCATTTAGATGCACATTTCGTGGAACAACAACTTGGTCATACATTCCCGTCGTACACATTCATTTAGATGCACGTTTCGTGGAACAATAACTCTGTCATACATTCCCGTCGTACACATTCATTGAGATGCACATTTCATGAACAATATCTCTGGCATACCTTCCCAGCTATGTTTATTTTCATTGACTAAGCTGTCTTTCTCTGAAACAAAATCTTGTCTATTATGTTCAAATCAGCGGATTAAGCAATAAAATCTTCTTTTTTTTTTTCTTTTTTTTCCTCTTAGCTTTGCAGAGAAACTATGTTATCCAATAATATTGACCCCTGATATATTGGTTAAAAGTTTATTGTCACTACATTTTCACAGCTCCTGGCATTTCTGAGTCGTTTTGGGACCAGTTATTCATGCTAGCTTATTGCCTTCATCGATCAATATGGCTCAAATTATGGGGTTTGCTGACATTAGTCCTGCTGTTTTTTTGCGATAGTAGAATAAAACCTCGTCTGTCTAAAAAGTTTTGACAAGGTCTTTATGAAATTATGGGACAACGTTTTTGTAACTCTTATAAACTTTGTTCACAAATGTTGTGTCTAGACACAGATAAAGAAAATGTTGCTATTGTGAACACAGTTTCTTTGTTATAAAAGAGCGATTGTTTGGATTCATTACGATCATTTCGAAAGCCTGTGGCTTACTCGTTTGAATATTTACACTATTCGTACATGAAGTAAATCGAAAACGCAACCTTATTCCATCTTGTTATTCCGTTACTGAAGAGATTAAGTTACTACATTCAGAAAGTTAACACATTTGCTGTCATATACTTAAGCACTTTAAAACTAAACGTTTCAAAGTATATAATATTGATAGAATATAGAACTCTGGCGAGTGATACAAAAAGTGGGTACATTTGCTTTCAAATTTTGTCGTAGCCATACCATCTCCTTTACTATAAAACCACATATTCACATTGTACATTTGTATTAGATATATCGTCAAGAGGACTGCAGTAGTTCAGTAACCGAACAATTTAACACATCATTCGAAATCGGAATCAAAACTCAAACATAAAATATCACACCGGTATTTACATTTAACTTCCGTGTAAAGATACTGAAATGAAGATGAATATGACACATTTGTGGTTGTGGGGTTGTTTTTTCTGAGAATAGACAGAATGTGGTTCTAAACATCTAATTCAATTTGCTTTGTAGGCAAATGCTCGTGCCACGTTAATTCGACTAAACCATAGCGCTGCAGCACTGACGATACAGTTTCTAACATCATAACAGCAGATAATTATTTGACCTGATGTATAGCAACGCCAAAACACATCCTTTTCGTATCCTGTTGATCTCTCCTAATTACATTTGCTGAAAGAGAGTCCCGTTAATAAGAAACAATTCATTTGGTCATATCTCATAGGTACAAATTGACCTCATATAAACAATAATACCGAAATCCAGAAATGATGATTGCACAGAAAGGCCATCTCTGCTTTATCTGGGTTTATGCTTTCTAATATTGTGGGATCGATTTTCATAATCGTCAATATTTTATCATTGTTTTTGTTGTTGCCGATGTGCCTATATTGTTAACAACCTTGTTAACTTGTTCCGGTCATCTTCCGCATTTCAGCAATTGTGATGCGATCGAATTATACTTCATAAGCTTAATATTTCAAGTTTATCAATGCAACGATTGATCCCAGGGGAGAACTGCTTTCTGATGAAGTACTGATTTTATTTCACTGTCTCTAAGACTTGTGACGTTTCATGCACTCAAAATAGATTTTCTTTACAGTAATTGCTTCTGTTTTCCTCTTCCATCATAACTGAGACCTAGTCGATTCATTCTAGTTCTTTTTTTAGCGGTGTTAGTAATAGTGGTTGTACTAATAGTCTTTACAAAGGAAAGTAGTTATATTTCTCATTAAATTTATTCTTCTGGACAGGAATAAGTATCGTTGAGAAACTGCTGACAAATCACGAATTGATGATCAAATCCTGGAAATTTGAGGGGGAAGCAACCGAAAAGGAGGCACGTGACCATCTCGTGCACATGCGCACAGTCTTCATGAAAAGGAGCATTGTATTCTTAAACATGAGAAATACGAGAGTCCTTCTGGAAACGGTATGAATCATCCACTATCTTCCCAATAACAATATATAATGTATCATATCGTCTTTTCATGATGATTTTAAAAGTTTTAATGGACATAATGGTTGAAAAGGATTGAGGATGGGAATTCAGTTTCCTCTTTGCATGCAAATTAATGCAGGCTTGGAGCTAATTTGTGGGAAAAGCCTTCAACACCTCAGGTTATTCCCTTCCCCATGACCATAAAAAGGCAGACAAGTAAACGGTACTAGCTTTGAAACTTTTTGATGCAGTCGAGTGAACTAAACTAAGGCCTTAGTGTTGTCTTGACAAAGCACTGCCAACAATTTAATAAAATAAGCCATACTTGCTTTGAAAAATGGTATTTGTGCTTTCGCAAACATAAATTCTGACTCAAACCATGAAAATACAGCGGACACATCCATGCAAATAACTACGTTTCAGAGGATAAATCATTAATCAGCACAGGTAAGTGCTTTATGTTTTTGTGGACCTCACAATGACTGTTCCAATTATTTCACTTACTACAATCATAATAAAGATACTGATCAAGTTATTTTGTTTAAGATCAAAATATTTAAACAATCTGGCTTCTTCGTGTATTGCCCCCCCCCCCCCCCCCCGCCACCAATTCAATGTGAAGACTGACAGTTTGTTACTTTTCGAAACTGTTCTTATTCATCCAACATATTTATTTGCCTTAGTCTTACTTTAGTAAAGGTGTAAACGTATTTCAATTATCTGTTGTCCCACGTAATTATATGCTTAATTAGTTATGTATATAGAATGATGCATGGCTGAAGTTCAAGCTTCTCTGTTTTGCTTTGCATAATTCCTTTGGGAAACACCTGATAAAGTTCATTTGAAACCATTGTATCGACCAGATAGACTAAGTTCTGACAAGCGTGATTTAGAATAAATTAAATAGACAGCATATAACATGAGGAAGTCGATTCTTTTTGTACCCTATTTAACTGATTGCAATATAACTTGGAAAATATAACGTGTTTCCGAACGATGAAATGTGTAATATCTTTGTAGCCCTTTTTGTTTTCTGTTGTGTAGGCAAGAAATCTCGCAATGATGTCAACGCCGTACCAGTGGTTTTTCTATGACCCGGTAAGTATAATGGTTTACTTTGCTCTGTGTGTGTGTGTGTGTGTGTTTTGTGTGTGTATGTGTGGGTGGGTGTGTTTTACCATTCATTTGCAGAATTATTAAATTCCATCCAGACTATAATTTCATGTGTGAATAATAAAAGTGGATTCAAATGTTTTGACAAGAATCGCTGTTCTCCGCCAAATTTATTTAACAGCGAAAAAAAGTAGAAAACCTATTCGGCCCAATTCTTTGTGACCTTTGAAGACGAGAAAGTAAAAAAAATTAAATGCAGAGGTAGTAGTGCTTTTTGTGTGAACTCTGTATGAAACACAGCCCAATCCTTGTATTCAACGTCCCCTCAAAATCAACACAGTACATTTGAATAATTGAGCAGTACTATACATGTCTTTTGCAATAAATAGATTTTCTTTGAATGATGTTAATCATAAATAGTGAAATCGAAGGAACTACCTTTTGGACTAAATTATTGCCCTGTGTACATTTCCAACTCCGAAAAGGAAACATATTTAAGCATTGTCAAATCTACTTCTTTATTGTTTGTTTTGCAAGATTATTACAAATTTACAAAAATTAGTGATGCAATTTTATTCTCATTCACAAGGGAGACGAATTACCACTTGTGTTTCAAAGTTTCATAGACGTTATGGTAAATTTTACGGTGTTCAGTATGATGCCATACAACTCTTCTGAGCCCTCCACTCGTATTGACGAGAATGGATGCAACGCGACGCTTGCACACGACGCCGTCAGTCTCCTGGAAGATGCTATTGCTGATCTCCATGACAACATGACCACGGAAGAGATAAGAATATCCATCAGAGACAATATGAAAGAGGTAATGGACGTCTTCATGACATATTCGTTGTGATGGATAGTGATACATTTTATATTTTCAAAACATTAAATATATTTTTCCTCATTTTTTTAATCTCTCGGTAGCCAAGGTGTCACTAACTTATGCACTGTGCGTTGTTCCTATTAATTCTGGTTCCTTTAAATAATAACCTATAATAAGCTACGAAAATACGGGATAGGAGCAATAGTTGAGTGTATTTCTAGATATTATAGTGGAGCAGATAACATGAATAATCATTCAAATGGTCATACCAGTACCAAATCTCAATAAGACACAACAACAACAAAAGTTAGCCGCCTAAAATCAAAGATGGCCGCCATTTTTCCAAGATGGCCACCATTTTATCACAAAATGTTCCTTCTGAACAGAGATGCTAAGTCTTATTGATCTTAGTGTTTATATTTATTATTGTGATCTAATTTATAAATTAAAAATTCTCATAATTCTTAAATGATAAACAAAATCTACGATTGCCTCCATTTTATGCCAAAAATACATTTTATTTTTAGTTACAGATCAATCGAGCCACTCATATTTATATACCAGTTTCATCTACAAAACATATTAACTATATTCCATCTAGTCTTGGCGTGCACAGATGCATAATGATGTGCATCTGAAGCCCAAGCGATAACATTTGCATCTTCCATGACAGTCTGTCTTAGAGCCACAATTAGTCAGTTTTTGGCAACTTTCTGAAATAGGTTGAAGCACAGCCCAAACTGTCCTCCACATTTCGCCTTCCTTTGACCATCCCCAGTTAGTGGGGCATTGAGTTACTGGCTGGTGCACTGTTGACTGACTCCAAATATGTCCTGCTTGGTATGCAACCCGTTTTGAATGTTGCAGGATGGCAGTCTGAGTCGGAGGGATCGATTCGTATGATTTCTGTTTTCGGGCAAAAAGGTAAAGTTTTGCGTCATTTACCTTTGCCGCTGTCCTGGTCCTGTCATACATTGTTACAACAAACTTCTCCAGGATTTCAAGGTCTTCATCTTCAACTTTTGGTGGGCCTTTATTAAGTTGTGTAAAGACACTTGAAGCCTGGTCACACACACGTTCCATGTCTGCCATGCAGACTTCTTTCCTTTGCCGCGGAACGCAGACAGTGTCGCACCCACTGAAGGCATGGAAGAAAAGGATTCCACTTAACTTCTCAGGGCCTATTACAGAAACGATGTCATGTATTGGAATCCATCTGAGATTTGACCCTTGACCAAAAGGTATCCATAGTTTCTCAAGGCCTAACTCCTTCAGAGAAGGCAAAACATATATTGCTATGACAACGACATCTGTGCTATTTGCATTGATCATAAGGACCTTGTTGCCGATCTCTACTGCATGTTTGGCATGTACAAACAATGCGGGTCTCTGCTTCTTCATGAGAACAGGAAGACAAATCGTCACGGTTGATGTTTTGGTTGCTGATGACTTTTTCTTCCTTTGGGACGATCGCCGTGTTTGAGGTGCCTACATGACCTATAAAGCTCGGTGTTGTTATTATCATCTCTCAGGAAATGTCGCCAGTTTCTTTGAATCTTATTTGTTCCTGTCACTCCTCTTCTCCTAGCTCTTTGACCTCACTTGAACCTTGTTTCAGACTTTAAGCTGGATGGTAAGTACACATCAAACACAATGTCAATTATGTTGTACTTGGTGCAGTATGCCTCTATTGTGGGAAGGACATCAATCCTGGCATACTCATCAAATGTCTTTGCTGTACTGTGGTGGCAGAGTATTCTGATGAAACCAATAATGAGAGCATTTACGTCATGCTCATTCTTTGATATTGTCACCTGAGCTTTAAGAATGTCAATCAACCGAAATTTTTGACAGGCGTGGAGCTTCCCATTGTCATTAAAAGTGGCAGAAACAGACTGATTTTCATGCCGGAAAAATTTATGCAAGTCACTCTGTCTGCTTTGGCAGGCGATCAAGAGTTGAGAGAAGAGGCGACAGTCTTTCTTATGTGTCTTTTGCTTGGGGTGACTGTAAATGGTAACCTGTTTGAAAAATCCAGCCTTGTTCTTCTTGATGTGTTGATAGAACAATCATTCGTTCTCACTTTCAAACCCCTCCAAGAATGACTTAAACAGCTCCCTGCCTCTTTTGTAATGTGTTCCAATTGCATCAACAAGACTAATACCCTAGGTATCTAATTTGAGTAAGTCACTTGACTCTTCTTCAAAAGGATTACCCATGTCCTGCATTACTATGGTAAGATTACTTGCTCTCTCAAAGAATAATCTTTGAGTTCTTTCTATTTGTTCATGATGGCTACTGCTCTCAGTTGCATCTTTAGCACCTCATGCTGCCTCGTATTCAGCGACTAGTTTGCTCCGCTCAGGACCAGCCACCACCCACCTTCTAAGTGCCGACGGATTCTCAGTCATGCCAATGACTCCTCCGTCACATTTGATGACTGCATGTTCCTGCTCGTGAGAACTGGAACTGTCTTCACCTTTTCTTCTCTGATTTTAAGTGGTTCACGCATCGCACCTTCATTGTCTGAGCTTGCATTCCGGAAAATGGAAATGCTAGTGCCATGAAATGATGTGGTTGCTGTTGTTGCAGTTGGATTATGATCAATATTGTCCATGGCAGACGTTGTAAAAAACCTTTTTTTCAAAGCCGGTGGCACACTACCCCATTTTACACATATTTTGTGACCATTGCATCTCCAAGTTGCGCTGAAATGTCAGTGTCATAGGAAAGGCTGATTCCGTTGTCTCTATGCAAATACATATATTCCTATGTAAACAAGGAAGGGAGTCTCATGATCCTTAGAGTGTCTGTGTGCTTCTGCTCCTTCTTTGTGCCCTGCATACCATTTGCAATGAAGAAACCGTGCCATAGCCATGTCTATTTTAGATACACCAAACCTTAACTGTAATTTTATCTCTGCACCATTTTCAATCATGTCCACAAGCTGAAGAAGTGCTGGTGTGATGGCTTATTCAACATATCCTTCGTGGAAAGTCCATCAAATTTAGACTTGTGATCAAGCATGTATTTTCGCATTATTTTAGCAGCTGTTGCAAGGAGGATAGCTTCACTACACTCAGAAGCTTGTTAGAGAACCAGGCCAACATCTTTCTTGAAAGCAATGAATACATCCCTTCCTTTATGGTGCGATTCTATCTCTGGCTTATGCAACAATAACTGGTCGTTTAGTATGGTTGAGATGACATCTGGTGATTCTACACGCTGTTGTTCAAGTCGTTGCTTGTATAGTTTGGCTAGATGTGTAAGTCCGGATATAGTGGGAGTGGTGGATATAGTGGGAGTGGTGGATATAGTGGGAGTGGTGGATATAGTGGGAGTGGTGGATATAGTGGGAGTGGTGGATATAGTGGGAGTGGTGGATATAGTGGGAGTGGTACCTTTACTGCAAGATTTCAGCTCAGTTATATAGATGACTAGTTCAGAAAATGCCAGTGGATAGACTTCCATGCCAGGTAAGCCTCGATCACTCTTCTCATGGTTAAGGTGGGCTCCCTCTCTGTTATGCAATCCTGCCAAGCAAGCAGGTTGGTACTTCAGCTCCTGTGCCACAACATCTCCACCACTGATGTTTGCCAAGAGCCTTCCATCTCTAAGAGTCCTAGAACATTCATTTAGTCTGTCATTGAGTTTCATGTCATTGCTTGTCTCAATGCAGATTCTGGAGCCTCTCTCTCTCTCTCACACAAAAAGCATTCGGACATTTGAGAAATACTAGTTCTCGATATTTTGCTGCGGCTAAGAACTGTGTCTGTTTCAACTGCAGATGCGCTTTTGGACCCCGTTGTAACTCGATGTTGTTGAACATCACTCTACAGGTGTGATGATACTTTGCTTTGTTCCTTATCTCTGTGCCTTCTATGCCAACACCTTTATCAAATCTGACTGGATCGATGATGATGAGTAAAGCATTGATAACATGAAACAGAGGAACATTTGCTGCAATGTTGTTATAACCATTTTGTTCTGCACTGTAGGAACTTGGTGGTGACTTGAGCTCTTTCTTTTTGTCCTGTTGACAAAGACAACATTTGCTCCAGTCGGTGTTCCATTTAGATTGAAAGTTAGCAGCAATGGCCATTTTGAGAGGTTGAGATTAATAGTTCAAGGCCGAGTGTTTATCCTGTTGCCACCTTTAGCCTAAGCACTTTAATGTATGACATACAGGTAGGTTCATGCCTTTGCCCTACACCTAACCCGATCGTTCATAAAGTGCCATATAAGTCCCGTGCGATCTGTACACCATCCAAATAACTAAAGCCCGTCATCTTTGGCTAGGTTTTTCCCCGCACTGGCACAACCGGTCAAATCGGGTGCGGCTACCTAACTATTATGGGGCTTATTAGGTAGCATTTGCGATAATAAATTATAACTGCACGCTGAGTACAAATACATTAGCTGACACTGAACCCCAGGTTGAGTTGCGCAGCAGTGGTGTCTCCAGTGTGCCCTGGTAGTGAATTGACACTCAATCTTTTTCACCTATCCTTATCACATTCTCTCGAGCGATGCATGCAAACTATCAGAGAAGTTGCACAAATTGCAAAATCAGTTACTGCATGCTCATAAACATAGAAACTGACACTTAAATCATCCAAACTGGACAACTCGGTCAATTTTTATAGCGAAAAGAGAAATCATTGGCGGCAATCTTGAAAAATGACTGTCAACTTAGATTTTCAAGTGGCTAACGTTTTTTTCTGAAAAGATACACCAGTGTTAATATCTCTAGCAAGTTCCATGCTTGTATCACAATTTGAACGATTCCTCTGAAAAAATGCACTTATCTGATCCACTATTATGTTGTTTGTGTGTTAAACACTTTTTTGCCTATCATCCTGACAATCGCAATAGAGCTAAAACGAATACTAAATTTTCCTATTAAAATATTCGTTCAATGTATTCGAATAAAATTCGAATATTTTATGACGTTAATTAAGGTATCAAATCAATCGACTTTTCTGTTTCCTTTCGTTTTTGTTGGACCCCTACCATTTCTTTAGTGCCGAAGACGAACGGTAAATGGCAGAAACTCGATTACCTGTTCAATAAAATGCGGAGATTATCTCAAAATGTTATCTCGGTAGTGGTTTGTTCACAATCAAAGTCACACAAACATGTGGCCAATTTAATGTAATTAAACTTGAATACGTTGGGTACAAGTCACCGGAATTTGTCGTACTAGTATATGCATGACATGTCCGACGGTTTTTGACCGACTATAAAATGTCCAATCTGACATTGGGTTTTTCTGCTAAGCCATACAAATCTCATATTCGGATTTGATAAATAATTGTTTTCACTGAAACCCATACACAGGTATTGACCTCATCTTATCCGTAACATGTACATTGCAATTGGTGTGAAATGTTCTTGTGGCTTCTGTAAACAGTAAAATGTAATCTCTACTAATGCCAGGTACCTGGGAACTAGTTCCTTGCCTCAACCAAGTTTGGAATTAGACTATTCAGTTTGATGGGAAAAGATGGATTCCCAACAAACAGTTAAGTCATTTCCAACAAGGAATATGCAAGAAAAAGTGACATAATCCGGAAATCCGGCCATACAACTTGTTTTCATTGTATTAATCCTCATTAAATTATAAACTATTGTGCCAATTTTCCAATGTTTTGTTAATTTAATAATTAAGATAAAGGCCGAAATTTTATGAATACTGGACGTTGGATCTCTCAAGGTACCCAGTGAAGAACTAAATTAACTTCCTTGCTCTGCTTGTGACGTTGCGCCGGCACTGTATCTTGTTGGCAATGGTTGCAGCGTACACGGCTCCGTACGTGTTCATATTCCTCAGATTGTTTCTTGCTTCTGTATATTTTTGTTGTATCTACTAAATTGTTATACACGTATAATTTTTAAAATGAATGCTATTTAATTTTAAGTGGTAAACTGGTTTTTCTTCACGCATAATTTATAATCTCAATCCAAATCCTGAAAATGACAACTACAGATTTAAAAAAAAATTTTTTTTTTAAATTAAATAAGTTCATATATACACACAAATATACAAGTACTATAAATGATCCAATAGCGTAAATTGTTTAATTGACGGATGCCCACGACCTACAATGCTGAATCGCATTTTACCAACTTGGTCAAAATATTGATCAATGACAGAATTGTCATTTGACATGATTTACTTGTCACACGTTCTTCCCAGCACGTGACAGATTTTATTTTCCAATGATCGTGGGCATTATTAATCAGATGAAAATTCTGGATAAAAGTTGAGGATTAACTAGAGAATTAACAACTGAACATGCAACAGGATCATGTATTATCACTCGCAATACTATCGTTCTCTCTCTCTCTCTCTCTCTCTTTCTCTCTTTCTCTCTCTCTCTCTCTCTCTCTCAAACACACGACATTTAGGCTGAGGTCAATACAACTGACAACGCTCATAAGGCAAACACCTGGAAAGTGCTGTTTACACGTGACAAATTCGTGCCCTTTACGAGAAAATGGCGAACCCCCTGAGTCAGAAAAATTGAGAAATTGAGGTCTAATTTCTTCTAACTGGTGGAGCAATTGTGGCGTAAATTTACAGATGTAATAAATAAAAAAATGTTTATCGATTGACTGCATAGTACGACTTAGTCTGGGTCTTCTCTTTAAATGGGAATTCAGCTTTTGTTGAATTAATTACGCTCATATCGTTAGCCAACATACAATAAAACGTTGATAGTTCGATGCCAATAATCAGGACCAGTCACTGGAACTGACTACTGCCATTTCCCCCGAAACTTGTACTTATTTCAGTGTTGTACGACTCAAGGTCTTAAAATATGTAACATAAAGAAAGTGAAACCAACAATATAAGTAAAATCAGCAAAACATTTATTTCCAGACAATTAAAGTGAAAATTGAAAAGACACTTAGAATTTGTGAGTTAAATTCCAAATAATCCTAAATGTCCTAATCACAAGTCCAAAATAATAGAATGTTCCGAATGAATTCCAATATCCTTGAATGTCCTGATGTACAACATAGATGTAATCCAAAAATGTATTTGAATGAGTTCACATAAATCCCCAAAACATGTATTAATCCAAAAGTAAATGGGCACTTTGGTTATTTCCGTTGAATATTGTCAATAAGTAATTCCTCTCAAATTATATCTGATTTCAACAACACAACTAAAATAGATTCCTTACAGACTGATCTTTTGGAACCGAAATTCTAGAATAGGAATGAGTTTGTTTACCAAAATCTGTATATAAATACATATGCCTACATGACCTATGTCACATCAGAATATGAGTATTTCTAAATACCTATGAAAATACTATGTAAACAACTGGAAAAAAGCTGAGTATGTATTTTCAAATATCCATACAACTTACAATCATAGACAAAATTTAAGTATATAAACATATATAACAGTGTACATGTATCTATATACAGTCGAACATAATCTCATCCAATTATAATTACAATCGTATTAAGAATATCTAGATTATCTTTTTAAAGGAAAAAAATACAGTTAATTAGGAGCGAGGGAGAGAGTAAAATCCAAAGAGACAAAGTTTATTCTTCCACCTGATTATCGCTAAGTGAGTACCAGCAATATGTAATTTGTCAGACAGGAAATGCAAGGTGATCAAACATGATTGATGACTCATAACGGTCCGATCAACGGTATTTAGTACTCCAAAACTTCGTAATTAACTGTCGATCAATGATGACTTAACGGGTGATAAAAGTTAATCACATAGGTGTGAACAGAATCCATGTCAGCCGAGTTTACCTTGATCAAACCCTTAAGCACTTCTGTACATTTTGGTATTTAAATTTATTAATTAATTAATCTATCTTAATATTATTATTTTTATTATTTCAACTTTTGTATGCTCTTAAACATGTCAAATGTCTACGAAACGTCAATATTTATTCCAGATACTTCCATTCAAAGCTCCATTTTTGTAACCAAAATGCGATCATCCGGGCGACCGATGATGTCCCCCGATGGGTCCGGATAATCGACGTTTTATTGCATTAATAACTGTTTATGACATTTTCCTTTGTAAATATTGTTGAAAATATTGTGTCCCTTTCCCTATGACGTAAGTGTCGGAAATTTAAGTGACACATATAGGAAAAGTAAATAAAGATGATGTGACCTCAAACGACACTTCTTACAGAATAATTACATTTTGATGGATATTTGTTCGATATTAGCTAACCCTTTTTGACATCACACAATTCAGTATTTCGTCAAAAACCCTGAGCAAATACCATGATTTTGAATCATTAACAACATGCTGAATGTGAAACATGTTTTTTCTTCAGATTCAGAAAGAAAGTTTGACTGGTCATATTCAATTTGACGCACACGGTCGAAGGATGAATTACACGATCCTTTTATCGGAAATTTCTGGTTATGGCGATTTCCAGGTAAGTTATTGATATGAAATGGGTTATTAAACCTTTCTAATGTAAACTTCTGTAACTAGAGAAGAAGTGCGAGAAATTTCCAGAGTTGTTGATAACCGTCCTGCTGTAACACATTAACCTTATATGAATTGGGAGGAAAACTGGACTACTTTCAAAATGTAAATACCGTCTACAAATTTTTGAGTCTTCAAATAAAAAACCGATTAAATGCAAATTAATAATCCGATTTTGACAATTTCTGACTTTTTAAGTGAGCTGTATCCTTTTCCACATAAACATACTCCTTGCACATCCATAAACTAAATATGCAATTTTTCCACTGGAAAGGACTTGATAATGGTAGCATATATATATACATCATTTGCATTGGTTCAGACGTAATTATTTTTTCTTTTTCTAGCGACTTTATTTCTGTGCTCAAACGAACCAACGACAATAAAGCTCTGAATGATTAATACAGATTTTAAAAAATATTAACATCTTTTCCACACTCAAATATTCATTATTTTAATTGAATTGATTATTGCAGCCTTTCATCTTTGGGTCGCATGTACAATTGAAACGCAGCAATTATCAGATTTGACCAATGTTTGAGTCTGCATTTTATATTCATCAGATATATTGGACAGTAGTTTATATTCATCAGATATATTGGACAGTAGTTTATATTCATCATATATATTAGACAGTAGTTTATATTCATCATATATATTGGACAGTAGTTTATATTCATCAGATATATTAGACAGTAGTTTATATTCATCAGATATATTGGACAGTAGTTTATATTAATCATATATATTGGACAGTAGTTTATATTCATAAAATATATTGGACAGTAGTTTATATTCATCAGATATATTGGACAGTAGTTTATATTCATCATATATATTGGACAATAGTTTATATTCATCAGATATATTGGACAGAAGTTTATATTCATCAGATATATTGGACAGTAGTTTATATTCATCAGATATATTGGATAGTAGTTTATATTCATCAGATAAATTGGACAGTAGTTTATATTCATCAGATATATTGGACAGTAGTTCATATTCTCATATGCTCTATTCGCAATAATACTATCTCGTGTAGAAAGAAGGGAAACAATATTTATAAATATCTGGCCTTGAAAAAGGACATTTACCGGAATATGAGGATTTTCCTATAACTTATTGTACTATTCCCTAGGAAGAATTAACTGTGGATTTAATAAGAAATAAACACCCTACTAAAGCTTCGGGCATCAGGATATGTAATAAGAAATAAACACCCTACTAAAGCTTCAGGCATCAGGAAATGTCATCTTAAACGTAGTTGATCACGCAGACATCTTGACGATCAAACTGCAATGAAATGAAATACTGCCTGTATAGGTACAGTATCAAAGTAAAAATATCAGCATTTTAATATGAGAAAAGATGACGAGCCTAAATGCAAAAGTCCAGATTCAAATAAAAGATCTGATCCATTTTTTAATTAAACGGACTGTTCATTTTGTTACGACTCTAGGTCTTAAAAAATATGTAACAGAAAGAAAGTGAAAACAACACTGTAAGTAATATCAACAAGCAATTTATTTCCCTATAATACATAGTGAAATTCAAGAGATACTGACAATATTGTGAATCAAATTCTAATTAATCCTAAATGTCCTAATCACAAGTCCAAAAATATAGAATGCTCAGAATTAGTTCCAATAGTCTTGAATATCCTTATATAACACAATGATACAATCCATAATGTCTTTGAATGAGATCACAAAAGTCCAAAGTAATGTGTTAATTCAAAAGTCAATGAGCACTTTAGTAATTACAATAAATATATTAAGTAATTATTTCCTCTCGAAATATATCTGATTTCAATGATACAAACTATAAAATCTGATCTTAAAGGGATTCCCATAGACTGATCTAAAACAGGACTGAATTATTTGTTTACCAAATCCCTATTTATACACATTTTCATTTGACCTATATCATAACAGGATGTGAAGCAATAAAATGGAGAAAAAAAACACAAAAACACAAACAAAAAACAACAGTCTAACTGTCAACAAGACTGATTTTTAACTCAAATGCTTGTAAACAATCTGTTTACAAGTGCCCAGAATCTAAAGTACAACTTACCTTCATGAACAAAATTTAAACACCCATCATAGATTCAATATACGTAACAATTCCATACACTAACGCCGACTCTAGGTGAATATTGTTATGTTTTTAAAATTATTCAAGCTTCTTCAATGTTTAATTGTAATCTTCAATCTTACTATAATCAATAGCTATATCGATACCTTCCACTTAATGAGGTCATTTTAAACTAGACTATTTGTATATCGATACCTTCACTCAATGAGGTCATTTTAAACTAGACTGTTTGTATATCGATACCTTCACTTAGTGAAGTCATTTTACACTAGACTGTTTGTATATCGACACCGTCCACTTAATGAGGTCATTTTACACTAGATTGTTTGTATATCGATACCTTTACTTAATGAGGTTATTTAACACTAGACTGTTTGTATTCAGTAACTTCACTTCGTCGGTATGATTGCACTGTCTTATACAAGACTAACGCCTTTAGCCTCAAAAACAAATCTCGAAGCTAGTTGGTTGCTTGCATACATTTACTTTTAAAGATGTCCAAGGTAGCTTCATCTGTAAGTCGTAGATTTTGCAATTTGTATGGGTATTCTATTGTTCTCTTTAAAATGTGTGTGTGTGTTTGTGTGTGTGTACTCGCTTCTTTAGTTCTCTGTATATCGTCAGATTTCTAGAATCTACAATATGAAGGACTTTCCTCCGCATCTGGGTTTGAATCCCTCTCAGTATACCCGTGGATATATGTGCTCTGTAGAATGGTATTGTGAGGTACTAACTAAAATGGGTACAGTGATTTGTGCTTGAGTTTTTGTCTATCTGATAAATATTTGCCACCAAATATAAAAAATGGGTGATTTAGTTATGAGGTCTTTATTTACATACCAAAACCTCTTGGGACGAGTAAATATTTTTTTATAGACTTATTTAGTTTCTCGCGTGATTGTGGCCTTAAAATTCAGTCCACAACTTTGGAATTATAACTAGTTGAAATCTCTGTAAGGCAATTTATAAATTTCGCTGAGTCACAAGCACAACAATTGGTCATTTCTTTTGTTGGTATAATACAACATAGTATATATGTCTTCCGTTAATATCCCCTTTTATTAAAACTTGGACACATTTTCGGGTCAACAATGACGGGCGAAGGCACATTAGTCTCAATCGCAAGATTTCTGCCCCTTCGTTTTGTTATTATAATTTATTTTCATACTTTTGTCGATTTTAAAAAATAGTATTAATAATAGATACTATGTACTTTATATGAAAGACCTTATATAGAAACACTGACGAAGTTTGCTCCAATATTCGTGCTAATTAGATTGCTCGAGCGCGTCGCATGTGTACACTCACATAGGTCACTTTTCCACTTGTTCTTGTGGTTGTTTTGCAGTCCTAGCTTGGGTTATACAAACAAAAGTTATGAGTTTCCATCCTTTCATATGTCCCCATCTTTTCTAAGTATCTGCAACAATGTCCCACATTTTCAGAAACAAGTTGTTCTTTTTGTTTCCGTAAATTTCACGTTTCATGCCCGACCACATCAGTTAGGTGATTGTACGATGTCATGTATGCTTTTCTTTCTTTCCCTTTGCTTCTGAGAAGGTCATAGCAATATGGGGTTTGACAAGGGACGAATTTATATTTATCAGTCATGTGACTTAAATTATTTTCAGAGAAGTGACATGAGAAACACGTGAAAATTGTTCAGGCGAAACTAATATATACGAATTGCTGATTAAGAAGGAACTGTTTAGGTGTTAATGCGGTGTTAAAGGTAATCAATGAGAGCATGGCTTGCAGTACCTAGGAGATAATCAGCATTTGATAATATGTATAAAATTCCAGCGGATCAGTAAACTATATGAACCTGGACAAACAGGAAAATATAAGACATTTTTTTTCAAGCGACAAATAAACTCATATTTTATATTTTTTATATACAACTCCATAATTCTTGTAAATTGATTTGTACAATCGAATCCTATGTTATACCAGCATTATCGTACAGAAATATATATGGGTCAAACAACGATTCGTATCCTCTGGCAAATACATCTTTCTTCTATTTTACGTGCAAAATATTTACCAGTGTTTTTTTTATGCCTTTAGCATTTATTTATTGTTTATGTTTCCATACTTTTACTGAGATTGGTGTTTGGTATGCGGCGTCTGATTCTCTCCTGAGGAACAACTTGTCGATGCTCGATAGAAGTGAAATTTTCAACAAGACTCCACCATTCCCCTTGAAGGGAAGAAAGGCCAGAGTTGTCATGATCCTGGTTAGTATTTCATGTTAACATTATAACATTATAACATTATAGTTAAGCCAGTCAATATCTTGCCGATGTCCATGAAGTTAACTTCTTTCGGAAGAGACCAGAAATCATGTGGCAAAATGACTTTCGAAAGAGTAGTAAAGTAAACGTATTTCGTAGCACGAAATTGTTAGAGGTGTAACCGAATGGGTCAATTTTGCCTTGTTGTGTCATTTTAAACAAATATGCAGGATGTTCATATTTGAAAGTTTCCTAAAAGGTATTATGAAACGAATACGGTTGAGTTTGTATGCAAAAATGCACAAACAAGTTAGATTATGCAACTTTAGAGGAACATGATGTATATATGTATGTTGCTAAATGTAGCTGACAAAACAACAGGCACACGTTTAAGGCCAAGCCAAAAGTTTGTGGACACTATTTACAGAAATGCAGCAAACATCGACATAATTGAATGTCAGCATAGTTGATACACAAAACGAGCCTAATTCTAAAATGTGAAAAATTATTGCATCTAGATTGCAAACTGTATTAATTTGTTACAAGGCTTGTTAGGATAACGAGCGCATCTTTAGGTCAGGAGTCGCGCCACATTACGTCGCTCGATAAAACTCACATAATTTTTTAAACGCTGTTAATTTTGGTTTTCTTCGTCATGAATATCCGGACTTTTGCATATCTCAGATCAGAATCCGTACCAAATTGTAATGCGACATTCATACTAATCTCTAACTTCACTAATGTCAATATTGCTCCTGCTAAGTACTTTATTCTGGTCTTCAAGTTCATTCATCATCCCATGTCAATAATTTTCCTTCCAAAAGTCAGTTGTGCAACTCACAAACAAGTAAACAACATGCATTTTCCTTTCATTTCAAGCATCTTCCTAGCTTTAATGGTGATTTCCAAAGGTTTACTTCAAATGTATGAGAGTCCGCTTCACTGTTTTTCATTCTAAGGCAGTATTTGTGTGCAAGTGTGATTATGTATGTCGGCATTAAGATTGTCTGAAAACGAAATTCGTCGGATTAAGTTAAATAATTTTCTAACAGAATGAGGTCAGAAATGAGTTGCGTCACTCCGAGAATGAAACATCAAAATAACGGTTATTTGGGAACGGCATTTACTTAAATGCTAAAATTTTCAAATGAAACGTTTATGTGTACATCGGCTGAGCCAAAGGAAAATTAAAATAAAGCAAACATTAAGGAAAATATTATATTTATTAAACTAGATTTGTATAGACCTTTTCAAAGCCATTAGCACATTCATTCAAAATTGATTGATTTTTCTTATGCCAAAGTTTGATTTGCAGGGATCAGTTTGTTGTATGTTGATATGCAGCGTCCCAAAACCTTTGAACCAACCTGAGTATTTTTATGGATGACAAGGCTGAACTTTTTGTGTGCTTTGAACAATTAGGCTGGGACTCTACGTCAATCCTGGGTTTATGTTTTTAGTCGTATGTATCTGAGAGAACTAAATTTGTGCCTTGTGGTTGTCTGGTCATCGGTACATTTTTTTAATTTTCCACAAGATAAGCGAAATTATATCTACTGCTACATCTCATCTAGTAAAACGTTGTGTTTACCTATGAAGCAGAAGTTGCAAATGAATAGCTTCATATGACAATGGCATGGGTCTCAACAGAATGAAATAACCCAGTCTGCCATATGCGTGCGAAATAGTGTACAATTGAATATAATCTCATTTAATGTTAAGCTTTCAAGCGAGATTGCATCGAGGTTTCTCCCAATTGATCTTTACAAGTACTGTTCAGCAGTCTAGAGTTTCATCCCCACTTCATATCGATCGATGGACTATTTTGACAGCTTTCAAAAGCTAAAACAACCACTTAAACGACATTAATTCTTTTAAATTATCTCAAATAAAGAAGAGCATTCACGTTATTGCTACCTGTTTCTCATAAATCTGCTCTTAGCACGCTCTCTCTCCCCTGTTTTCATCCGCTCAAAATCGATTATAGTATGAAAGCAGCCAGGCCGCAATGAAAAATAAAGATATTTTCTTTATGACACTCTTCGGAACCAACCAATGTGGAAATACAAAATATACCAATTTGTTTATAATCTAATTTTTTTGGTTAAATATATTTTATTGTCATAATATTATACAATGGGATTGCGTACAAGTTCTAACAACTTAAAATCTATTACAACCATCACACTTTCAATCTTGTTTTTCTTTTATCCTGAGGTCGAGTAAAGAAATGTGCAATCAAATTGGTCATATTTTTTATGGTACTCGGATGTATTTTGGTGAAGTCCCCTTGGATATTATCTTGAATTTATATAAGATTAATAAGTGGAAGAAGGATGCTGGTAGCTGTGGCAGAATCAAGTTTGAAAAGTACGACATTCAGCTGAACAGTCCCGTTGTGCTTCACGATTTTCGATAATAATGTTTGCCTTTGTGATATTAATGTTAGCCCTATTAATTTCGTATCTACTCAGGGGTTCATCTTAATGATGCTAATTTCGATTATAACCCGCAAAATAAGAACTTTCTTTATTCATATTATTTCTGTGTAATCCGAGGTTATAAATCATTATGTCTCAATAATTAATGTAATACATTAAGAAGTGAAAAGATACCTTGGATTGAAGCCGTCTTTAATTACATTCTGAACAAGATCGACTGGCACTATCAGCTAAGGAAGCTGTAGTATCATTAGCAAATCCAAGAAACAATACATACCATGATTTCCATTACACATAGAGAGCTGATGCAAAATCGCCAATTCTGCGACACAGGTATTGAAATAGCAATGTTTTTTAGTGTAATTACTTTATTTAGATTATTCTTCGTACATTTCCAGGAGAAACCTTTCACGATGTTCAAGCGGGACCACAAAGTGAGAATCGGGAATGACAAATACGAGGGGTTCGCTGTTGACCTGGTCCGCGAGGTTGCTAACATGTTGGACTTTGATTACGATATATATCTGGTGCATGACGGTAAATTTGGCAGCAGAATGCTAAATGGTGAATGGAACGGAATGATGGGAGAACTGCTTTCAGGGGTAAGAGTTGTTTTCCTTTGTTCCACAACAACATGAAAACTATATTATTATACATTTGGTTCACGGAGAGAAGGAAATTTCATAAGCATATTTTTAGAGTTGAAGCTTGATATTTCGACACAAGAAAGTCTATCAATTTCTGATATTTAAAAGTTTCCTCCCAGAAGAAAAGTTGAAAACATAAGTAGCATCAAGCACAAGAAAGACATTCAGTATTAGCAATGCAATGTCTTCATTTGTTCATTTACCAGATAAAGTGAAGCTGGAACTTCCAGCATTTACATGTAAAACCCTACAACTTTATTAACATTTTTAAAATAATAGAAAATTGATACTAATTATGTGTATATGATCTTTTGAGGCTTTTGGAAACAATATTAAAAGGAGAGTTTGCAGGTTTCAAAAGTTGCAGATCAATATCGCTCCTTCTTGCTTTGACCTTCGCTTCGTATCGATTATAGTTTTTAGGTAATCAAAATATAACCCTACAGATTATTTTACTAATTGATTAAATATTTTGTTAACTTGTCGTTGCTTGGTAACTGTTATTTTGGTGAAGTCCTGTTGGATATTATCTTGATTTGATATAAGATTAACAAGTGGAAGAAGGATGGTGGTAGCTGTGGCAGAATCAAGTTTAAAAAGTACGACATTCAGCTGAACAATCCAGTTGTTCTTCACCATTTTCGATATTAATGTTAGCCCTTTTGATATTAATGCTAGCCCTTTTGATATTATTGTTAGCCCTTTTGATATTAATGCTAGCTTTTTTGATTTTGTATCCACTCAGGGGCTCATGTTAATGATGTAAATTTCTTCTTTTTGAAAGTTTCATTAAGATTCTTGTTCACTTATATGTTTTAAGTAACGCTGGACTTTATTGTGTCATTGTTTTGATGATTCTTCGTCTTTTAGCAAGTTTGTCTGATTTTAATCTCCCTAGTCAGGTAACATTAATATCAATTATTGTGAAAGCTTCTTCATTTGGAGCATGAAGTAAAGGTTGAAGAAAAACAATTCAAATACACCTTACCATTTGTTCGCACGGACATATTGAACAGAAAAATATGTTTTCATTGCCTTTAAAACACCATGAAGTATTGCGATGCTCACAAAATGTCCAACAGGTAAGGAATGAAGTTGATACCTAAGAGTTTTTCTTTACACTTAAACAACGAATACTATAGATTTGGATTAAGCGCAGTATCTGCAGTGATTCTCAAAGGTAAACGCGATATTTCAGACGACCGTGGATGCCTACTGCGTAACTGAAGCATATTTAAATATTTGCAGAGTTATGCGCACAAAATCAATGACAACTGCGTGGCTTCTACAGATTTCGAAACATTTTGGGGTCCTAGACAAACCAGACTTTAGCTGTGATTGGTCATTTTTGCAAGACCTGCTACTGTCCTTACGGCCATATATATATTTCTACTAGTCAATTGTTACCAAACACTCACTTCACTTAATCCTCTGGCGCAGGCACGATTCACCTGCCTACAACTTACAGGTACTTAGACATAAGAAGCTGAAGGAACTGACAGCCGGTCTAGATTTTTGATAGTAAACCGTCCAGCTTCATTGTATATTGATTTGTCTCGGATATTTACAAAATACAGATTTGTTTGTTGTTTTTTTTTTAGCTTCATCTTTCTAACACCTAAAGAATAAATACTACCATAAACAATCACAATAATCAATTTGCTTTTCTTCACAAATTGACTGACATAGCTTGCAAAAATAAAAATTAAAATCGCGCATCAGAAATAATTTATGTTTAAATTTAATTATACAGATTAAAATGTTCTCTTTAGAAACAAGCCATACATTGGTTCACCAAATGTAACCAGATATTTTGAACGTAACAAGAGCATAATCAAGGAACAGGTTTGAATAAAACTTTTTAAGTGCAGACAGGGGATAGTATGAGACGTGGAACAGATGTTACCTGTACATCTGCTCTGTATATTGTCATCTCCTTTGCATGTTGTCATCTCCTCTACATATTGTCACCTCATCTGCATATTGTCATCTCCTTTGCATGTTGTCATTAAGAATCCCAATAGGACAAAGTCAAATGGTTGGATAACATTTTGAATTTTCAAAGTCAAATGGTAGGATAACATTTTGATTTTACAAAGTCAAATGGTAGGATAACGTTTTGAATTTACAAAGTCAAATGGTAGGATAACATTTGGAATTTACAAATATATGGTTTGCTTTTCTGACAGTGTTAACTTGTTTTATTGTGTGGATATTGTCTGATAACTTTTAAGTATTCACGGACAGAATGTTGGCATTATCTTACCATTAGTATTCGCTGAAGAGCAATGGTAGATACAATTGGGTTTTTCTCCTGAGGTCCAGACAACCTCAAGTTCAATGATTGAGAAATGTTTCTTATCTATAGAAAATATCAGCATCTCCTTCTCAAATGCCTGCTAATGAAAATGGGTAGAATACAAAATGTTTTTTGCAAATTAAATTTGAAAATCGTTAGAATATCCCCCTTGGTGACATTTGTTAATTTAAGTAGGAAACAAAGACAACAGCGTTCTGATATAAACGTACTGAGCATCAGCTGTTTTTTGACAATGTGCAGTCAAATGGCGGAATATGCAGCAATCTTCACTTTAAATACGTCATTAAACGATTGAATTTTGTATTAGAGGCAGATGCAATCCCCTTTCTATTACAAATCACTGATGAATAATCAAAATAAAAATTTCTCAGTAACATACACTTATATTCTAATATTGATCAGGGTTTAAAGCTTTACTGAAATATTGGTTACGTGATTTTATTTCTGCAATGTATCGCTTGAGATGCACAATGTGCAGTGATAGGGTACATGATTTTTAATTAAGAATCTTATTGATTTTAAATACTACATCTTCTCTCAATTGAAGAAGTGAATAAGAAAGCAAAATCAGTTTTTCCTAAACGTGACCGATCCCTTTGTTATGTGTAAGTAAGACCTAGATTTACGTCACAATATGAATGATTTTTGCTTGCTTTCCACAAGATGTTAAACAAGAAAAAAAACATTAACAAACACAAAGAAACATTTAAAAAAAAACATTAAATAAAATTAAATTCAATATTTATATCAAACATTTTGTATTACAAAACATTAAGTTGAACAAGATGGCGACATTTCTGAATATTTTAACAATTCCAAAAGATGCTCGATCAAAATGTTTAGATTATAGTGTTGGACTAAAATTACCAATATTTCAATCTCGTCTACAAATATCTTATATATTTATTAAATAAACTTTATGCAAAATTAAAAGTAGCATACATTCTTGATATCGATTAATTCTATATAAATAACATTAAATTCAAAACCATCAAATGTTTTAAAACAATTAATGGGCCCATGGCACTAAGTAAAATATATTTAATTTCTTATCTCATTCAACATGGATTTTGTTTTTCTTGTCAGAAGTGCATCACATTCTAAGGCTCAGACCACTAATGTTTCTTTGTTTTTTTGGGTTTTTTTTAATTTTTTAAATATTTTTTGTTGCTTGTTTGTTTGGGGGGAATTCATCGATGTTAACATCTGAGAAATGAAATAAAATTCTGAGCCATCACAATTGAGTGCAACGAGACATATTTTGAGATAAATGTCCCTAAAGTCGGTACCTGTTAAAGCTACCCTAATCAACATTCTCGCACTAAATAGACACATGATAATTTTGTCCTACGGAAATAATTCGTGCAAGTGCACAGACAGAATCTATTTTTTAAAAAGTGGAAGGTGTTGATAAAAGCATGGACAAATTAAAAAGAACAATCAACGCCGAATACCTACATTAGGAAGTATTAAGAAAACTGTCCAATATTCTCCGTTTTTAGAATGGTCCCCTGTTCAATTGCCAAGTATCGCTCTGAGCCCTCTGACGATGTGGTCATTATGGTCAAGACTGAGTGCTAAGGCTAATATGGGTTTGTGCCACAAGCTTAGTGTCATTTTAATTTGTGTAATATTATGATATTTTTTATTCAGAATGAGATTTACCCTTTGCAAATCTGTGGAAAAGATTTCTTGAGAAAACTGTGCAATCTTGATTCTAAGTTAACGGCACACGAATAACTTGTGATTATTCTCGTATGCAATTGAAGTGAATTTCATTAGGCGTTGTTGAAATTCTGTACTCGGGGTTTTAGTGTGCAGACGTTAAAAATGGTCGATGCTACATTATTTACAGTACAATGACAACCTATAAACAAGCAAATATGGCATTCCCATGCATGTTTCGCTATAGCGAAACAACAGAGGCTGCAACAAAAGCTACTGATACTGCTACAACAACAAGAACTTCTACTATAGTTACTACTACTTCTACTAATTATTTAAAATAAGCTTATAACACTTGACACTTGCTTATAAAAGAACTAAGAATCTCAATGATTTCCTTGTTAGTTCTAAATTATTAAAGAAACCATTATGAATGGTTCATCAACTAAATGTAATAGATCTAGATGTTCACACTGTTCTTTCATTAGTGAAAATACTTATTTTAGTAACAGTAATACCAAAGAAACATTTAAGATGTGTTACGATACTAACTGTGCAATATCTAATGTTATTTATTCGATAACAATTAAAATATGTGGCATACAGTATGTTGGACAAATCCGTCAGCAAGAACCAAAACGCATTAACAAACATAGATTTAACATAAAAAACATCATCGATCCATCTTTTCGTCTCATGTTGCCACACACTTTAATGACGGCTTCCATAATTTACGAGATTTTTCATTTGAGCCAATTTATATTGTTTATTCGGAAATGGAACGCCTGTTTAAAGACATATATTGGATTCACCGTTTGGATAATATCTATCCAAAAGGTTTAAATTCTAAGATTATATATGAACCTCATTGATAAATTCATAGTATTCTATTTCCCCTACTGCTTTATATATAATGAAAATTGACTAACTCATAACACTGGAACTGAACTTTTATAACGTTATTTATTATTTATAGAAAACTGACAAAAATATAAATACAAAAGTAATGTGCAATTTAAAAATGTATATCCTTCTCTATGGTCCTTCTTTTGAACTATTTATTTATCAAAATTAATCAAGAATACTTATCAATAATTGTTACGCACCTCTCGTAACAGGTGTACGATTTGGTTGGTTATCGTTATCTGGAGGATGATCGACCTCGGTGTTATTGCCCGGATCGAGTAGATTATAAAATAAAATATGAAATTTTACAGATGGGATAAATAGAAATCTGAGCAGATATATAGAACAGAATAACACGAGCCCCCATATGTAAAATATAACAATTTAATCAATTACATAGAGACAAACTGAAATAGTACATACCATTAGAAAGATATACTTCTTTTAGAAATCAATTACCGAATTTCAACACAAAAATAATTATGTAATTAGCCGATCTGTTTATATCGATAGAATTAGTTCATCAAGGAATCAAGTGAACAATCGAATCAATTGCCCAGCATGCCTGCATAACCTTGGTATTGCTGGTCACTCCCAATTCAACGTTGCTGCCAGGTCAAGGTTGATGTTCTCCCTTTTTGCTTCTCTCTCTCTTATCCAGCCTCTTTCGGTCCTCAAACTTTGTATGGGATGCCTCTTTTCTCTACCCTCTATGTTGATACTTATGCGTGCATCGATGGTTGGGTAGGTAGGTAGGTAGGTAGGTAGTTGGATAGGTGGATAGGTGGAGCTATTTCCCCTTTAAAAAAACATTGAAGTAACCTAAATTTTCTGTCAAATATCCTTCTGGAGTAGAACATTACCCCACTCTCGTTACGTCAGATATCGTCCTATCGGATTTCAAACAGATACCAAAGGCTATATGGTCAGGCCAAACCTGACAGATGATAAACAAACCTGGTTTCAGAAGATTAATGTACTTTCTAACGGCTATTCCATCACTAGCTCACTCTAACATCAAACGAGACATAACAGTTTCAGTTCACGTCTTAATTATACAAATGAATCAATGAAATTCAATTCATGGCTTAACTACATTAGTGGCAGTGAATACTCACTCAACTCTTTAGCATGCATGAAATCATATAAGACAGGTAAATTCACACAGATTCTCGCAGCTCATAAAGCAATGCATATGAAATTCTTAGAATACCTGATTCCTATAACAATCAAGACGACAAATTCAACAATTCGTCAAACTCGTATAAAGAAAATTGCTGTACGAATTCAGGCAAATGAACTCAAACAAATAGTTATACTCATATCAAGAAAATTAATGTACGAATTTAAACAAATAAATTCAAACACATAATTATTTTGATATCAATGAATATCATGAGATTGATGCAAATACCTTGCTTTCGAGACTCGCTCGCTTCTGCCGTCAGAATCGTGTACCTCAAATTCCAGACACCTGTCCCTTGAACAATTGTTTATACGAGAGAATTTTGTCTTATTGTGCTCGGAGTCAAGATCTCTTCCGACCTTTCACAGGAACTTGGACTGATTAAATTGTTCGATGTGGAATATTTAAAACATGAAATTTCGTCTGGGAAACACACCCCTTATTTAGCGTAGCAAATCAGGATTAAACATATCTACCCCCTTTTATAAATACACGTCCAACACGGTTAGCATAACCCTAGATTTCGCGCGCTATTTAAATAACCAATTCTGGAAAATTTCAAAAATGACACAACTTCAACTGGATTTACAAATAGTCTCTGCATCCTCTCAACTTTGGCATTTTCGATAACTAGAGCCCAAATTTACCTTCTGTCCGACCGTGATACAAGAAATGCTTAATTAAGAATCAATCTCACCCCAACAGGGACATTAAATAGCGATTTAATACGGTACTTTTCCTCATAAATCTAATTAATTGTTATCTGCCAAACTAATGTGCTATACAGAAATTCATTGACAGAAATTTGCACCTTTACAATAATATTATTTGTTTATTTTTCTAAATTCTGATATTATAAAATTTGACATTCTTAAAACTTTTGTACAAAAACTGTACAAATTGATATAATTCAACATTAGTTCTGAAATGGAACGTCTATTTCAGGAAACATATTGGATTAACCGTTTGGATACTGTCAGACTAAAAAGTTACAATTCTAAGATTATTTATAATCTTTATTAATTGAAAAATTCATAATATTTAATCAATTATATATATCTAAAGGGAAATAAACTGCTTGTCTCTATTTCTTTATATATGTACTACTTCTATTTTTTTTAATAAACCTAATACTACTTCTATTATTATTAAAAATACTAATACTACTTCTATTACTATTAATACTACTTCCGTTATTATTAATAATACTAATACTACTTCTATTATTAATAATAATTAATATATATGTGAGTATTAACATTGTTTCAGAACGCTACGATGTCAGTAGCGCCGCTCAGCATTAGCTCGGATCGTGAGGGCGCGGTAGATTTTACCAAACCCTTCATGACGCGGTACATCAGTGTACTCATGAAGGTTCCCCAGTCCGAAACTTCCTATTTTGAGTTCCTGAATCCCCTGCACCACACTGTTTGGATATGCACCTTTGGAGCTTTCGTTTTCGTCAGCATTATTCTGTACATCCTAGAACGAGTTGGGAGCATGCAGAAGAAGGACTACCCCTCTATATCTTTCAGGGAATGTATGTGGTTTGTCTTCGGTTCCCTTCTACAAGGGAGCACAGATGCCTCCCCCTCCACGATTCCTGGACGCATCCTCGCCAGCTCCTGGTGGTTCTTTGCCCTTATATTGATTTCGTCTTACACTGCAAACCTGGCGGCCTTTTTGACGGTGAAAAAAATTAATACGCCCATCAAATCTGTCACGGACCTGGCATCACAAACCAAAATCAAGTACGGGACTGTCAAGCATAGCGGAATCATGTCGTTTTTCAAGAACACAAACATTGAACATTTCTCCAAGATGTGGGCTCAGATGTCAGAGATTGATCCAGACTCTATGGTCAGCACTACGGAGGAAGGCTTCAGAAAAGTCAAGCAGGGCAACTACGCCTTCTTCTGGGACACTACCGTCAACAAGTACATGACAATCGAGGACTGCGAATTCATGGAGGTCGGGCCTCCTTTTGACCCCAAGGGGTTTGGCATAGGGGTTCCTCCTGGCGCCACTTACAGGGAAGACCTGTCCATGACCATTCTGAAGTTAAGTGACACGGGCAAACTACATGAAATGGAAAATACGTAAGTTTATTTCTAGTTTGTCTCGGATCGTTTCTATTCTCTTATTTTCGGATATGCAGGTATATTATTTCTCCAATTAAAGCAAGTACTCTTAGCTCAAAGAAATCTACCAGATTTGTGTTAATTGTGTTGCCAGTTCTGTAAGTATCCTCCAAGCAGATTAGAAAATCTTAACTTGCATGAGATGCTGCCGAATTCACCTAGATAGCAACTTCATCTGTTTTAAATGTACATCTGGCACAACTATTGTTTGAGCAATATACTAAGACTGTAGAATTATTAATCTCTGTCCTTTCATAACCACACGCCCTCGTCTTATGATCTCAACCAAGAAAATGTTGCCATGTGGTATTGAACACTGAAATATTGCACAGCCATATTATTGCGACAATCTTCTGCCTCCCATAAACTATACGTAACAGCTTAAACATGTTTACTCATGCTAAATCTTATAAATGATACAGAGAGAGCTTATTTACGTCTGTTAAATGAAGTGTACTTTTGAACCTTTTGCTTCACTCCCCATTACTATCGCACATCTATTAATGCAAAGGTGGGATGCTCTAAATAAGTTCATAGTAGATTGCTGTACCCAAAAAAAACATTGTCTGTTTTGGATGTGTTCTCCTTATAGATGGTGGGGAAGGCGGAACTGCCCTGACTTATCAAAGCCTTCTACTGACGAGACGTCAGAACTCCAGATAGAAAACGTGGCTGGGGTGTTTTTTATCCTGCTGGGCGGGATGGCTGTGGCCGGAGTCGTGTGCCTTGCAGAGTACTTTGCTAAAAAGATTTCAAGAAATGTCAAAAAGGTACGGCGAAGGAACAAGGGCATAAATTTGAATGCCCTATAAAGTTTATTCAAATCTTTAGCTCTATACTTTCCTGTTTCCTTGGTAACAAATAGTGGCTACGATTACGCATACAAAATCTTATATCATAAAGTGCTGCAGCCTATCTTTACCGGTCACCTGTTGGGGCAAAGGAAATTGGGCACATGAATGGAGGTGACATTTTAAATGAGTTAATATATATTTTTGAAAATATTATAGTTTAGAAAACCTGACACTTAGTGGATATAAAGGGTGGCTGTTTGAGAGAGGTGACCGTTATGGAAGGTTACATTGTGCTTGTCCACTTTGCTAAACGAAGAAATTAATAATAATAATAATAATAATAATCATCATCATCATCATCATAATTATCATAATCATATTAATATTATTATTATTAATATTATTATTTTTATTTTTATTGCTGTTGTTGTTGATAATGAAAGTGAGGATCGTTATTATTATTATTATTATTATTATTTTTATTGCTGTTGTTGTTGATAATGAAAGTGAGGATCATGATGTTGATGATGGTGGTATTATTATTATTATTATTATTGTCGTTGTTATTAAATTCACTGCTTGGTCCAAAAAGTAAGTAAACTTTGTGAAGAAGTCGTCAAATTGTAGTTAAAGAAAAAGGCCAACGTTCTAAGTCTACTAGCCGAGATAAAACATGGTATATATGTGTAATATGTTTTTGTCTGATGATCATAGAATATAAGAGCCTAAGGTATATTGCTTAAAAATGTTTCCTCACATTTTGATCATAGAGGTTGTTTTTTTCCAACTCCTGGTTTTTTGTACAAATACCATTGCGAATTTCCATTTCTTTACGAAATGATAAGTGAACAATAATTGATCACTTGCAGTTTTTGCTCATTTTTTTAAATATTTTTTTTTTATTGTCATCATGACTTGGTTCTTTTAAAACAGGGAGATTGATTTAGTAAAAGGTTGTTTTATGTACTTCCCTATATTTTCAATAAGATGTCAGTTGAAAGAAAAGACAAAATATAACAACACCTACTGTGACATACGAAGTGTTTAGACAATTTTTGTCGTATAAGTATTTTCCTGTACGCCGAGCAACAATCAATTTCATGCACGTATTGGCTTTGGAAATGGAAAGCAAATGAATCATTCGAAGTTATTATTCTTTTTTTGTATTCTTTGATTTATTATGTAAATTTGCATAGTAATAGATATGCGAGGGATCAAATGCCCAGCAGCTGAAAATGATTCCATATAACGGATCAATGGAAATGGGCATATTGAGAAATGATTTTTAACACTAATAATTATGTAAAACAATCATATTACTAATTCCAGTCATTTCCACGTGGACATGCTGCAAATGTGTGCACTTAAATATCGATGTAATCCACACAAATAGTATTTACTCGGTTATTTTAAACTACTTGTTTATCTTCCTCATACCCGTTGTTTCAGTTAAACAAAACCAAAAGCTCTTTTTATATGTCTTTGGTTTAAAAAATCCAAATTGCCGTCTTCATCAGTTGAATCAGAGATTTAAAGTGTATACCCAGTATCAATACTTATTCACGATGCAATATTTTGCCAGAGAAAAGAATATTCAAAATCAAATACTTCACATCCATGAGTCAAAATTTGTATTTAACGTGTTGAAGGTGTAGATGACCAACTGATATCATGTCACAGTATGCCAACAATTTGCAAAAGCGTCGAATCTCGTAGAAACTAAAAAAGCACACAAAAGCATTGAAGATACATTCATTTACTTCACTATTTAAAGATAAATATATTAAAACATATGAGATGCGTGTTAACCCTTGACATAATGATCCATTTCCTTCGTACCGTATGCAAAGTTTATAAAATGGAAGAACTTGCACGGATGCTCATTTCAAAAGAAATTTATAAACAATTCGATCCTTGCCAAGCAAAAGATTTAAATAATTCGAAGAGCTTCATTAATTTTATTTGAAATGGGCACAAAATATAGGATTATATTTACAACATGACGAAGACTACCGATTTTATTTGACGACACAGCAGCATAGGGTAATGACATGATCTTTAAATACATTCTGATGCCTCTGCCATTACGCCTTTGCATTATATGACGTCTTGGCTTTATTTGTGACTTCATGAGGTGCTATTATACGTGTTACGTATAGAACAAAAATATTATATGGATATGTTAAACTAATCAACACGGTAGCATTTGGTTAAAGCCAAAAATATAGTTCAAAGGAAGACACTTTGACGACGTTCACCCTCTAGACTGTCACATCTGAAATGTATATATTTTTTTCACTCTTTGGATAATATGGTGTAGTGAAGAAGATCTCTTTAAAAAAATGTTAAGTAAATATAAATATCACCCACGATTAAGTCAATTACAGGTGATTTAAAATTTTTGCCTTTATGACGTCAACTATACTTAAACGTTGCAATGTGGTGTTTGAGAACAGCATTTTGTGCTTATAAAGTACCATTTGTATATAATTCGTGGTTGATCTTTTCTTTTTGTTTTGTTTTTGTCCGTTTTAACGGCACCTTTAACACAGTATTGGCTAATTCATGACAAGGAAATGGGAGCTAAGTGCCTTTCCCAAGGACACACCGAGGAAGCCGACCTAGGCGAACCTTTGTGGGTATTGAATCCGCAACATTTGGATTACCCACTTAGCTACGGCGGCTCCCCCATCGTGGTTGCTCTACTGATAGTGTGAATGAGCATGTAAGAATAACGACCATACAGTGTAATACAACAACAACAACAACAACAATAATAATAATAATAATAATAATAAATAGCAACAAGTAGTAGTAGTAATAATAGTAGTAGTAGTAATAATAGTAGTAGCGATAGTAGTAGCAGTGTTGTTCAAAAAAAGTAGGTAAAATTAGCGAACAAATTGTCACAATTGTAGTTAAGGGAAAAATCCAACGTTTGTGGTCTACTAAATAACATAGTATATGTGTATACTCTGATTGTTCAGAATTTTTGTTATCTCTGTTTACAATTTTATCGGATAGATTTCGTTCATTCTACAAAGAACCTTTGTAAATATGTATTTTATTCAAATTATCATTGAACAATATATAGTCACATGCAGTTGTCATATATTTATTTTACAATTATTGTTATCACGACGTGCTTCGTTTAGAGCAAATGAGATGAATACATTAAAAGACTTTCTTTTCCCATGTACTTACCGATAATTTCAGTAAGAAATTAAAGACAAAATGTTACAATATCTACTGCGGCCCAGGATGTGCTTAGACATTGTTGTTATATGGAGATTGGTACTACACACAAACAAGGATTGATTGTATGCACGTATTGGCTTCGGAAATGGTAAACATGTTATCAATAGTTATAATATTATGTTTGTTCTTTAAGTTGTTATGTAAATTTGCATAGTAATAGCTATGTGTGGGATTAGATGCCCAAAGGATGAAAAGGATTCCATTTAACGGATCTATAAAAATGGGCGCACTGAGTAATGATTTAAATAATTGATAAATGTATAAAGCAATCAAGTCATGGACTTCCAGCAGCTGCCACATCAACTTCCAGCAGCTGCGACATGGACATACAAGAAATGTCTGCACATATTATCGGCGTTATTTTTACACAAATACCCTTTACAAATTATCTTTTACAATTTTGTATTGTCCGTTGTACCGATTATTCGCAACTGGATAAAACTTAAAGTTCTTTGTAAATGTATTTTGTTTTACAATATGCATATTGCTTCCTCATGAATCGTATCGGAAATTTAATTTTTTTCCCAATAGTTTGCCCGCTAATATAATATGCAACCCATTTAATGCATGTCAAGGCATCAACAATAATATGTTGTGCTATGATATCCTTTCACAGTATGACCAACACCTTGCAGAATCGTCGACTCTTGTAGCAGAATTGAAAAACCTCCTCCTCACCTTCCTCTCCCCTAAAAAATTGACGGCAATCTGAATTAATTCACTACAGATAAATAAGCCTAATATTTTATTGCTATATGTCTTGACTAGGAAATACTGATATAATTGTCAAACAGACTTCTAAAAATCTGATATTGGTAGCTCAATTAAAACTCAGAGTTAAAACCAAACGTATGGTACAAAGAAAGATAGTTTGACTACATTCACGACCTTGTCACATCTAAAATATCTCTTTTTCTCGTGCATGTGATAATCTGATGTACGTAAGACCATTTTTGTTGAAATAAAATCAAAATACTGAGTAAATATCACACACACACAAGATAGTTTTTAGTTTATTTTACCTGCTCGTCTGTATAACGTCAGCTATACTCCAAGGCTGGAGTTGCAAATGGTGTTTAGGAACCGCTTTTTGTGCTTATAAAGTCCTCTTTGGAGGTAATCCGTGATTCATACTGCTTGTGTGATTGAGCATGTAAGAATAACGTTCATAAAGGATTTGCTAATTTCTAGCGCTATATGTCTGAGAAATCGGAAAGGATTTGCAAATTTCTAGCGCCTTATGTCAGAGAAGTTGGGAAAATATTTGCAAAGTTCTAGTGCCATATGTCTGAGAAGTCGGGAAAGGATATACTAATTTCTAGGGCCGTATGTCTGAGAACTCGGGTAGAGCTGACTTTGAACTCTTGGCGGAAACCATTTTTTTTTTTTGTTTGTTTTGTTTTTGTTTGTAGCATGTTTTTAGCATCTTAAATCCTGTACGATTCTTATTATAATGAGGCTAGAGAACATAGCATAAACTTTATTTTGAAAATACATGGCTAAAGCAATTTATAGCTACAGACGTTCGGACGCAAACAAGTCATAGTGTAGAAGATAAGTAACATAATTATATTGATTAATATATATATATATATATATATATATATATATATATATATATATATATATATATATATATATAAAGAAAACAAAATTAACATTAAATTACATCAACTTTAAAGACCAAATTATAATGAATTCTATTAATCTTAGAATGCAATTTAATCAATAATTACTTATACACAATAAGTTATAATATTACTCTTTTATTTCTTATCAAGAACGTCGATTTGTTCATGCAGAACCATAAACATCATGCAATTAGTAGTTTACTGTATATTTGATCGGCTGATCCATTTGTCATATTGTATTAATTAATTTGCTATAGCACATTATCAAAGGCAAAACTCATTGAAAATTTCATTGAAATCATCTATTGAAAACCACTGAAGTCTGTCTCACGTGATTGTGCAAATTGACATTGCCCAAACGCATTATATGCAGAAAGGAGTGGTGGGAATTTTCAATTAAGTTGACAATCATAGCCACTAGCTGGTGACAAGAATTAAATATGAATTTGATACGTTATTCAGTTTCATCTGACTGATTATATTGCCATCAATGATAACCGTGAATAATAACTATTCACGGAAATGGCATTTTTTAAAAGGTTACTCTCGGGAAAAGGCAGCTGTGTCATGATAAGTTGATAATTCTGAGCCTAATACACCTTTGAAAATATGTATGATTAGTTCGATAGAATTCTTGTACAGCTTGATTATAAAAAATGATTTGTTTATTGTGTGTCAGAACTGATACAAGGTCAACCTTCAATACCACATGCGGCAATATATAACCTTTATCACCGAGAACAGCGTGTGTGTATAAAATGGGACACTTAAGTACTGAAATACTGCGTCTTGCGTTTCACTTCCACAGTTACAGAACAGAAGAATAACATCCCGCAGATATTCAATTTTTAACTTTTTCGTAAAATCAAAAGATCGCATATTCGACATAATGCACAATATGTACTTCATGAATACCTTTCAACCAGCAAGTAAATAAGAAAAAGACTGCTGTGATTTACAGAACTTCAGTATCGATCTAGTGTGATGACGATATTTACTTAAATAAAATTAGCAAACATGTTATTCAGAGAAAATACATTTTGTGTCTTTATTTATTTATTTATAGATAATTTATATAATTATTTGATTATTCAGTACACAGTTCCGGCTTGCTTTGATCTAAATCAATGGAAATAATTTATTCAGTTTCTTATCATGATCTATAACTTCTCTGCTAATCGGAAAATGTTTTGCTTTCACCATGAAAATTTTAGAAAAAATAAAACGGTACTATCACCATTAAGAACGCTAAATGAATTACAATGTTGCATCTACAATGTAATGTTGAAATGTCCATTATTACTTTTCTGGGAAATATAAATCCCTGTTTGTTACTTTGTGCTACAGATCACCGCTTGTGATACACCACCGCCTTTCAATATAGCTGTGTTTTATGTAAATTATTGCTGTATCATTAAATTAATTGTTCTGCTTATGAACTAAATCCATTTGTTAAAACAGTTATATCTTAACTATTCTACTTTCATCTCTTCTATTACAGGAAAAAATAAGTCGCATGAACGAGAAGGAACGAGAGAGTTTCCTGTAGCGTGCAACTTCTCATCTGCTGTCTTGCTACTCCGTGATGTGTGTCTCACTCTGAGTTCGAACCTATCTAACAGTTGGCCAGCATTACTAACAGATTCCATTAAATCTCCTGTATTGAGGTCCTGATTGAATGATACAAATGACAAACATTTTCCACCAATCTGTACAGTTATTGTCATTGACATACATACGAGACGTTTTTCCATGGTCAATCAATGACAATGGCCAATATTCAATTGTTGTTACATCGAGGTTATTTGGGCAAGCAGTCGCATAACCCTTAAAAAAATAGACATATAGCTTTGCTCGTAAGAGGCACCCAGGATGGTGGAAAGTATAATTTACACTGTTTGTAAAATTATATTGATCAAAAATCTAAAATATCTGGCAAGACACAATTATAAAAATGAGTGTATGTGTGTGTGTGGACTTGTACGTCTAGCACTTTGTTTCGGGGGGGGGGGGTCTAATGTGAATAGGGCAATATTAGTCTTCATATATGTTCCTCCTTTCAATTGAGAATAACACGTTCCTCCGCATATGTCCATCAGGAATCCATATTTATGGTACAGAAGTAGTCCATGGTATCACTCTTTCAGCACGCTTTCGGAACTGGGAATTGAGAACTTTTGCTCGCTTGAAACGTTTAGTTTGCTAACTTATTATTATGCGTGTTGTTCCAATGAGTCTGAAGACACTGTAGTGTAGCCTGCATGTGTGATACATCATTTCCATGCATGAATTACTCACTGGCACGTGACATTTTGAAGTATTTACTGGATTGCATAATTAGTGTTTGAGACATCAGTCGTATGATTTTGAAGTTTATCGGGGACACAATGATGGATTTAATTTTACTCACCCAATAAGTGTTTGAAAAACGGTCGTTTTGAAGGTTTTCGGAGACACGCTGACGGATATCTTTCTTTTTGTGTCTTTTTTTTCACTCAATGGAAGATGATATGAACATATCGTGTTGCACGGTGTATATCGTCCCTCATTTCTGAGTCAAACATTATTACTTAATACTACTACAGAGGCTGAATATCCCCAAGCTTATTAACCTTGATATTTTAGCAAATATAGACAGGAGGTTTTTTTTCGGGGGGAGGGGAAGTGCGTGTATGTTTGACTACAGTTGGTTACTCTAAGTCAAAGAATAAAACAAATTGGATTAGCCGTCCAAACGAAGGTCGTTCTAACATAAAAGGAACTGGTATGCTTGAATGGGTGCAGATTTTAGAGATATTAGTATTAAATTGTAAGCATCATCTGAACCAGTGCTATTTGTAAATACTGTTGTTTCTTTGTTCTTTTTCTTGTTGGTGTATCTTTCTTTTTTTTAAATTTTTTTTTACTACAAGATGTTGATATAACTTCAACCTCTACTATTTAAGTCAAATATTATTTAAATTATTGTACATTTTGTTTAATATATTACTTAAGCTGCACTCTTATGTTTATTTCGTAATTTCAGAACTAGACGAAATAGAAGCTCAGTGTAAAATGACAAAAGTTATACATGGATACGTATCTTCCATCATTTTGGTTAATGAATTAGTATCAAAATATATCCCTCTGAATAACTACCCGCATATAAGTATTGAATTCCACCGACCTGCAGTCTCCAAAATGAGTTAAAAACACATTTTAAATATTAATTTCAATGAACCACAGGTTTATGTTTCTTAAAATAGATAAGGAGCGGATCCAGAAATATCGTTTAAGGGGGGGGGGGGGTAAACAAGTAAGCAAGGAGTCTGTGGGACGGAACCTCTGTGGGGGTTCAGGGGGTGAAGTTTTGCATATTAAGCGTTTCCAGAGCATAATTTTAACCATCTGTTAAGGAAACCTACTCTAGGAAACTTTCAGGTTGTTTTGCGCTCATATCAAAGACTTGGGGGGGGGGGGGGGCGCCGGCTTCGCTACCATTCCCCATGTCTGCTCCTGTAGATATTCAGTCAAACAGTATGGATTGGAGAAAAAAGAAACATTCTTGAAACAGCATGTCTGTTTCTGTTATATACCTCTTGCCAAGCAGATGAAGACAATACAATAGTTGAAGGTCATTATTGAATCAATCAAAGGATACATTACACTGACAGAACGGAGAAAATCTCTGTTAGGATGTAAATATCTCTTTAAATACTATCCTTTTTTTCTATTTTTCTATTTTTTTGAGAAATTATTTGAAAATGTCACGTTCAGCCTCATTCGCAGCTAATTGTACAGTGTTAAAGCAGTTTTGTGCCAGACGATGCCTATCGCCTGACTGAGATAAAATATGGGAATCTATTTAATTTGTGCGTGGGTTAGAATGGATTTGTTTCAATTCAATTTCTATTCATTTACTCTAAGATTATAATAAGAGGTTAATAAAAAAAGAAAGCAGCCAGATTTAACAATTCAAGACTTTAAATATATTCAAAAACATTATATCGAATAAGAAATTTAGAATAAACTTTTTAAACCCCCACCAAAAGACAATCAAGAAAAAAGTAAAGAGCAACATGTTTGGCCTCTGAATACTTGGTCATAGCAACAACACTGGGTCCAAATAAACATAATGCAAGCTATATATGAAATTCAAATTTGCTAACGATGTTAGAGGAACTGGTGTGTACTGCACCTGCATAAATAAATGTGTATGGGAAATTATATAGGTTCGTTAAGTAAAATGTTTGTATTTACATAAAGCTATTTTTCAGAAAGCTTTTGTTAATCTTAAACATTTTCTACATACATCACTACTTGAATTACTCTATTATGTGCATTATTTCTAATGAACCAGCAGTCAAACGCCTGAAAATGTAAAGTGTATATATATATATATATATATATATATATATATATATATATATATATATATATATATATATATATATTAGTTGTTTAATATGTTCTAAAGCTGAATTGTAACATTAATTAAAAAACGAGTAAATATTTTGAGTGCCTTATAATTGGTTGATGGCATATACGTTTCTATCTACAATTTTTTTAAAGCTCATACATATTTTATTTTGCATTTTCATTTGCACATCACTAGTCATGCCATCTTTTGTCTGATGTTATTCAATATATTCTAAGACATTTTGATATATTTCTCATTTATTAAAGACATTTTGATATATTTCTCATTTATTAGTGACTTTTCTTTCCAGAATAACAATTCGATAAATCTTACAAAAGTGTTTAAAATAGTCTTTCTTTCTGTTTAAAACAGGACTTCAATAAATTTTAGACTAAGATTCTATGACTATGATAATTCGAATATAATGTTCGACTAAAGAAAAGTTATGATGTGTTAAATGCTTTTGAAACACGAGAAGGACATTTTAAAATGTTATAGATGTACTAGTGACTTTGAATGACTTACTCGTGTAACTAACATACTGTTATGTAAAATATTGCATTTATACCATGTGGAAATAAGGGCAATATGACCTATGCAAATTTGTTTCCAATGTAGTGTCCAAGTTAGTACCTAACATAAGTAAGATTGTGTTGGTGCATCTGAACTTGTAACGTATGCACTGGATTTGATCAAAAATGTATAAAAAAGAAGTAATTTGTAAGGAACCTAATTAGTGTAGTTATACCTTCTATATAACTTTTGCAGGATCATAATTTGATCTGACATTTGCATCGCTAAAGATGTAAAGAGATGTTTGTTATCTATGCTATGCCTCATTAGGGTCTAAGAGATTTAGATTAGATGGTGAAGTGTGAGAAGTTTTATATCTGGTAGCGATAATATCTTAGAAGAACGATGATGAAATTGTAATATCTTAGAAGAACGATGATGAAATTGTAATATTTTAGAAGAACGATTATGAAATTGTAATATTTTAGAAGAACGATGATGAAATTGTAATATCTTAGAAGAACGATTATGAAATTGTAATATTTTAGAAGAACGATGATGAAATTGTAATATTTTAGAAGAACGATGATGAAATTGTAATATCTTAGAAGAACGATGATGAAATTGTAATATCTTAGAAGAACGATGATGAAATTGTAATATTTTAGAAGAACGATTATGAAATTGTAATATTTTAGAAGAACGATGATGAAATTGTAATATCTTAGAAGAACGATTATTAAATTGTAATATTTTAGAAGAACGATGATGAAATTGTAATATTTTAGAAGAACGATGATGAAATTGTAATATCTTAGAAGAACGATGATGGATTTGTAATATCTTAGAAGAACGGTGATGGAAGCGATAACATCTTAGAAGAACGATGATTAGTTTGTAATATCTTAGAAGAATGATGATAGATTTGTAATATCTTAGAAGAACGATGATTGGTTTGTAATATCTTAGAAGAACGAAGATGGATTTGTTATATCTTAGAAGAACGATGATGATATTGTAATATCTTAGAAGAACGATGATGGATTTGTAATATCTTCCGTGTCAGTATTATAATTTATGATATAGTCATAAGTGCGAATTACGTTTGTCAGGTGTACTTTCATGTATACATTTGCTTTCTTGTTGTATTCTTGCAATAAAGTCCTGACTTTTATTCTTTTAGTTATTTTCTCAAGGTAAAACCTAGTATGCCATACTTTGCCAGGGACACTCATTGATCAGAAAAACTTAAATTGGATGATTTTACATGCAGAGTGCGTACAATCACAAACTTATATTACTCTGTACTAATTATACACATATATATATATAGAGCCAATCTTTTCCCGTCAATAGTAAAAAAAATGTTTTTTTATTAACAAAGGCAATAATTAATAGCAGTTCTTCTCACTGAATTTGGTAAAGAAGCATTAGTTATGTCCTCGCTGTGAAAGCGTTGTCACATTGCTTAATGTTATACTATATTTCATTTGTATTTAATCCAGCCATGTACTGAATTGTACTGAACTAAACAAGACTTTATTGAAAAAGTCATACTCATGCCATACATATATGACATATTAGTGAAGTACATTTTAGGTTGTATAATGTAAGACGTTATCATTGTATTACTTCTACAAGTATCACACATGTATTATAAATAAGAGATATATATATATATATATATATATATATATATATATATATATATATATATATAGAGAGAGAGAGAGAGAGAGAGAGAGAGATAGAGAGAGAGAGAGAGAAAAAATCAAGCAGAAAATCAGAAAGAGAGTGAATACGGAGTATCTAGACATTATAAATTTAAGGAGTGTCCAAAGAAAAGTGAACTTCACCTATCAAATATTCAATGAGATTTCTGTACAAACCTAATGACAACAATTTAAATTAAATCTATTTTGATATATATTACAGCTAATACATGAAAGTTTTAAATCAGCATATATATATATATATATATATATATATATATATATATATATATATATATATATATATATATATATATAATGACACCACAATTGATAACTGCGCAAGTAGAAAAGAGTTCCGCAACGTTTCGAGCTAAACAAGCTCTTCGTCAGGGGAAAAAATAATTTGCATTCACAAAAAAAACACCAAGCTCAAAAGCCAAGAAGAATTCTTGACTCCTACATGTTTAAATGACTGGGAAATAAACGAACAAAGGATAAACAATAGAATAAAGAAAGAAGACAAAATTTAAAAAAAAAACGGTATAAAACGGGCAAACTACATATCTATGTTATGCTGTCATCAGCCCAACAAAGTTGTGTAAAACAAATTCAAAGTGTTTATCGCGCATATCACGCAGAGGACCAAAGCGTTTTGACCTAACTACAGGCTTAGAACAAAGGACTGACACCATGCGCGGCGATAAATTAACGCCATCATCAAAATGTGCATAGCAAAGTATATTGCGGTAAAGTTATCCATGGAGGTACTAAATAAGTATGTCAAGAACATGGTATAGCGGGATACTGGACAAGAGTTCAAATAATAATAATAATAATAATAATAATAATGAGAAGAAGAAGAAGACAAAACGAAAAAGAAGAATACCAATAATACATGTAAACAGTTACGGAATATTTAATAGGGTAAATAGTATTGCAAAAAATGCGTTCTTCTGACAAAAATTGATGCCTGGCTGTGGTTTTTATAAGATTGCAATAGCAAGTTTAGACTTTTCATTTAGGCCTAACTCCCTATAAGTTTTCAATTGAAGTATTCAGTATCGTTCATTAAGTGTGTGTTCTATATCGGTCCACCCTAGTTTAGAATCAATTGGTAGCATCTCGAGGGACTCGACTGAATACCAAGCTGAGTTGTAGTGGTTGGCGAGTTTCGCGTTGATTTTTGTAGCGAATCTGGCTTTTGTGGTTATTCATATCTATCTATCTATCTATCTATCTATCTACACACACACACACACACACATATATATATCGAGACCTATATTCATGTCTAATTCGTCTAATTTTGCATCAAATATGCTTCAGATTTTCACTATTAATTTTGTTTGTTTGTCATTCAATCTTGTTATTTCAAAACATTCGTGGGTGCCAGATTTTCATATCCCAGATTTACCTGCCATATGTAAGTATTGGTATAATGGTATGATCAAATACTTCTAAGTGCAGATCCAAAGGCAAATCAAAGTTTCTTTACATTCAAAGCTGTACGTGCTTGATCAACAACATGATTCCTTGTCTTGAAAAATCTCATCTATTTTGAGAAGAAAACACCGAGATATTTATAATGATCAACTACTTGTAAACTATAACCATCTAAAAAGAATTGTTGACTGCTTGACGTTTCTGACTCCAGAAGCCATTATTTTGGTTTTACTATTATTAATATTTAATTTCCAATCCATGTAGTATTGTAGAAAATAATTTAAACTCCTTTGGAGTTGTATTTTGCTGTCAGCTAGTATAACAGTGTCAGCTGCATAAAGAAGACCTCGAGTAGAAGACTGAAGGACTCACAGTACTATAATATATGGAAGAAGTGGAACCAGTCTAGAAATGGGTGAAGACAAATTGAGTATATATGGGTTTGGCTGTTCACGATTGGTTGACAATGAAAGTAAAAGTTTAGTGACAAGAATCTTTTGAGAGTTTATCCTAGTTGTAACTGAAAAAATAGAGACCATATTTTAATGATTGAATTTCAGTCCTTTTACAGACTTGAGTTTGGAAAAGACATTTCTGAAATTAGCATCTGACTCTTTGGTGCGGAATTGAAAGCACGTTTCAGACACATGTAGATCCATAAAATGCCGCGGCTCATATTGTTTTCTCTACACAGAAGCTGTCATCAAGGATATGTCTATACTGATAAATATAGGTTTGATCATGAGCGTTCAGAAATTTAAAGTTATTGAATTTTTAATAACATGGTACTTGCATAGGTTTACTATGGGAGCTGAATTAGTATTGTGAGTCCTGAAAGCACCGTTTGAAGGGACGGGTAACTCTAAACCTATTTGCAACATGTTGTGCAAGTAAATTAGTAACCAAATCTCATGCAGGCGATCGGCCCAAGAAATAAAGAAATAAAAAAGATGATTGCATGTAGTAACAAATCAGGCATTAATTAACCAATCTTCTTGTACTAGTAACAGTGGATGTTACTCAACGTAATCAAGGGTTACGCCAATGCTATTACCCAAATGCAATACACGGATCTAGTTAAGATGGAAGGAAATAATAATAGATCATAGTGCAAATATAATATAATATAATATAATATAATATAATATAATATAATATAATATAATATAATATAATATAATATAATGTACTGTTTGTAATGGTCAGAAATATACTTTTTATTTTTAATATAATTTTTTCTATGACTTCTTAAAAATAAACATCATTTATATGTCATCTGAAATATTTGTAAAGATTACTTGGTATCGTATATTTGCTTTCATCGTGCAACTTCAAATGACACGACCCTATCTACATATCTATCAAAATATGTGTGTGTTTCATCGTGTACATGGACACAAAGGCCAGTGAAACAGACCAGTTGGCTATCAATAGCTATTTAATCTAAAGAACTTCAAAAGCAATCCATTACACTCAACAAATATCACCTCATGGTTACATTCAAAAGCAATCCATTACACTCAACAAATATCACCTCATGGTCACATTCAAAAGCAATCCATTACACTCAACAAATATCACCTCATGTTCACATTCAAAAGCAGTCGATTACACCCAACAAATATCACCTCATGGTCACATTCGAGATCTCTCAGCTATCTTAAGTGCTTAAATACAGTAATACTTTCGGAAATGAATAAAATCCAATATTGATATCATAAAAATATTCTCGCAGAGCATAACATCTTCAACAAGGTCACACTTAGATCATGTGACTTACAAGAGGAGTGTAGGTAAGTCGCATGACGAACGACTAAAAATACACAACTGAGTAAAACAAAACAGCGAACATCCTCTGCGTCAAGAGTTAAAATGCAAATATTGAATTATGATCCAAATATATGAAATTATTGAATGAGTTTTTGTGTGGTTTATTACATGTGAAAATTATCCCTCAAAATATGGCTACATTTTAATTAAGCCACGCCGATTCGTCAGTCGTTCGGCAGAATTTATTTTCGGCCCAAGAGCGATAAATACTACAATTAGCGCGGTTAATAAACATTTGTATGCATAACAGACACTGGTAATTAGGTGACTCGCAATGCACACTATGAAAATTTGGCCAAAAGAGTTAGCATGGTGACTAGAAAAGGTTTATGAGGGAATACATTTCATTACATTTTAGGTTACAGGGGTGTATTGGGTTCAAGATGGTCATAATATTTCCTACACCTAAGTGTACTAAAATATAACTAAGAATATTCACTAGCACAATAAGGCAAGTTTGATATAATCTTACAAAAAAAATATATTTCTTGGCAAAGACCTTACTATCGTGTTAAATAAACTCTTATTCGTTATAGCAGTAATATTAGGTCACAAAAATCAATATTCACTAGCACAGTACGAATAGGAAACTATTTTCTCACAAAGCTTGGTATTGGCTGGCGCAGACCTTACTATCGTGCTATATTACATCTTACTAAAATGCCAATAGCATACCAATCCGAAGGCGACGCAGAGCACGATTAGTCTAAATTTAAGACTACTTTCCAATTATAAAATATAAATTCAGTACTGTATGCCTTCTTTACAATGCCACTAGATCTAGCATCTTCGAAAGGTTGTTAAGTTGAAATACACAATCAACATATGTTCGAATAGACTCATTTAGAAAGCCCAAAAGAAATATTAGTTATCAATATTTCAAACAATCCAGCAACTGTGAATTTTTACAGTACCATATAGAATAAAACAGAACTTCATCTCTACAAGAAAAAAAAAAACAAACGAAGAAAATATGTTGGAGAAAGATTCAATCTCCCTTTTGAAGGAAGGGAAATACATGTTGAGGTAACATATACCATCCGACGTGCAAACAGTAACGATTCGTAAGAGAACCATTCCATATCCAAGTTATAAAAACCTTTAAGTCCAATCATCTGTCTGCTTAAATATTACTTGTATATACAACACAAAAGAAAACAATACAGGAGCGATTATGACATATGCATCGTGGAAGAAAGAGGCAATGTCGAGGAGTTTGTCTTATTACAGACAAAACGAAGTCGGACGAAGTTGCATGGAGGATCTATCAGCAGAGTGGAGAACTGTAAAAGAGCAAATATATAAAACCCAAATAACGGACAGTTTATGAATTATGACAACATAACTTGTGTCCTACGACACAAAATCTGTTTATAATCGGAACTGTTATATGAAGTTATAAATACGAATAAATAATATTATCAAACAGATTAGAGAGTTTCAATTCGTGCTCTCCGGAGATTCGAAACCCGGATCCGCGGGTTACGGCACTCATTGCCTTGTTTGTACGTACCAACCCCTATACCATCTCGACCCTCCAGACATCCCCAAAAAATGATGCTACAGAGTCGGTGGTATAGGCATTCGTGCGTAGCAGACATACCCACATGTCGACCCAGTAATTAATTCTCATCTAAGTACACAGTCCTTTAATACTGTTAATGTTATCAAGCATTCTCCTGTAGAATCCAGGGATAGCACTTTCCTGTCTGTTTGGTGTATATTTGTAATTCTCTATAATAACTTCTATATACCTTGATCTCTGTAGTAGGAATCCAGAATGGACTGTGTACTTAGATGAGAATTAATTACTGGGTCGACATGTGGGTGTGTCCGCTACGCACGAATGCCTATACCACCGACTGGTAAATATAGAGGACAAGTGCATAACGGATGTAATTTTAATTATAAATATTCAAAGTATATATCTCTATTTATCGATATATGACTCACATTTATTCGTAAAGATGCTGGCAAGGAATAATCGATTGTAGTCGATAGATTTGAAAAAGACGGAAAATGTCATTTGCAACTAGAACAATCAGAGATTGTTTTCAAAGAACAAGAAAATAAATGAACGAAACCAAGTTGTGGTGGCTTTACAATGCTAGACTTAAGTAAGTTGCTTATGTATGACTTTTACTACAACAAGCTCAAATGCCAACATGCTGATAAAATTAACCTATATTTCACCGATACCTATTCTCTGTGCATACATGTTGAAAGATAACTTCTACAATGACCTGAAATAAAATATACAGTTTTACGACACCTGCGATTACAAAAGAGAACACATGTATGGTTCACCATAGCTGGAAAGAAAGTTTTTGGATTGTTCAAAAATGAGATGAATGGTGTGCCAATACAATACTGTTGCGGTCTTAGAAGTAAACTATATGCTTTAAGGATTGACATTGATGAAAAGAAAGTATGCAAGGTATTAAGAAATGTGTTCTTAACAAGAAGATACAATTTGAGATACACAAAGATTATCTGTTTAACCAAACTGTAAATCACAAAGAAATGAATTTAACTAGATCATACCATTACGAGATACACAATATTACTTTGAATGAGGTTGCCATTTAACCTTGTAATCAAACAAATGTTCCAACCGCATTAACTGTGCATTTTCCTTTTCCTTTTTAATTTGTTTAACTATTTATTCTTTTATAACTTCAGGTACAACATTATTTTCTTCAAAAAATATTTTCCATAATATTTTTATCTTTTGAATGAAATTCTACTAAAAACGTAACATTTTGTCTGAAGTCTTTTATTATAGAATTGTATTCTTGAACTATTACCTGTGCAGATATTCTATTGTAACTAACGCTAAAACCTAGTTCAGTTAAGTTCCTTCCTTATTGCATCATCTACATTTTTGCGCAGTCGTCGATAAGAAACACAGTAGCTGTTTATTGATAAACTCCAATTAATAACTCTAACCATTTATCGATTTTTTCACAAGGATCAATTATTATGACATCATTGTCTGTATCCATTTTCTATTAAAAGTCTTGCTGTCAATAAATGTTTGATAGATAATGATAAAAAGCGAAATAATTATAATCGGTTTCTAGAAATGTAATGCTCACTTTGTTTTTCCACAATTGAGGATGTTTTAAATACATGCTTATGAACTATTATTTAAACACCATTTAAAAGCTCTTTCTATTCAGCAAAAGCATCTGTAGAATTTCTGTTTTATAAATCAGAATTATTTCAAGTTTTATTACCTTTTGAAAACAATTGAGAAATTCTCATCATAATAATTGGTTATGATTTAATTTTTGATGTTTTTGTTTTTATCTTAGCTTCAGCACTTCATAATTTATATTGTGAGAATATTTTGTCTAAAAAGAATGAATATAGATTTAGACTCGAACTTGATCGAGAACTTCCTCTCACTATATTTTATCTGCATACAGTTAGTTAATAGTTTAAATACATCTACAACCAAGTTATTGGAGCTTTGATCAAGATTTTTTCGCTTAATAATTTTGATGTTAAGTATATTAATTTACCAGTTAAAGTACTTTTTTCCCCTTTTTTCATATACTCATATTACACAATGCAACAATTAATCCATTATTTGTACATATTGCACACTTTTTAAACAGATTACTAGAAACCTATTCGCACTATGCTAATGTATCAATTTATTAATATTGTAATTTTGTTTTTTTAAAAAGTTGTTCCAGCGTTAACGGCTTACGAACTTGTCCAACTCTCTTACTAATTTTGCTCTATTTGCGTTTTTACCGCTGACTAGAATAGTATAACGTTTATTTGGTTTTTCTAAATATTTTCCTGTGCATCAGACACAAAACAAATATAAACTGCTTTCTTTTTCTTTGTCCTTGTCTCTCACCTACTACCTCGTTGTTCATCCTCTTGCTTCATATACATTGGCTAAATGCTAACGTTTAACCAATAGATTCTTCATTTTGGCTGTTCAATAATTTTAATTTTTTTGTCATTAAAACTTAATATCGTCCACCATATATTTATATATTTTTACAATTTTTGTATCGTAAATGGAGAAGAACATTATAAGCCATTGGCTTTCGTTCTAATCCTTTACCTTCTATACTGTACTTCTTGTAATCACCAATTACAAATTTTTGAAATGAAATATGCTTAAGCTAAATATTGGGTGCATCTGCGTTTTATTTTCTGTTTATCTGCATATGTATTTCTTGTTGAACATTTGATAATTTGTGTCCCGTTCCGCGTAATCTATTATCCTGTGTGTATTATCATGTGTGCTTCTTATGTACAACCATAAACATTGGTAATCTGTATAAAATTATTCACAGTGAGATTGCGAATATTTTTGTTGTTCGTCAAACAATTAGGTCTTTGCTTCTTTAAACTGTTGCTTCATGTTATGCCCTTACCAATAAAACATGTTTGGTAATCCTTCTACAGTAATCCTTATTTGATTTATTGCTGTATTTAACTACTTTTCATGATTAATCTCTACGTTGTTTCTGCATAGTATAAATAATCCATTTAAACTCATTCACGGTGAATCGAGTATGACATTGCGTAATGTTGTACCAGCAGTTACATCAATAATTCTCTCTCTTGTGATGTCATTATAAATGAAAGGAAGGCCATTTCTATACTTTATGTTAACAGAGTTAGTCATTATATCGAACGTAATTGTGTCGTACAGAAGACAAATATTGTTCAATTCAGAATCCTGGTTGGCACCTTTTATCACCTTAGAGTTTTTCTCTATTGTAATCGTAGATCTCAAATCCTGGATATCAACAAAAGGATACAATGGACACTGCTCTGGTTATATCTACAAATCGAGTGGTATTTTCGCTCTTAATACCCTGCTCTATTTTCTTTGTTGTCACATATGTTGGTAACCATAAATCCACAAACCCTGTCAAAGCCATTGGACTAATAAATGCTGGTGCTATTCCTGCAAGTCCTAAACTAGCAGCTGCTATGCTCATATCACCTAAAGTTGTCGCATACTAACCTCTACCCGGTTAAAAAAGAAAATATTATCAGCTGTTTTTATACTCTCTTCGATTACTTCTGTAATGTTCTATCTCCTTAATCAAATCATTTTTAATTTCATAAATGTTTAGCAGTCTAAAATTATTGTCATTATCTATTATTGCAAGTTTATCTCTTATCGCATCACTCGCTTCGCTTTTCTCTTCCCCCGTTTAAATGTACGAACTAGACAGCTTAGACTTACGCCTTTATGTTGTAGGTTCTAGGACAAGTTGTGAACTAGCAGAATTCTCTTCTTGCTTTGCTCTGTAACTTTAATTTTTATCTCTGTTATTACTGGTTTACGATCTGAACTTTGATCACCAGAACTAAATTAACATAAAGAAATACAATAATCAACATAAAAACTTCTTCAAAACTCATGTTCGATGGAGATCCTTTTTTAAATTGACTATCATCATCTTTAAAACCATGCTTTAACCAACTGTAAAACCAGAATGTAATGCTGCATGATAAATATTGTTAATTTTATTGGTTCTCTTACTTGTCATTTATTTAGCTTAAGACGAAGATCTGAAATATGTCTGGAAATGGATTTATCTTGTTCTCACGAACATGGAACTAGTTAGCAATGACTTTAATATTTTTTCTGATTTAGCATTTACAAGAATTTCATATGTTTTCTTAACTAGTTTTTCATCTATTTTATCTAAATCCTTTTCTGTTAAATGTACCAGTTATCTCTGTACATACTCCATTTGTAAGGTTAATTTGTAATTCCTGTTTGTATTCTTCTTCTTGTGGCCTTTCTCGCTTCGCATACTTACTTCATTACTGTTATTTAAACAGAGAGTAAAGAGATCAAGTCTTAGAAAATGGCAAATTAAGACGATCAGTTTTATGTAAATGATAGAGATGCAGTAGTTAGTGAGCTTCATACTGATAAGTTAATTGATGACGGATTCCAAATCCCTTCAAAAAGGTCATTAAATATAGTTTATAAATATAAAGAATTTATTTCACATGATTTGGATATACATGGAGATCAGAATAAATTAATTAAACCTCATTAAAAAATTGAGGATAAAGCATTGGTATACAATGAAATAGGTAAAGATAAATTATATATTTCTGGAAAAGGTCATCCAAAACAAATTTTATTACCAAGCTCTATAGCTGAGCATAAAGGTGGGAGTGAATTTCTAAAGTCATTAGTATTTGTCCGAGAAGCAAATAAATGGAAAATACCGAAAAGAAAGTGAGATCAAAAATTAGCTTCCAAGAGAGTATAACAAATATCTTAATCCAGTTGTGCCAACAGTTGACCAAAGGCAAATAAGATCAAATTTAAATGAAATTGATAGAGAAGGAGAGAGAAGCAAAACTATTGAACAGAATAGAAGTCCGTTAGCTCTTGACACCTTAATAGATGAGAACAAGTTACCTACTAGATTATTTTCTCTAGAAGAAGAAATAGAAATATTAGGTTATGTTGATGCCGTTAACGTAGTAAAATCAAAATTAGATTATATGAATATTGACTTACAAATATATGATAAAGAGATATAAGACGTAAAAATGACATTTCGAAAGAAACAGATGCATCCAAAACATATTGAAAGAACTACTACAAGGGCAGAAATAGCTGGGCAATTAACAGATTTAGAAAACCTTTAGAGAAAATATGAATAATATAACTTGAAATGTTAGAGAAAATTTAGGTCATAGAATTAAGCAGTCAGTTAAGGATAAAAAAAAAATTAAAAAGATAAAGCAGTAGAGGCATCGCCTGGTATTATTGGCAGTGTAATAAGCTGGCTTTCAAAATTAGCAGAACAAATTATTTCTGGGATATCTAGTTATGTTATTTATCTTGTTGTTACAATAATTGGTTTGTTGTTTGTAATTATTATCAAAGGGACAGAAACAAAATAAAGGTTAAAACAAAGAGTGAGCAGAGCGAGAATCTAGTAAGAGAATTGAACGAGTTTGTAAGCTCTAGTTCTTTCGTTTAAAAAGTAAATTATAAAAGATCCTATGTTCATAGTCATAACTATAAAAGCTTTCTTAGTTGTTTATAATCAATATTGTTTAGAACTCGTTACGCTCAACTTTAACTTCTTCATTTATCTTTTGTTTATTTTTGTACAGACTGATTATCAGCTGCTGGTATTAAAATCCTTACAACGTCAGAAGTTACATCAGTATTCATTCCTAAAATAAATGCTTCGGATGATTTTTGTAAATTGTTGAACGAGTTTGTAAGCTCTACAGTACTTTCCATTTTCAATCTACAGCACTTTCTATTTTCATCACCATATCACTTGGTATAAGAAATATTCCATCAGCTCCAACTGCATAGAATAATCTAAATTTTGAATTTGAAAAATATTGCTGAAATCTAACTGTTATGTTTTCTTCTAAGTCATAGGCCTAAAATTAAATTTTCAATCAATTTTTTGCAGTATCTTGTGCGTTGTATACAGATTTCTTAATATATGTTCTATCTGGTACTTGACTAACTAAAATAAAAAAATAAAAAAACAAATTTTAAAAACTAATATAAGACGGTATACTTTATTAATTTAAATATTCTTTCTTCTGTTTGTCCGTTGCTAAAGTCCGTCCTATTTTTTCGTCAGATGAGCTTTTGCTAGGCTTCGCCATCAACATTTTATTAATTTCTTCAACTGACATTTTCTCCAGTATTCAACTGTTCCAGCCCTGTAATCATATTTACGCTTGTAAGCACTTAATACAACAGCTGGTGTAGGTTCTCCAAATCCTTTAATTCATTAATATATCTCCAAGCATGATAAGGAGGAATATTAAAGTTATTACAAATTATATAAAATTGCTTTAGATCTATATTATTGCTCGTTGGATTAAAAGATTAATGGTATCTTACACCCAGTCTACAGTTTTCTTATTTGAAAGTGGATGTGAAACCTGTATATCCATTTTACTAGAGTGGTATAGACACCGTTATCTATATTTGACCCCAGTTTTATGAGCGCAGCCATTAACTAGCCACGTGATGTGTCAGCAATGACGATAGTGAAATGAACATTAGATACCGCAATTGCCACGATCAAAACAACATCAGTCTTTTTGTTTACATTTTATCTTTGCTCGTTTTCTGTTAAAAATTGACATGGATAGCGATGGAAAATATAAGAAAGGTGGCGGTTGTTCATGTTCCGTCAATGGACGTTCCAATAATCGTCGCAAACACAATTTATGGACGAAATCAATGTGTGAAATACACGGACAACTGCATGAAGACTGTGCGTGTTTGGTCCCATTTAAATTTCAGTCTGTGCTGTCAGATGGTCATGCAAGATTTTAAATTCTTGAATTCCAATCTTAGCAGATAAGCTGAAATCCCTGACAATATGACTTTCAAGAGAAAAAATTAGAGACTGTTGCCCGGAATCTTTCAGAGAAAATTACCCCAGACTATACGCATTATTGATTGTGGAGAAACATTTATTCAGAGGACAACTAATCTCAAATCTCAAAAGTAGAGGTGAGACTTACGGCGATTATAAATCGCACAACACTGGCAAATTTATGGCACGAATATATCCACATGGGAAAATTATGTTTATTTCAAAAGGCATTTGGTGGACGGGCAAGTGATAAATTCATAGCTGAAAAAAGCGGATTTTTAAATTACCTTCTCCCTGGAGTGTTGTTAATCAAGGTATGTAGCTAAAATTGTTTTGTGGGAAGGACTAGTGAAAATTCAGCAGGATTTGTAAATTTCTCAATCTACTAGTCCTTCTTGCTAGAAGGAAATTTATGTTATATTATAGACCTGAAGAAACTCATATTTTTTTCTAATGAGTTAGTGTTTTTTTCATTTAACTAAAGGTGAAACTTGAACTGACACATAAAATGACCAAATTTTATTTTCCCAAATCTATAATTTAAACAAATGCCACATTCATTAACATCCTAACATGATTAATAAATCAGAACCAACATAAAGCTATAATTATATAAATGTATAGTCACAGACGCATACATGTTTTGAAAGTCTAACTGAACAAGAAGCGATTTTCTTCAATTTCATCAACTATGCGGGACATCATTTTCTCTGCATAAAATGTACGTAGTCTTGTAACATGGCCATTAACATTTAATTGCAAAATTCACATTTGAATGGTTTTTCTCTGGTATGTATTCAACATACATTTTATTGCATGCTTCGCACTTGTCTGGTTTTTCTCCAAAATGTATCATTAATTGCTTTTGTATAGCGGCACTTCCAACAGTTTTATTTCAAACTTCACATTTAAGTGGTTTACTTTGTTAGAACATAACTGTTAGAAAATAATTTATTACAATCTTCACATTTGAATGGTTTTCCTCCGTTGTTCGAGAATTAGTGGCTTACGAACTTGTGAACCTGTTCGATTCGCTATCTTATTCTGGACTATTATTGTCACCTTTATCACTAAGTAATAGTTACTTAGTTCATGTGTTTATACCATTTAAATAAGATTGTTTGGTTAAACCGGTTTAAGGAGGTTAAATGAGCTAGCATGATTAGGCAGCTTTTTTCATCAAAATAAAAATGGTAGAGGTAGATATGCTGGTGAGCCAGCTCTTTTTAGAAAATTTTGAAAGAAGTAATCATACCCGTTTTTGAAAATGGTGGTGAGACAACTTTTGTTAAAAGGAATTAAAATTAGTAATTACAGACAAGTGGTTTATTTAAAAAAAAAAAACAAATTGAAAATGGAGGTAAGCCATTTTTTATTTAAAAAAGGTGATGGATGGCCATATGTAAGTTTTAAAATCTTGAGAATGGAGGTGAGCCAACTTTTTCAAACACTTTTTAAAATAGTCATCATACAAATAGACAAGTGAAGGGAAAAAAAAAAAAAAATGGTGGTGAGATTATTTCTAACAATTTTTTTTTTAAATACCTTTGCAAAGCGTTTAAGTGACCCAAGACTTTGAGATAGCTTTTTACAACAAAAAAAAGGTCACATCATGGTGAGCCAGTGTTTCTTCAAAAATAAAATTGTGAATGGTCACATGCTAAGGGAGGCACAATGTTGAGTCATATATTTAAAAAAAGTTGATAGTCATATCTTAGTGAGCCAGCTATTCTTCAAAAAATAAAATGGTGGATGGGCACATGTCAGGTAAACAAATTTAAAAGGGAGATGAACCAGAACTAACTGGTTAGGTGAACCTGGACGACATTTTATTTACCGAAGACTAACAATGTATTCTGTTGTTTGTCAATATTATTGGAGAAAATGTACGATATATCTTGTAATGTAAAAAGTTCATCAGCTGTTCCTAGCAGTTCTTCAGCATACGTAGCATTATAAGCTGAAATTAAAAACAAAACCTTACTAGAGACAATTTATACCAGTGGGACCTGTTGAGATTTAAAAGGGAGTAGGAAAGATCATTATCTGCGCCATTAGGAGCCACAACATTTTATCAATAGCAATGGTGTCTCAGTGTGACCATATTGTTATATATTTACTTTATCCAGGGACGTTTTCCACAAGGCATGCGTATCACGTTAACAAGTCAAATGTTCTTTGCTCATACGTTGGAGACATTGTTGTTGCCAATAATGGCATAGAAGTACGATGTACTCATTGGAATTGATAATGAGAATTAACCCATGTTTGACAGCTGTTAGGTATGCTCATAGGGTTTGAATTTTCAGACGAGTAATAATATTAACGAATACATGAACATGATCGACTATTCATAATTTTTCTTTTCTTGTCCACGCTCATGTCAATTTTAGGGAATTTTTTTTTCTGATACCATTCAAACTGGATATGGGTTGTTCATTTTTCATATGTCAAAGACAGCTGGAGTGTTTCTAAGTCATTCTTGTGAACGAAACCTTTGCCCGTTAAGACGACTATGAGGGGACTCATTTCAAATGTCACCACTTTCAAAACGATAAAGAGCTCTTGTATATGTATCTAATAGTCACGATGTATTAGAATTTGTTTGTTTGTTTGAATGAATGAAGTTACTTACGTTTCTGAACAGAGAACGTCTAGTATGATCCAACGGTGCTTTGTATACAACATGATTGGATTGTGGGAACACTAGAAAAAAAGTCTGCCTTTGCATTCGCTCTAAAGTGTTCCTTTCTACATGACCAATAGGGTATTTATTAATTATACCTTTATGAGTTATATATTATGCAAGCTTATATCCATGAGTTACAACTTATCTATCTATCACGGAATATAGGGCAAGAAAATAGTTTCATGTCATATGAGAATGATTATGTATCTTGGGCGCGTACAAAGTTACCTAGTGTAGTTTTTAAATTTTTTTTAATACAAGACATCGAGTAAAAGCTGCATCTCGCTGAAGATCACGCGCAGCGAGATACCCGTATTTCATGATGTGCACGGGTACTTTAACCCTGGGTCTTGCACTTGTTATTTGTGGTATGGTAGTATTCATAAGATGTATGTACTATACGCTTGCACAACGATTCAGAGATCTTGTCAGGCAGTGTCTACTTTACAGGCAGTATACTACAACCATAGGGTTGGCAGCAGGTTGTCATAGTTGGCTGCAGGGTGTCGTTGTTGCTACAGGGCAACATAGAAGTCGACTGGGCAACATAAGTGGCAGCTAAGCAATATAGTTGGCAACCTAGCGACGTGATACGTGGCTAGGGAAACGTTGCACTGGTGAACCATTACCAGAGAAAGCTATACTGATGTGGTGTATCGCACCTTGGTGTTAAAAAGATATCGGTATTCCGTCTAGAAGTTACTGCAACTCCCTCCTAGGAAGCGTTAAGTTTGGGAAAAAGAGTGGAGCATACCCAGGATGAATTCGTCCTAAGGATTTGAATTTCGAACTGTGAACTTTTAATTTTGAACTACACATGTTGAATTTTAAACAATACGTGTGGTTATGTGAACCACCCGCTTTTTTATTGAAATCATATTCGCAATATGGTGAATATCAAGTTGCAATTGTTGTATATGACAACGTCGGCATAATTTAACATTTATTTGATAATATCATCAGATGATTTCTTTGCATACATTTAAGGTCGTGTTGTTATCCAGTTTTGGTGTCAGTATCTTGTTTATGTATATAATCCAGCGTAATTGTCTCTGAGGGGACGCTAACGCTACGTGTGAAGTGGTGAACATTGTGTTCCAATTTCGAGTCTAAAAACTGTTGCTGTTGTTTGTTTTTATTTTTTCATTGTATTTTTATGGTTGCATCAGTAATTTGTAGTATAGGATCTCGTACTTCATTATCATAAACATTTCATTCACATGCATCGTGTTCGGTGTTTTCACTTAATTCAAACCCATTTGGTTCCAATCTTGTTATACTATCTCTCTCTCTCTCTCTCTCTCTCTCTCTCTCTCTCTCTCTCTCTCTCTCTCTCTCTCTATATATATATATATATATATATATATATATATATATATATATATGTATCTGCCGTTCAGGCTATATTGAAGCAAAGGTCGTTAATACATAGTTTGTAATCGACTTTCAAACTTCATAACTTCATAAATCCTGTAAATTATGAAGTTCAATTCTTAAAAAAATAGTTATAAAAAATAATAACGACATACAAGAAAAAAATAACAAATGTATATCTTAATCATTCTTTACACGTACTGTCAAAGACCACAAGAAGATCGCATGAAAACATGAGATGTTCCTTTTTAGCGTTATGAACTAACAAAGTTTAGTTTTTTACGTCACACAATAAGTTTGTAACTAACTTAAACGCTTGTTACAAAGGCTTGATACAAATTTGTAATTAGGTATATTCCTCACTCCGTTCGACAACATTTGTGTCCTTATTTAATATTTGTCCTGTTGGTTTATACTCCCACTTTGTTTCGTTCGAACTTCTTCGGAATCCGGCACCTATCAAAGCCTATGTCATTGGAATCATGAAAAGGAAGACAAAACTGTAGCGTAAGTGTCCACGTTTGAAATCTTATTAATACAACTCTTCATTTTCATTGTTTTCTTTGATGGAATGCTTTGGGGCATACACGTTGGTTAGCTAGGTGTGTCTATAAGTAATATAATCGTTTGATGCGTATTATTTATTAGAAAAAAGAAACTTTTGTAATACCAGACTGGTAATGTTCTTGAAAAAACAATTAAATAAAAAGGACTTTTTGTGTATTAAGGACTGATATAAAATCACGTAACAGAAATAAAAACAATACAAAATCAACCCCATAGTATTTTAGTTTTTGCACTTTCTTTTATCACAGTTGCATTTCTTTACATTAGATTTACATAAATAATAGCCAACATGATAAGGTTTCATAAAATTGTTGCATAGATCTTCGAACATGTGCGAAATGGAAAACGCTATGACAATTTGTTCTACGCTCTGCAAAGATGCCAATTTTCATTGCCATTAGTATAGCAATACAAGTATGTAGGGAAAGAGAAGAATTAAGGCAGAGTTATTTCTACTGCAGTGTCTGTGCCTCGCTGCATATTTGTAAAAAAAATAATTGCACAATTTCAAGAGGTTTTTCTGATTTGTTTTTCGTTCTTTCCTAAAAGGATTCATCAATGAGGTTTCTATGTACAAAATGTATGTTATGAAGCCACTGGTCTTCCAGTACACAGTAACTAAATGTTCAAGGGGAAATTACATTTTTAATTATAAGTGATTTGTGTTGATTCTAACTCTCCAGGGTTATATGCAATTCTAGACCTGATTACTTTTGAGACTTCCCCATGCACTTCAAAACATGTACTATCTATTGTGTTGTATATTTCACCAGTTCTGTACATGATAATTAATCTATAGTCTTTCTGCCACTGCGGAAACATTTCTTCTTCAATCTCTATACATGAGATAATTTGATGCCCTAAAACCAAATGAGTTTTAAATTATTTATGCCAGAGAGAAGAGAAATAAAATAATGACACCCAATCAACCAAGATGTCATTATAATCAACAAGATATAATTAAAATGACAATTCAATCCTGAAAAATTGTTCCATCAGCATCAAGTAATGATATGTTTCACTCATTTGTTAACTTCAGTCAGGAGGAAAAATGTAAACATTTTCTTTTCTGTATTTAGTAATTGAATCCAAATATGATAAACATACATGACTTGTAATTAAAAGAAAATTGTAATACATTTGTTTTTTAAAAAAACTCCTGCAAAGATTTCTTTACAGAACTAATGAAGATATCAGATTGTTTCTTAAAGGATTTTAATTATATTTAGAGTTTGATTTTATAATGTAGTTTCAATAATGTAAAACAAATTAATCATGTGTGTTTAAACTGTCTTTATCATTGCTACTATACATACCGGATAATATAAAAGGATGAATTCTTTTGAGAAGATCTAACTGACTGTGAATATCCTTCAACAACACAAAGATCTAATTGACTGTGAATATCTTTCAACAACACAAAGATCTAATTGACTGTGAATATCCTTCAACAACACAAAGATCTAATTGACTGTGAATATCCTTCAACAAAACAAAGATCTAATTGACTGTGAATATCCTTCAACAAAACAAAGATTTAATTGACTGTGAATATCATTCAACAACACAAAGATCTAATTGACTGTGAATATCATTCAACAACACAAAGATTTAATTGACTGTGAATATCCTTCAACAACACAAAGATATAATTGACTGTGAATATCCTTCAACAAAACAAAGATCTAATTGACTGTGAATATCATTCAACAAAACAAAGATTTAATTGACTGTGAATATCCTTCAACAACACAAAGATCTAATTGACTGTGAATATCCTTCAACAACACAAAGATCTAATTGACTGTGAATATCCTTCAACAAAACAAAGATCTAATTGACTGTGAATATCCTTCAACAAAACAAAGATCTAATTGACTGTGAATATCATTCAACAACACAAAGATCTAATTGACTGTGAATATCCTTCAACAAAACAAAGATCTAATTGACTGTGAATATCCTTCAACAAAACAAAGATCTAATTGACTGTGAATATCATTCAACAACACAAAGATCTAATTGACTGTGAATATCCTTCAACAAAAACAAAGATCTAATTGACTGTGAATATCCTTCAACAAAACAAAGATCTAATTGACTGTGAATATCATTCAACAACACAAAGATCTAATTGACTGTGAATATCCTTCAACAAAACAAAGATCTAATTGACTGTGAATATCATTCAACAAAACAAAGATCTAATTGACTGTGAATATCATTCAACAACACAAAGATCTAATTGACTGTGAATATCCTTCAACAAAACAAAGATCTAATTGACTGTGAATATCATTCAACAACACAAAGATCTAATTGACTGTGAATATCCTTCAACAACACAAAGATCTAATTGACTGTGAATATCATTCAACAACACAGAGGAGACTATAACACTATTCTTTAGACAAATTGGGATTATTTTTTTAGAATTTGCAAATTGTCCTCTAAAAGCAACGAACTAAGTGATATAAATTTAATTTATCCAGGAAAGACATTTATAAAATGTATTGTCCCCTCAAGTTGGAATCCGAGAACCGATATATATATATATATATATATATATATATATATATATATATATATATATATATATATATATATATATATATATATATATATATATATATATGGATGGATGGATGGATTACGTCTATATATCTGAATTTGTAATGGGTTGAAACATTTTTACCATCAAGAAATATTTATCACATTTAGTTAGAATGCCTGATACCTCGTTTTAATTATCAATGTAAAAGAGTTGAGCAGTTACATGACCTTTCAACAGGGATCGCTATTTTCACATCCCTACATGTGTATGATCGTGTTTTCGAGTATAGAAAAACGATGGAGAGAATATCTCTATATTTCATCACGTGACTGTTGTCTTTAAGCAAAACACGTTCTACTGCGATCATAGTGCACACAAACTGGCATGACTTCAGCATTCTTTCACAACAATCAAGATGAACATTATTAGCAACACATACATCATAAAATGTGCAGCCGTTGGAATTAGTGTCCAGCAAACAGAACGTCTTGCATTGATCGACGTAGCTACATGTACAGATTCTATAGTCCAATATCTGAGTCGAAAAAGCCGTTGTAATTGCTACTTCAAAAAAATAGAAATTCGTCTTGTCATTATTATTTACGAAAGGAAACTTTATTGTGGATCAAAGTTGAACCAAGGACTATTTTTTCTGTCTCGTTTAATCTTCGGAATAAGAGTGGACTTTATTTCTTTACCTGTTCACATTTATATCATTGCCCTATCTATCTTTATTACACAATTGGGACTCTGTGTATTGCAATTACTTCTACAGTTTTAACCACATTTTTTTAAACCCTGATATGTATTTTAACGTAATTTAAAGCTTACACTGAATTGTGCAGTGTAGACCTAATTCTTTACGTTTTGTATTAAGGTGAGGAAATTTGCAATGCTTGTTTTGCTGCTCTAAAATTTATAAGTATTCACAATACGCCATTTGGACTTCGACCCTCATTTTTAGTTCAGGAATGCGAGAAAAATAATCCTTCATTTTGCGTCAGTGTTGAGCCTCGTGTCTGACGTAAAATTCTGACCATCGGATAGAATTGTCCCTTTCTACACAGATGCATATGAAGGATTCTACTTGTCTGTGTTACACTCCAAACAGGAAATTGCCTATTTCATTAAATGAACAAGAATTTTGCTCCGTTCATGAGGAGCGGAAATAGTCGTGTCATAAAATGAACTAATTCTTAGGACAGTTTTGTGCATTGCATGAACAAAGCGATGTTGTGCATGGAAATTGATTTATCATGCATAAGGTTTTTATAGTTTTGTATAAGAAAAGATCACAAATGCAAGACATATATTCTCATAGTTGGTTACTTCCATTAAATTTACAAAGTAAATCACAACAAATTGAATAGCTCAACATACCCGATGTAAATTGGCACTACCACTTTCGTACTTGAAGCCCAATGACATAAGTACTACACTTACCTGACGCAAATCTCAAACAGTCTATCATGTCCGAGACTGATGATTTCGACTCAATAGAAAAACAAAACCACGCAAAACCGGTTAGAATTCAGGAACGAATACAAATCTCAAGAAAAGCAGAGATGACGTCATGCCAAATTCTATCTCTTTGTGCCCTAGTACCATCTGATAATGTTGCAGCTCCAGTTTCTGAATTTGACAGGAGTAATGCCAAGCCACCAAACATAACTGTAGTTGTTTTCTGTGTTGATTACATTGAATATATTTCCGTCACAAGCAGTGGGATTAATAAGAGTAAATTATATGGAAGTCATATGGAATTCTAATCAAGAGAGCTAAACTTTCTCGAAACTATGATAGTCTAGAGTATATGTGGTGGTCAAAGTATCAGGAGGTGCCTTTGTGCAAAAGTGCTGTCCTTTTACTTAAATAGTCAATTTCACGTTTGGCGAGTAACATCTGTGTACCCTACACAATTATATCTTCAGCAGTGTGGGCCACAAAGTGCCGTTAAAAATGTATAGGGTTCTCCTTTTACCATAAACTGTTACATCATGTTTACAAAACACATTTGCACCAACTCATGGCGTTTCTTGAATTTTGATGACCTCTTACAGACTGCTTTGTTGCTGCAGAATATTTAAATAACAGGCTATACATATTAACATATCACTGCACATTTATCTGAAAAGAATGGATTTCAGAACATCATTCGTACTTTATAGTCATGCCTTTGTCAGAGTGTTCTTTTAGGAACTTGGGATAGGTATATACATTCTGCTGCTTTTCATATATCCTCTCGATTGGGTCTGTGGTTTATTCTAGTTCTTCTCAAATGCATTCCTAAACGAAGTAAATCTCTTTGTAATGACAAAAATGATGTGGCATATCAATCATGTTGGCAGATTTACGATTATCTTTAAGACAACTGTACGTCGACCATTCAATTTCTACCCTTAGCTGGACATCTGTGAAGTCGCCCTCGCTAAAATACCAAAGGCATTTTAGACTAATGTTATTATATAAAAAAAAAAACATGCAAATGTTTTCCTATTCTTTGCCAATATTTTGATTTTATACATTTTCCAAAAGCAAAATCAGCCTGAGCTACTCAGTCAATAAATATATTGCTTTTCGGGTTTAGCCCACTTGTTATATAAAACAAAATATCCATGTCAACACCTAACTATTCCAAGCAAATCCGTTTCATAGTGGCATAACGTAATATTTATCAAACCACTTAGGCACCAATACGATTCTAATTGCAAAACTGCTTCACAGCCACATCTGACCACCCTCAATACTAGACTTTGACTGCTGTACTTTGTTCACTTGGTTTAGCTGGTCCCTACTTTAACCGTGCCATCATTAAAGATCATAGCAAAGACAGATTTTTAAAATTCTGTTTCTAAAAAGAATCTATTAGACGGCTATAGAAATAACCGTTTCTTGTGATAAAAAGCATTTGTCAAGTAGAAAAAGAAACCGCCATCCACCATGAAAGGAAATTTCAGTTGCTTCTGCATTATAATTCAGGTTTTCTGGGTTTTGCTTTAATCCTTGCGTTTTAGAAAGAAAAAAAACCCCCACAGGAATATAACTTCTCCCCAAACATCGTTCAGGAGACAAATGTATTTTAAAAAAATATAATTCCTATCCACTTTTACTATACAAACTGTTTAAGACAGTAAAATTATTCTTTTTCTTGTCATATCTCCATACACGTGTTCTACTTGTCGCCTTTATTATAGTCACCAGTACCCCGAAGAAGAAACATGGCTTTTTTCAGCTTGTTTATCACCAGAATAAGTATTATTTTGACGAGTGAGACCAAGATTAAACTTTATAAAAGACAGATTCATTTGCGATTCAAAATATATAGATTTCGATTTATAAAATCACAAGAAGGTAATTTTAAACCACACGTAAATGCATAAACCCGCACTTATGATGTGTTCATTTTAACATGTTTTTTGTTTGTTTGTTTTGTTTTTTTTTATTATCTGGAAAGCAACATACATTCTCCCCTCTCAAGATCTTTGAAGAAACGAAAAATCACAATGTACCCTGCACATGTGTGATTGTCCACCAGTAGGACTGCATTAAATAAAAGAATGACAAATTCTATTACCAAACCGCCTTCTTTTGGACCTTGTTCATAAAATGTTCGCAGAAATGGGCAAGAGGAAAAAAATAAAACCCTACTGCACATTTATACCACCCATCCGTCTAGCCTACACAGTTTCAATTAAGTTTTCCAAGCAGTTTGGGAAGCGATGACAAACTCAGTTAGAAAAATATCTCTTTTTGATATTCTTTTTGTAAAAAAATGTCCATGGGAATGAGCATCTGCACTAAACACACAGCTAGTCTACAAACGTCGTCCATAGAGCTGGGATCTACTTACCATGCATACGCGTTGGGGGCGGGGGGGGGGGGCGCAAGGCTATTTTTGGGAGTCCGCGTGGCATATTTCCGTCGCCGCGCCTCCCTGTCAATCTTTCGTGCGGAAATGCCCGAAAATAGTCAACCCTCCCAAAAAATGTAGAGTTCCGGTGACAGCCCCCACTCCTGACTCTACGCCGGACCTGGGGAGAATGGGATCAACACACACAGGAACCTAAAATAGGGGTGGCTATGCCTCTACCGTGCCTAAGTAGCAAAGAACGCTCCAATTAAAGATATGGTAGCCCAAGCGCATACAACTACCATACGGTTAGCGCCTCCATTTCCCGACTTATCGGGAGTGCTTGACCGGCCAGCTCTCGTGCAACACCTCGTAGAACATACCATGAGATAAAGGGGATTTGGCAGTAACTATGCGCAGTGGGCGCCCCACCATCCTCGACAACACAAACAGCGTAGGCAACCACATTTGTACCTAAATCCATACTACTTCCGAAGATTACACAATCCGCACCAAGGTTTACCTCAAATCGTTTCGGATTTCAAGGCCGGCGAGATGCTAGAAGGCTTCAGGGGCACTTAGCAGACTATGTAGACTGTTCCAACAAGCAGCTGCGAAAGACGTTTCCATATCCCGAGTTCAGGCCGGCGGATGTACCCGCATCGAAGTCTCCTTGCACGTCCGCCACCCTGGCTTGGGGATTTTCACCGGTACAGACAAAATTGTCATGCAAGACGTTCGGCCCACCGTCTCGGAAGTCCGGGAAGAGCATGTGCTCATTGATGTGCAGCCTCCGTGCAAGCAGTGGGAAAACCTGGCCAAAGAGCTCCACCGTTGCTTGTTCCTTGTAGATAGGCGACAGGGTACCATCTACGTTGGCTGCTATGTCCACACAAGAACAGACCGCATCGGCGGCATCCGGATTGGCTCCACGAAGGCAAACTGCGACAAGCCTGACCGCTGGGGGGGGGGGGGCGGCTGTGCAGTGTGCATCCTCCGAATTTAACTTTCGCGCGTGCGTGCCCCATCATCTGGGCTGACAACCTGCAGACAGATGAAGACGGCATAGACTCTGGATCCCTTTTCCTGCTACACAAAGGGGCCATTTACAGCCATGTGGCCTGGACAGATCCACACGACAGAACCAACCTTTGGTCTTCTTCCAGACAAGCGACATGTTGCCCGTATTTGGCGCACCAAAAAGGCCCACGCTTTTGGTGTCGAAGCTCGCCTTTGGTCACGCTATCTACCCGGAATCGAAAACATTGTCTGGTAGTAATCGCAGATGCATCGACGTCATAATAGCAGTGCGAGCGAGCACAGGCCTTGGAAGAGAGATGGACAGAGATGGACAATCTAGAGCAAATTCTCGTGGCAAGAAACAAATACTACCGGGCCCGCGGAGAGAAATGCAAATAGTTCGTTGTCCGTGTCCTGTGCTGCGATTCTACGAGCAAGTTGGAGAATCTGTTTCCAGTGGTTCCAACGCCGTAGTAAAAAGAGCAATGACTGTTTAGATTCTTGGGTTTTTGCTCCCTTCCACCGTCAAGACACTGGGCTCTGGTTGTAGCTGCACTGTGCTGCGCATTCTATACGAAAAGTATTTTTGCAACATATATACGGTGTGGGCAATAAAGGGGTTGGTGACCATACTCGGCCTATTCCAGGACAACATTGCGACTGAGATGGATGTGCACGGGCGTACACAAGCATACCTAGAAGAAATCAAAGAAGAACAGCCGTCTCTCTCTCTCTCTCTATCTCTCTCTCTCTCTCTCTCTCTCTCTCTCTCTCTCTCTCTCTCTCTCTCTCTCTCTCTCTCTCTCTCTCTCTCTCTAGATCGAGCTGGTCCGGATTTTCTACGATTAAGGAGGCAGAACGGGTATGTGGAATCTCATCCGCGTTCAGAAGACCCTAAAACAGAGGAGCAGGCACGCATACAAGCACCATTCAATGCAGCCGAAAAAGCCAACATGAAGACAGTGCAGACTGTGCGCTCTCTTGGTGGGGAGGTCCTGCCCACTAGTTTGTTGACAACATTTATTTTGACAACAGGTTCCCGCCCCGCACAACAATGTCTGCAAGAAAGCGTCTAACCTCCGGCCTGGCGAATATCTTTCCACGCGCTAAACGTCCACCCCTCTTCCTGTGGAATAAGACAATAAGAGGGTTACTTCACAGTGCGCGAGTTGGAATGCCTATATCTGGCCAATCTGGACTCTAAACTGCGCTGCAACCTGGGAGATATTCGAAAGACCCTAATCTAGCACAAAGACCGCCTGGCGATGGTTGTGGCGTTCTAAACCTTTGGCAAGGGTAGTGCGTACCTGTCTAGAGTGCTCAAAACACCACTTCTGTCGGCAATCGTACGAGGTATACCTGTCCAAGATTTGTCGGCTAGTCTGCGAGCTTGAGCTGTACCATCCTGTTATCCAGACCTTTGCCCTGCTCTACAGTTTTTTTGGGGGGGTCACGGGAGTGCATAGCCATCCATAACACACAAGATGTATCTGCCCTAAGGGCTTGCAAGGGGTAGATGCACAAGGATTACGTCTCCCATATTCGCCGGCCAGTCAGCCAGTTCTGGTGCCACTCGACCTAACATTTGTCCTAGCACAGTCCCGATACCCGCGCGGCACAAGTGTAGTGGCGCTGCCTGTGCTAGCGTATGCACCTCTTCTCCAGTTTTCAAACAAAACACGGGCTGGCATTTGCGCAGTGCGCAGGACAGTGGACCACTCTCGAGATCGGAATCTAGCTGGTGCAATTGGCGATGAATAGAGTAGTTCAAGGTAAGCAATTTCCTGCGTCTCGGGATCCTGTGTTTAGCTTTTACACACGGGATGCACTGTTCAAACAGCGTTGCAATAACCACACGCCAAACAAAAAACCAATGGAAAGCAAATCCCAAACTTTGGCTTGCCAAGGAAAGCTGCTAGGAAACTTGTTCGAGTGTCGGAACACAACATTATTCGTCCACAAAGCTAAATCCTGGAAATCTTGTCATATTGAAAAGTGGAAGCTAGCCTCCATACCAGCGCTTGCGCTGAGTGCAATATGCAACCCCCACGGGGGCTATCTCAGGAATAAATCCTAGAAATCCAAGCACTCCGCGGCAAAACTGGCATACAGGAAGCGATGAAAAAGCAACTGGACCCATCCACCTCCACCCCCGAAAAATGCGCTTGTATATTCTGTGTAGCTCTGGTAAAAAAAAGTGCGCATGTATATAGCAAAAAATGTGTGGTATGCCAAACAATTAGCTATAGTATGACCAACAGCCCCCTCCCTCCCTCGAAAATGGTTGCCAAAAATCAACGGTAGCGCTAAGTAACATGCGATATAGTATCACGTAGATTTCCCAAGTCACAAACAGGCAAGACTGACACGGTCAGCACCGATGGATGTACAAAGTCGTGTGGCAAGAAAGCATCCAGTACACATTTTCGTAACTACATAGCATACAAAAATCTTAAAAGGGTCATTTTTACGCAACGACAGGTAGGGCCGGCGGGGGTATGGGGTGGAGGGGTGTTTGTCCCCGGGGGTGTCTTTTTTGGAGTATTTCCGCACAAGAAGGTGGCTGGGAGGCTGGGCGAGGACATGCTGGGTAGACTGCCCAAACAACCTGCTCCCACCCTACGTGCACGATTGGAAAATGGATCCCAGCTTTAGGGACGACAAACAAAGTTTCATTAAAATCCTCGATTCTTTGAGGTAGGAGAAGTGATGAAAATCTTTGTCACGGACGGACGGACAGACAGAGACAGACGCACGAACAACAGCAATATTCCAGCTCGTCGCTGAATTGTGGGGATAATAGCCTAGAGGAAACTATCATGTACCCTCACTTTTAGAAAATGAATATTCATTCCCATCTCCTCAAAATTCTAATGACTTCATACCTCTCACATTCCCCTGAAAGTAAATTAAAATTTTAAGATCTTTGTGTGCGAAATGCCTCCACAAATCATAAATGTCCAGGAATTGTGCTTCATGGATTTACATGGTTCCAAATTTTTCTTATAAAACGTGTGGACGTTAACAGTAAAAGGACTAAACGACATTTCTGATGCGAGTTCTGATTCAAAATATATCAATGGAGAATGCAAAGGCTTTTAATTTTCCAATTGAAGTCAGTTTCCGCCAATCCAATCCCTCCAGGGCAGTGTGGGCCGCGCCGTTATTGTGAAAATGCTTTATAATGAGAGACATAAAATTGTTTGATGTATGATAGAAAATGCATTACTTGATGATATATCCAAGGGAAACACAGCGAAAGACCATAATTCAGTTTCATACATTTCAGAATTACAGCTGAGTCATCAGAATATTTGATCAACACTACAATAACAAGTTGAGAAAAGTCAGTTGTAATTATGATGCTATAAGCATACAGTGGCACACAAGGAAACAACAATACTTTTTTTAAGTACACTTTAGACTATGAGATGCAAATTAATACATATATCAGGAACGGATGATCCATACAACTTCGAAGAGTTAGAAACTGAAATGTGATAACAATTTTTAATTGCTAGCTCACATACAACTTCGAAGAGTTAGAAACTGAAATGTGATAACAATTTTAAATTGTTAGCTCACATACAACTTTGAAGAGTTAGAAAATGAAATGTGATAACAATTTTAAATTGTTAGCTCACATACAACTTTGAAGAGTTAGAAAATGAAATGTGATAACAATTTTAAATTGTTAGCTCACATACAACTTTGAAGAGTTAGAAAATGAAATGTGATAACAATTTTAAATTGTTAGCTCACATACAACTTTGAAGAGTTAGAAAATGAAATGTGATAACAATTTTAAATTGTTAGCTCACATACAACTTTGAAGAGTTAGAAAATGAAATGTGATAACAATTTTAAATTGTTAGCTCACATACAACTTTGAAGAGTTAGAAAATGAAATGTGATAACAATTTTAAATTGTTATCTCCTGCATAATACTCATATGGAGTAAATTGTGAAAACTGGTTTCGCTTCTAGATTACATGACCAGTAAAGGTCTCAAAAAGACTTTCTAATTACTTTTTTTTAATGGATGTCATTGTACATCGCTATTTTTCCATGAAATTCTCTAATTACCTTCACACTTAGGTCCTCACAAGCTTATATTTAGATATTTTGTATCCATGATACTTTTTCATTACTAGAGTCTACATGCAGATTTTGTCCAAGAGCGACACCTGTCAGATATCGATTCCATCTAGAATACTCTAAAATTATCCTCGAGCCAAGAAAGTGGTTATTGTCGCCGATCGTGGATGTCAAATTTAACATCAAGAGATAACATATGTGCTCAGAAGCTCGTTGTTATTGATTCCGTTTTTATTATTTATACTCAAAAGTCCCGCAGCTTTTTCCGCAATAAGTCGAAATTGCGTTGCCAGAGATAAAGATGAAAATATTTCATTGGACAAGATGTTAGTTGCTGCAATGTATCTAGATCATACCGTCTTTACTCGTGCATAAATTTAGTCCAAATGCAAACTACATAGACCCTGATGTGCCGTCGCATAATGCGCCGGCAGATCAGGGTCTATGTTGTTTGTTCTACTGATTAGTCCTTACAAACTGCATAGACCCCGATCTGCCGGCGAATTATGCGACGGGAGATCTGGGTTTATGCAGTTTGCAGTTGGTATCGATTTATACGCGAGTATAGACGGTAATACAGATTCTTACTTTCTCTGCTTAACCTAACTAATTTTGTACGAAATATTTTAGAACATAATGTTTTGGAAAAAACATTTTGATCCGGCATTTTTCATTGAAATTATTGACAAAATCTATCATGGGTATTTACTGACACTGAAGGCTTGATTCTTAATGGCTATTTATTTTTTTCTGTCACTGATGTATTTGTCGCAGGGATATTTTTGTATAATATTTATTTTAAACAAATATTCAAATGTTATTGAAGTTCTTGCTTATTCTGAAACCTGATATCATGTTTATGTGTATGTTTGTGTAAGTGTGAGTGTCTGTGTGTGTGGGGGGGGGGGGTAAGCAAAATTTTTTATTATTTATATAAAAGTTAGCTCATATGTTAGAAATTGCACCGTCATTATTAACTGTCTACTGAAACTTAAGAAGCTCAATGGAGTGTTAGTTGTTTAAACCACATTACCAGTTTCTTCGGCGGGTTTTTTGTCTGTTATTCCCTAAGGACCCCCCCCCACACACACACACACACATTTATATATTCTTTGAGAGTTTTACTTTATTTCATATATTACATTATCAGAACTTAATTATTGTCTAACTGCTGTAAGGCTAACTTTTCGGCACAATAGTTTGCCAAATTATTTCAGAGATGTCAGATGTCCTGAAAATACGAAGTCTCCCAAGAGACTGACTAGACTATATGAGTGTGATAGTTTTCAAATAAATCCTAAATTAGATCAGATATTTTTGTGTGGATTCATTCACTTATGGGAATATGTTCCAAGGAATTTAGCTCCCAGAAGAGAGAATAAGTCAAAGAACATAAAGACATATATATGCGAAATCGATAAAGATAAGTTACATAATGTCAACGATCATTAAAGTGTATGATATGTTATCAGTAACTGGGGAAATGTAGTGCTGAATTAACTCTAGAAATGGTGTACCTTAGCATAGAGTTGTATCAAAACACATATTATAATATACATATTCAAATAACTCTAGATATGGTGTACCTTAGCATACAGTTGTATCAAAACACATATATAATATACAGATTCAGCTCGTCCAAGGTTTTCTGGTTCAGATCAGTATCCGCAAAGTACATATGTTATAGTAGTTTCTCTCGTCCGAGGGTCTTCATATTAACCTGAAATTAGCTTAATCAAACAATACCAGCAAAACTAATTCACTGCGACCGTTTATCCCCCCCCTCTCTCTCTCTTTCTTTCTCTCTCTCTCTCTCTCGTTCGATCGATCAACATTTTTAATGGAATACTATCAATAAGCGACAGATGTAGCCTTTATCTGGTATATGATAATTGTCTAGCAGTGGCTGTATTTTTGAATGACAAATAAACTTGACTCTTAACCAGTGCATTGCATTAGGAATTAATTGTTTCTGATTATCTGACAGACAGATTTCCATCTATATTCTGTTAATGAAAATATTGTGTTTTCTCTGGAGACTGTAAGATAGCCACTTGGCGAATAGTAGATAGAACATTTTGCCTGAATTGATCATGTCCATCTAAATTATCTCAGTGATTTGACGGCTGATTAGCAGTGCGTGAGAAGAGAGTTAAGTCAACTTGTATATTAGGAGCACTGACTGAAGCGGTACAACCTCGGTTTTGTCTTGTTTTGCTTTGCTTTTAAATGCTCAGCTGGGTTCTACAAGCCTCTTGTGACTAACCTGTACATGTATATCTCATATTTACGGTCCCGGTTGAGGTTGACCTTATAGACTTCTGGAAGCAAAGCTTATAAGCTGATTCTAGCGGCATTTCTCCTGGCAAGTCAGTTATGTTGTCTTAGATCTGCATACCATTGGATGTTTAACAGGTTATTGACATATGAATATAATTCATATCAATTAACGATGTCAAAGGGTTCAGAGTACATTTGGCATACAGATAAAAGAAATTAATCTTTCTGGAATACGGATATTTAATTTTCTGATTGAGAGATCAAACTACAGCCGCTAACATTTTCGATAAGGTCTACTTTTTGACCTTCCCGTCATGCAGTGGTCAAATTGTGATAACGGCTCAAACATTTTAAGACCCATGTACTTTTTGGTTGGACATGTTGGCTGACAAAAAAGATGTATTATATGAATGTTGGTCGTCCGCTATCCCTGGACTCATGTAAAATAAGACTTTTACATCATTGTTCATGAAGTGACACAATACAATGAAGTTATCGTTACAACACTGTACGTAAGATATTTATGTTGCTTTCCTTTGTTGTGCTTTCTTCCTAAAATATACAAATTTTAATCATTTATTCCTTCTTTAACGTGAGGTAAAATGTATCTCTGTGTTGGTTAGACCGTGTTTTGTCTTAATATTCGTTCTTTATTATTTAGTTATTTATGTGCAAATGTTGAAGGCTGAGAGCTGTTGGTGGAAATTATAGGCGGAAAATATTTGCTATGAACAGCAATATTGATGGCAATTATTCTCTACCGCTTACTTTCATTTACAGTGCAAAAGGTGAAATTGCTGGTTGTGGTGATAATCTGTGAAAGATTCATGGCCTACTTCTTCGTGGCATTTTGTATCTCACGCCTAATACCAAAGGTTGTTTACATAAGGTCTCCCGTCACTCCTCCTACGGGTCATTACTTTCAATATTAGGCTTTTATTTATTGACTTTATTTACGGACTTTTTTTAATTAGAAATTAAGTTGAGCTATAGTAAATAAAGTCTAGAATGGAAAGTAATGACCCGTATGATATGTGATATTAGTTATTAACTTTATACACAAAACACAAGCAAATGGTTTTCACCATTTATTTATTAATGTACATTTAAGAAACACTAAATAAAGATTCTCATACTGATTCTAGTCATATCTAAACATACTTTGACCTCAAGGGACTGGCACAGCTGTCAGAATAATGATAATAATAATAATAAAGATTCTCATATATATACTGATTCTAGTTATATCTCAACATACTTTGACCTCAGGGACTGACACAGCTGTCTGAATAATAATAATAATAATAATAATAATAATAATAATAATAATAATAATAATAATAATAATAATAATAATAATAGTAATAAAGATTATGAATACAGATTCAGGTCATATCTAAACATACTTTAACCTCAAGGAACTGACTCGGCTGTCTGAATAATAATAATAATAAAGATTAGAAACTGAATCAGCTGTCTGAATAATGATAATAATAAAGATTAGAAACTGAATCAGCTGTCTGAATAATGATAATAATAAAGATTAGAAACTGAATCAGCTGTCTGAATAATGATAATAATAAAGATTAGAAACTGAATCAGCTGTCTGAATAATGATAATAATAAAGATTAGAAACTGAATCAGCAGTCTGAATAATGATAATAATAAAGATTAGAAACTGAATCAGCTGTCTGAATAATGATAATAATAAAGATTAGAAACTGAATCAGCTGTCTGAATAATGATAATAATAAAGATTAGAAACTGAATCAGCTGTCTGAATAATGATAATAATAAAGATTAGAAACTGAATCAGCTGTCTGAATAATGATAATAATAAAGATTAGAAACTGAATCAGCTGTCTGAATAATGATAATAATAATAATAGTAATAAAGATTAGGAATACTGCTTCAAGTCATATCTAAACATACTTTAACCTCAAGGAACTGACTCGGCTGTCTGAATAATAATAATAATAATAATAAAGATTAGAAACTGAATCAGCTGTCTGAATAATGATTATAATAAAGATTAGAAATTGAATCAGCTGTCTGAATAATGATTCTAAGAAAGATTAGAAATTGAATCAGCTGTCTGAATAATGATTATAATAAAGATTAGAAATTGAATCAGCTGTCTGAATAAAGATTCTAAGAAAGATTAGAAACTGAATCAGCTGTCTGAATGATGATTCTAAGAAAGATTAGAAATTGAATCAGCTGTCTGAATAAAGATTCTAAGAAAGATTAGAAACTGAATCAGCTGTCTGAATAATGATAATAATAAAGATTAGGAACTGATTGATAATATAAAAACTGATTACTTCAACAATGCTCACACACAACTCGTGTGTGATTATGTCTAAACCTGTAATATCTGTAGTACAAGACAAAGCTATTTCCTTGGAAAAAATTTATTGCGATACACACAGTGTGTATACTGTTATATGCACTGATCTGAATGAATTATGCAGTGAAGTTAGGGAACAAGAAGAAAATGTCAATATAACACAGGCATCCCCACATCACCTCTTAAAGCCCCCTAAAAATGAGTGCGAAATAACTGGAACGTATTCAAGAGTAAGTTTTTTTAATTTTATTTTTTTAAGTTAGATGCTTAAAATTATGCCCTGGAAACGCTTCGAATGCAGGAGCTTCCGTGAGCTTCGCACTCTGTGTCCCTACCGGGACTTCGGTCCCACATAACCCTCTCCATCTTGTTTACGCCCCCTCCACCCCCCCCCCCAAAAAAAAGGATATTTTTGCATTTGCAACTGATTGCTTTTGTCTTACACTGGAACTTGTAACGCTACAAGGATAGTAATATTAGTGATTTGATGAGGCATGTATGAAACTGCAATGGCAGTGAGCATTTATTATCTCTTGTGAAATACTGATCATTTCAGTTATGGCTTGAGTGGACAATTGTAACAATGAGACGGCAGTAAACGTGGAAGGCTAGAACAGATATTTTAATGCCAGGGGAATGAACGTAAGGGCTTGTAGTGAGCATTCTTGTATATTGCGGGAAGAGTTGTACCGTACTGTGAAGGACAAATTTAGACAAATTAGCAAGGAAATCGAAGGATATAGCTTGTATGGTCGATATATTTGTACATTGATGATTTGTATTTTTTTTTTTTGGGGGGGGGGGGGGTTCTCAAAAGCAAGTGCAAAACTAAGAGGGCGGCATTCTGGAGGTCTTGCAAAGCAACTGTGAACTGCGAGACAAGGCATGTTGGAGGGCTAACGAGGGCGAACACAGCACTGCAAGGACAGTGATAACTAACGGTTGTAATGAAAATGGAAACATATGGACAGGCAACCTTGATTATGTGTCACGGGTAAGTGAACCACTGTTAGTACAGAACTGCTGGCAGTGTTAGTACAGAACTGCTGTGCACTGCGAGGGCAGTGAGGGTGCACTTCGTGGGCAGTGAGAGTGCGGACGCACTGCTAGGGCACCGATGGCGTTGGTGCACTGTTAGGGCAGTTGGGTACACTCTAAGGGCATTGAGGGTGCACTGCGAGGGCAGTTAAGATTCACTGCGAGAACAGCAAAGTACGCTGCAAGAGAACTGAGTGTGCACTGAGAAAGCGGTGAGGGTGCATTGCAAGTTAATACAAAGCAAGGCAATAATGGAACACTCCAAGGACCATAATTTAGCTAAGTAATTGAAAATAGGCGGCATATCTATACAGGCAAATGGTATGGGTACATAGCAACACTGTAGTATAATCTAAAATCAAGTGACTAGTAAGCTAACCAGTCCGACGGCATTACCCCATGAAAGTGTGTGGTACGGAAGGTTGCGGTTGACTTCGATCAAGATGGCCGATTCCAAACTAAGAAAAAGAGATGCCAAATCACGTGACTAATGATGAATCTTATGCTGTCCAAAACTTAATAAGATGCCCCTGTCTTGAACCAATTCCGGTGAATCAATTCTTGTGTATAAACTTGGTTTATCTGTATAAACCGCAATATAAAAGCAACCTTTAATATTAGCCGAAAGATACAAGATATCATGGAATAGACACAAGCCACTTGGTAGGCGTTAAAAAGAAGCGATTCGGAGAAGTAAACTACAAACTTCATTGCACTGAAATATATTTAAGAAAGAAGCTATATTGCAACCCAAGCAGCAAATTTTTTTTTTTTGCTCTGAAAAAAAAAAAACAACTTACCATTAAAACTGCTGTCCGAAGCAAAAACTTTCCGCATATAGTTTCTGCATTGGACTCTCTGCATTGGAAAGTAGCACATACATAACCAAATAATAAATCCCATTTTTTTAAGAAGGACACTCGGTCTAAGCAGAATAGAAATACACCTGACCACACTTTAAAATGAAAACTTGGTATTTTGCGCTATGAGGTATTTGTACTGTTATGTATATTTTATGTATAATGTGTGTTTGTCCGTGAAGGTGAGTTGAACTTTAGATTCTGGTCACTTGTAAACATTCTTTTTACAACCATCTGAGTTTAAGGTCATTCTTTTTACAGTTAGATTGTCCCCCCCCCCATTTTATTGCTTTACATTCTGTTGATATAGGTCAAGGGAAAATATGTATAAATAGGGATTTGGTAAACAAAAAATTCATCCCTGATTTAGATCAGTCTGTGGGAATCCATTTGAGATCAGATTTTACATTGTGCCGTTGAAATCAGATATAATTCGAGAGGAATTATTTATTTAATATATATTCATTGGAATTACTAAAGTGTTCATTGACTCTTGAATTAATACATTACTTTGGATTATTGTGACCTCATTCAAATACATTCTGGATTGTATCATTGTGTTTAATCAAGACATTCAAGACTATTGGAACTCATTCGGAACATTCTATATTCTTGGACTTGTGATTAGGACATTTAGGATTATTTGTAATTCGATTCACAATATTGTAAGTATCTCTTGAATTTCACTTTGTATTATAGGGAAATAAATTGCTTGTTGATATTACTTACATTGTTGGTTTCACTTTCTTTCTGCTACATATTTTTAAGACAGAGTCGTAACAGTACAAAAATTATTATTTCCCATTCCTAAAAAAATCGTTATTAAATTTTAATATAAATTTTTCATCTTGTAGCTGCAAACACTAAATATACAGCACAAGGTGGGGTCTATTTCGCCGTTATCAATTCAAACCAAATGTAGCCAAGAAAAGGCATTGTTTCAGAGACAATTGAGACCGAATTTTAGTGTAGAGGTGATTTGCAGTACAAAGCCTAACATATTAGATGTTGTAACATGTCACCTTTCGCTTAAAGGAGAGCATCAGGGAGGAAAGATATTCATGTAGGGTGTCAGTATCCAGTACAAGAACAAAAACTACTTTGTTATGTTATGTCGTAACATTTCACCTTTCATTTAACGAGGAGCATCATGGAATGAGGATATTCATGTAGGAGTGTCAGTGTCCCGTACAAGCACAAAAACTACCTCGTTATATTATGTCGCAACATGTCACCTTTCATTTGAAGGAGAGCATCATGGAGTGAAGATATTCATGTAGGAGCGTCAATGTCCCGTACAAGCACAAAAACTACCTCGTTATGTTATGTTGCAACATGTCACCTTTCATTTAAAGAGGAGCATCATGGAGTGAAGATATTCATGTAGGAGTGTCAGTGTCCCGTACAAGCACCAAAATCTACCTCGTTATGTTATGTCGCAACATGTCACCTTTCATTTAAAGGAGAGCATCGTGGAGGGAAGATATTCATGTAGGAGTGTCAGTGTCCCGTACAAGCACCAAAATCTGCCTTGTTATGAACTGAAAATTAATTTATTTGCATGGATATCAATTTTGAAGGTTAAGCGAAACGTTATATTTTAGTCGACACTTAAGTTCATGGATTGGTAAAGGCATCCTACAGTAGCTGCTTTGTTAGTTGTGTCTATAAAGTCGTGTTTTTTTAGCAACCATTAAATCCACGTAAATTAGTACACCACAAAAAATAGTGACTTTCCAGTAATACGCCGATTTACATAGTACTTTACCTGAGCTTAAAATCGGTAAAATCGAAAATGAAAGATTTAAAATAAAGAGTTATTTTAATTTTAGCAGTATCTTGGTTTTTTTACGAGATTCACTCTCTTCTTTGCATGTCAGATGGTAACGCCAAACAATTGGATTTTTAAAAAAATCAACTCCTGTTTTCCTCTTCTTTTTAAAAAAAAATAAATTCAATCTTCCATTTATACATTTCTCCATCCAGCCATCCTTCTAAATGTTATAGTTATAAAAAGATACATTTGACTGGGTTAATAATGCATGTGACTGGGTTATTAATACATGTGATTGGGTTAATAATGCATGTGACTGGGTTATTAATACATGTGACTAGGTTAATAATGCATGAAAACTTCACATTACATTTGATGTATCAGCATGAAAAGGCAGATTCTGACAAATAGGACTGATCTATCATTCTGAATAAAATCAGTTCTGAGGAAAATTATTGTAGCCTATTCGTTTTATATGGTAAATTATTATATAGAAAGGTAAAATGTTTCAAATTGTTTCTGCAAGTCAGGTCGCTCGTAACTTCAAACTGCTGTATGAGCTAACTGGATGTACGCTTCCAACGCTCCAGGAAGTTCCAATTCAATCCATAAGATATTTGGAAAATGGGTAAGTTACGGCCTTTTCTTTTGTTCGAATATGCGTTCTTCTCTCTGTTGGATTTAGGTGTAAAAAAGCAATACAACGACGAGTTTTTTTTGGGTGTACACCGGTTATATAATATAACTAATTAAAATCTTGCCCTTAGACTTTGGATGAAGCATATATATATATATATATATATATATATATATATATATATATATATATATATATATATATATATATATATATATATATATATATATATATAATACTATCATAGAAGTTAGAATTTTTTTAAATTCGTATTCTATGGAGATTCGAACCGTGTCCACGGGTTACAACACCCATCGCCTTGCCTATAAGCACCAACCCCTATACCATCTTGACCATGCACACATCGAGATGGTATAGGGGTTGGTGCTTACAGGCAAGGCCTTATGTGATGTAAACCGCAGACCCGAGTTCGAGTCTCCGTAGAGTACGAATTAAAAATTCTCTAACCTGTATGATAATATTATTTATTCATATTTACAAATTATGTTAATGTTATCAAGCATTCTCTTGTAGGATCCAGGGATAGCACCTTCCGCTCTGTTTGGTGTATATTTGTAATTATATATATATATATATATATATATATATATATATATATATATATATATATATATATATATATATATTGTGTGTGTGTGTGTTTGTGTTTCATCTAATCTCATGTGACAAATGCAGAAAATAGCGCCAATAAGCAATCGAAATCATGATAGACGGTACAAGGCAAAAGCTATCAGAATATTAGCAAACTAATTAACAGATAAACACACGTGGAAACAAAAATCTTCGTTTTTTATTCCCTTTTCAATAAAAATACATGTATCATAGTCACTTTTATGGTTCATGGGGTATTATGATGTAACTTATAACGAAAACAAAACATTAGTCCTTTCTAGAAGATTGTGAATATTTATAGTTGAGGGTGTGTGGCCATATATTATTCATTTGTGTATATGATGTGTGGCCATATATTTTTCATTCGTGTATATGCTGTGTGGCCATATATTTTTTATTCGTGTATATGCTGTGTGGCCATACATTTTTCATTCGTGTATAGGCTGTGTGGATATATATTTTGTATTCGTTTATAGGTTGTGTGGCCACATATGTTTCATTCGTTTATAGGTTGTGTGGTCATATATTTTTCATTCGTGTATATGCTGTGTGGTCATACATATTTCATTCGTGTAGCTGTGTGGATATATATTTTGTATTCGTTTATAGGTTGTGTGGCCACATATGTTTCATTCGTTTATAGGTTGTGTGGCCATATATGTTTCATTCGTTTATAGGTTGTGTGGCCACATATGTTTCATTCGTTTATAGGTTGTGTGGCCACACATATGTTTCATTCGTTTATAGGTTGTGTGGCCATATATGTTTCATTCGTTTATAGGTTGTGTGGCCACATATGTTTCATTCGTATATATGTTGTGTGGCCACATATGTTTCATTCGTTTATAGTTGTGTGATCATATATTTTTCATTCGTGTATATGCTGTGTGGCCATACATATTTCATTCGCGTATAGGCTGTGTGGATATATATTTTGTATTCGTTTACAGGTTGTGTGGCCATATATTTTTCATTCGTTTATAGGTTGTGTGGCCATATATGTTTCATTCGTTTATAGGTTGTGTGGCCATATATTTTTCATTCGTTTATAGGTTGTGTGGCCATATATTTTTCATTCCTTTATAGGTTGTGTGGCCATATATTTTTCATTTGTTTATAGGCTCTACATTCTGTGATTTCACCTCCTTTCTCTTTTCTGATGTGTAACAAAATGAGGCTCAAAGTAAGCTTGATTTTAATGCATGAGAGACAGAAAACTCTAACAATGAGAAAATCGTTCATGACACATCTGACAGGCGCTGATGATTTCAGCTCTAAACAGGCTTCCATTGCCAACTTTTGGAATGCTTCCCTATTTTCTCGCATGAAGAAAATAAAAGTTAGGTGTAATGCAACCTACAAGCCAAGAATAAGAATTGCACGGCGAGGGGAGTGTAAGCATACAGAATGTATGTGGAGGTCATGTAGGTGCAGACAACAATCCACGAGAACAATGTATTAACGATTAAAGTGTATGTTCTTTAATACTGCATGACATAAGTAATTTTAAGCATGTATTTGTTTGCTTGTAAAACACATTAAGTAAATTTGTAAGGAAGTCATTGGAAAAATGTTGTCAAATTTTGTGTTCCCTAATATGTCACATAGACCTACGAACAGTTTTTCTAGTATGATTTCTTCGACTAATACAACCTACGAACAGTGTTTCTAGTATGATTTCTTCGACTTATACAATAGTCCTTTCTTTTTGATCGGCTTGTACGCTACAATTCTCAATGTTGAAAGCATAACTGTTCGGTTCAAATGAGAGAGATTCATGTGCAGAACGCATGCAGTTTCCGTTTCTGTTCTTTTAGTTTCATGTTTTAGCCGTGGAGAATGTGTCCTTTCAAGGACACGGAAGTAGGTATAGCAAATGGTTTCAAATTTGTACTTAGATATAGCTCACATCAGACCAACAATAAAACCTACCGTATATACTCGCGTATAATTCAGATCTAAATGCAAACAACATAGACCCTGATCTGCCGTCGCATAATGCGCCGGCAGATCAGGGCCTATGTTGTTTGTTCTACTGATTAGTCCTTACAAACTGCATTGACGCAGATCTTCCGGCACATTATGCGACAGCAGATTTGCGTCTATGCAGTTTGTAGTTGGTATTGATTTATACGCGAGTATAGACGGTATTCAAATTCAACTGAGGCACTGTGTATTTTTCAATTGTATTTAAACACTATCAAGTGTTTTTGATAATCGCATTTTTGAAAAGAGAACAAAAGAACAAATGCAGCCATTTGAAATTTTATCACAAATCTGTGCATATTCCATAAATCCATTATGGTGGTCGGAAAAGTAATAAATAGGTGTAGATGCTGGTGATCAATGATTTCATCACACTGGTCGATACATATAGCTTTCTGTATACATTGTTCAGACAACTATTTTGAAAAGCAATTACGCCGCTAATTGTGCGCATCCGCCATGTGAAATATAAAGAGATGGAATATGCACTGGAGTATTTCATACTAATACACTTGACACTGTAACTAGATACCTATTTTGTTTGTAATCGGTTCAACCCGTGATTTGTAAAGCTGAAAGAATAGAGTTCTTTGTGTCTCTGGTTTACATTGATCGAATTATGGCCTCCAAAGTGAATTTATTGCTTTATGGTGTTTGCACAAAGATTTGTGATACACGCTCACCGATCCAATTTTTGAAAGCGAATGGAAAATGTCAGAAATCTACTAAATCATATAAAATATCACATATAAATTGCTAGAAGTCAGAGTTAGTCTTGTCATCTAATACACTGCTACATGAGTGCCCGTTTGGCACACCGTTGATTGTTTTGGCTAAAATCAAAGTTCAGTAAACAGACTTATGACAAACAAAACTCATTTATACATAAATCAAGTCTAACTTTCAATAAGATATACGAGAACCTAAAGAATACTGACAGTTGTTGTACATGTTAAACTTCAATAGATTTTTTAAATTGTCAACTTTAACGTAATTCGAACTGAATAGAAATTTATATAAAAAGAGGAGTCATATCACGTGCGAGAAAAAGAATATGTGGCGGATGGAATAGTAACCAGGGGCGGATCGAGGATGGGGATGGAGTGTGGTGGGGAGGGGAGGAGGCGCCCCCTCCCCCCCCTTCTGAAAAAACACAACTAAATATGAGTGCGAAACAACTGGAACGTTTCTTAAAGTAAGTTTTCTTTTACAGTTAGATGGTTATTTATACTGAAATTGTCTTTACTGAGATAATGTAGGCCACTGACTCAAATTACATAATACATGTAACATTAACAAATAATAAGCACGTGAGTGAAATAAAAATGATATACATAAACATATAATGAACTATATTATTACTATTCATCAGGGTTTACATTACAAGATTCTTCGTATTTCCTTTCCATGTTTAATAAAATTTACATTTACTTCTACTTTGCAGGTAGATGAAAAAATAGTAACAAGCATGTGACGGGAAACAAAATATACATAAATAAATAATGAACTACGTCATTATTATTCGTCATTTGTTTACGTTACACAAATCATGGAATACCTTTCTATGCTTAAGTGCATATATTAGAAATTTACATATTGAGTTCAATTTATCTTTGTTTTTGCTTTGCATACAGATAAAAACTTATCCTCTGAAGGGTTTACAAAAAGATATTGAAGCAAATAAAGTTTACGAAGAAGTTCAAAAGCTCTACACTAGCAAACAAAGTGGTATTCCATTTCAGTATCACTTTTACAAAAGAGACATATTCGTTCGTGGTGTGGGGTGTGATCGTATCTAGCCATATTGACCCTAACATTCCATTAACTGCATCAAAGCTTGAAATATAAGCTACGATCCAATGAGTTTTCTACAATATCTTGATATGGTTCTCGTCTAAAGTCTAACCCTATTAATTTGAAGACTCTTAATATCTCCAATACATGAATTTTTGCATTCCAGGTTTGTACGTCAATATCAATACATCTTTGCTTGAACAATTTCATACATATTAGTTCATCTCCTACACCTTGGTTGTACCAAGCCTCTCCAAAACCATAAGAAAGTAGTATATATTTGATTTCATGAGTCCATATCTTACAACTTCATGATTGCGACCATTGGAAGCCTACTGTTGGACATTTTGAGTATTTTCAATCATGATTTGATTGACTTCATAATGTAGAATAATTTAAGACTGTTTCTCCCTAATGCACCTATAGCAAAACTGTCTGCAGTAAATTTTGTTAGTTTCAATACATGTTTACAGCGGTTTGTACTCTCTCAATATCAAACGCATTACTAAAGCCCCAAAGTTCAGCTCCATAGGATTGATCAGGCAGTATCTTAGTATAAAACTTTTAAAATATTATGTCCCTGATAATTTTCCAAACCTAAGCAACTTGCCTTTGACTGAGAATAATACCTTAGATGCTTGTTCAGACAGGACCTTTTGGCATTTATACCAAAACACCACGTGAAGTGAATACTAACCGTAGATATTTATAATACGAAGTCACTTTTAATTTGTGATTCCCAAAATACCATTTTTCGTGCTTCCGTAGGTACACTCCTTTGCGGAAAACCACAAGATTTGTTTTGTCCAAATTAACCTTTAATCCCCATTCATCACAATGAGATTCAAGACGATTAAGTAAACGCTGCATCTCAATTGGTGCTTCAGAAAATATAACTAAATCATCGGCCTATAGGGAAAGAAACAGTTTTAATATGCTATTAATGTCTACACCATAGCTGACATTGGACAATGCACTTTGAAGGTCATATAAAAATAAATAATAAAGTAATGGTGACAACATGCAACCTTGACGTACACCAAAAGGACAATCGAAGGCATCTGTCAGTCTTTTTGTTGTCCTAACACAAGCCTTTATATCCATATATGTTGCTTTAAGCATATTTACCATTTTACTGCCCATTTTCAATTTTTAAATTTATGCCATAAAGCGTCTCTATTTATTCTATCAAACGCCTTCTCAAACTCTACGAATGTACAATAGGATCTGCCATTGAATTTTTGAAGATATTTTCATATTAGTGTGTGCATTATCTATAGTACTGTATTTTTTTTCTAAAACCTGCTTGTTCCTCAGCAATTAATTTTTTTTTGTTCAGACCATTCTGTAATCCTTTTATTCTAGATTGACGTGAATACCTTACTTAGTACGGGTAGCAGACTAATCCCTCTATCATTACACTGGTCTACAGCCAAAATGCTTCCGCAATAAATGTTGTCAAACTTAACTAATTCTGGGTCACTGAGAACGAAAATGATGCTTAAAATTGTTGAATGGCTCTAGTTTTTTTTTAAAGATATTATACTGGGTCAGTATATACGACCCTTGACTTGGGAATGGCGGAGGATAAGTGAGTTATAAAGGGAAGGGATCTCAATTTAAACCAGAAATGACTAAAATACATCTTTGACTGGATCTATAAATAAATCTATGACTGGGTTTGGACAGTACTTGCTTTTTCGGCAAAACAATGCATGATGCAATCTGAAGCTGGTATTGCGTCATACATGATGTGAATTGCATCATGTTTTTCATAGAAGTCATGAATAATGTAATCTTAACCCAGCTTACATCACTCTGCTGAAGAAATTGCCCTATATCAGCTCTACAAATCATACAATGTCGTGCTCTCTTATTTGTCAGTGTTTGATTTTGCAAAGGGACACATTTCTGTTTAGCCAAAGTGAGCAGAGATGCCTCGTACTTGTGTGAACAATGCAGAGAACTTCTGCTATGTTTGTGGTGAAGTGACTTTTGCATCACAAACGCGCAGTATAACCACTATGGTTATGAAAGCCTATCACCTTTATTTTGGTTGCAAGATTGGAGATCAGGACAAGATGTGGGCCCCACACATATGCTGCAACACTTGTGCAACAAATCTTCGCAGTGGTTGAACAGGAAAAGGAAATATATGCCTTTTGAGTGCCATTGAGAGAGCCAACAGATCATATCAGCAATTGTTACTTCTGCATGGTGCCTCCAGTTGGGAAAGGTGTGTCAAAGAAGAAAAAGTGGACTGCGCATTATCCAAACATTCCGTCAGCTGTACGTCCAGTACCCCACGGAGAAGGACTGCCGGTTCCTGATGCACCAGAATCATTCTCACTTGAGTCAGACGAGGAAGAGGAAGAGGATGAAACTTCTTGTCCTGAACCATCAATGTCACATTACCCATATTTTCTCCCATCCTCCTCCTCTGAACCACACCTCATAACACAAGGTGAACTGAATGACCTTGTCAGGGATTTGGAACTACCCAAGAGTAAGTCAGAGCTGTTGGGCTCCAGATTATAGCAGTGGAATCTCCAGGCAGGTGATGTTAGGGTTTCCATGTTCCGTGACCGTCAAAAAGATCTTGTCTCATTCTTCTTCGTGGAAGGTGATCTTGTAGCCTGCAACAACATCGATGGTGTGATGGCAGCCCTCAACATCGTTCATGATCCAGATGAGTGGAGACTGTTCATTGATTTATCGTAGACGAATCTTAAAGCTGTTTTGCTGCATAATTGCAGTGTTTTGCCATCAATTCCAGTTGGTCATGCAGTCCATATGAAGGAAACCTATGAAAACATGAAACAACTTTTGAGGTGCATAAACTATGACCAACATCAGTGGCAGCTTTGTGGCGATTTCAAGGTTCTTGCTCTCTTGCTTGGTCTGCAGACTGGATACACAAAGTACTGCTGTCTTCTCTGCGAATGGGATAGTCGTGCGAGAGATTCCCACTACATCAAAAGAGATCGGTAACTCCGACAGTCATTGGAGTCTGGGATGAAAAGTGTTCAGCGTTCACCACTTGTTGAATCAAGAAAGATTTTGTTGCTAACCTTGCACATCAAGCTGGGTCTGATGAAGAACTTTGTCAAGGCCATAGACAAAACACAAGCAGCTTTCAAGTACCTCCGTGGAAAATTTCCAAGGTTAAGTGAAGCTAAGATAAAGGAAGGTGTCTTTGTTGGTCCTCAGATTCGCGAACTTCTTCGAGATGATGCATTTCACCGTGCACTGCGTGGCAAGTAAAAGACGGCATGGAAAGCCTTCCAGTTAGTGGCAACACATTTTCTCTGAAACAACAAGGCAGACAACTACAGGGAGTTGGTGGAAAACCTCCTCAAGGCATACAAAAGCCTTGGTTGCAACATGTCACTAAAGATTCAGTTTTTGCACTCTCATCTAGATTTTTTTTCCACCGAACTGCGGAGCAGTGAGCGACGAGCACGGCGAGCGATTTCACCAGGACATTGCAACAATGGAGAAACGCTATTAGGGCAAATGGAGCCAATCAATGCTTGCAGACTATTGCTGAACAGTGAAAAGAGATGCTCCATTTAATGAATACAAGAGACAAGCCAAGAAGTGCCGAGTAGACACTGAATAAGGACTAAACTATGTACTTATATATACATAATAGTTTTTTTACTTTTGTTTCAATATTTTTTTCTTTATGTAACCCTTTTGCTGTTTTTTTAAAGTGTTACATAAACAGGACAGGTGAAATATTATCATGTAAAGCAACTATAAACACATGAAAAGACCTAGGTTTACAATTTATGATTAAAACTCTACTATGTACACAATATACATAGACGTAAAATGTAAAAACTTAAATATCTTGGAAACAGTAGCCAATCAGTTGTTTTAATTGTCATATTTGAATTCAGCACATCAAAATCCCTAATAAATAGCACATTTTATCTCTGAAGCAGACAACTTCGAAAAAATTGTAGACCAGTCTAGACCTAATAATTATTAGGGATAACTTTGTCCCCTTTTTTATGCAATAGTATAATTATTTCTGTATCATTTATGCAATGATATAATTCTTGCTGTACCATTTATGCAGTGGTATAATTATTGCTGTACACCATAGGGAAGTAGGAGGCCTGAAACACTGCATTAAACGGACGAGTCAACAGAAATACATGATAACATTCGTCTGCTTTAACAAATTAAGAAGCTAAACCATCAATATCTGCTGCTTTTCCAGACTTTAAACAATAAATAGCTGCTCTAACTTCATCCTCCTGGATTTCACTATCTAGTGTTTCATATTCAAGGTTTTGAGAAGTATCCAAATTACATGTCTACGTTTGTAATAAATAACATTATGTCTGTCTCGTAATAAGTCTCGTAATAAGTTCCAAAATATATTTGTGTCGTGTTTTTTTCAAGTGCGTTTACAAGCTGCATTTGTAATTTATTTTTATAATCACTTTTCCTATATGATGTAACCTTTATATATATATATATATATATATATATATATATATATATATAGAGAGAGAGAGAGAGAGAGAGAGAGAGAGAGAGAGAGAGAGAGAGAGAGAGAGATATTCGCTTTTGTTTGAGATATACTTCAAGGTAATCTCGAGATCGATCGATTCTAAATTTTCTTAGTGCTCAAACTGCCATTCTTTTTGCATTTTGACACGATGTATCAAGCAAGCCATGGATGTCTTGTAGTTGATGTGTTATGCTGTGTTTTATAACTATTACCAGACCGTCTTACAGTTTTCTTCATACCAACATTTTCAGCTGCATTCTGAGGAACCTGAACCAATGTTTCCACAGTGTTATCAACATTAGATGTTTCAATCAAATGGCAAAACGTCTCAAATGAAAAGTTTTGAAATTGCTCACGAAAATTTTCCTGATATGCATTTTGCTTTTTTGAGTACATATTAACACTGTAAATGGTTCAGATTTATCAATATAATTATCTATAGTGTGCGTATTAAGATCACTTATATGAATACTGCCAATCCCGGCCAAGCCTAGAATGTAGTCAAAATTATCAAGTAATTCAAATGGGTCATCGAATTCAATGAAATCTGACTCAGAAATTGTATATGCATTGAGATCCCCACCTAAAATAAACTGACAGTTGAAGTATTTTAACTTCAAGTGGTCTATTTCATTTTCAGCAATATGAAGAGTCTCCTCTTAAGAATGCACGGACGAATTTTCAGGTGTGACATTTATTAGGCCAATTCTCAGGTGTGACATATATTAGGCCAAACATTATATCAAAGTCAAGGCTAATGTTTGATGTCGCAAATTTTAACCATAATATATTTTTTGAACTACTCTACGTATCAACATATTCAACATGTCAGCAATAAAAATGCCTACAAAAATAATTAAACCCCTTGAGTTTCGTATTGCATTAATATGCTTATCCCTAACTACAGAAAAATGTTTATAACCATATATGACAAATTCCGTTTCATTATAAGCCCATGTTTCTATAAAAACCAATGACATCATACTTACATATGAAATTATAAAAATCTTCTCTATCAAGACAGTCTGCATATCCACTAAACTTTGATCTTAATCCAGATATATTCCATAAAATATAAATTAGAGCTCACTTGAAATTATTTTCATTGATATTAGAGTCATTCATATTTGCATTGATATTAGAGTCATTCATATTTGCATTGATATTAGAGTCATTCATATTTGCATTGATATTAGAGTCATTCATATTTGCATTGATATTAGAGTCATTCATATTTGCATTGATATTAGAGTCATCCATATTTGCATTGATATTAGAGTCATTCATATTTGCATTGATATTAGAGTCATTCATATTTGCATTGATATTAAAGTCATTCATATTTGAATGGATATTATAGCTATCCGTATTTGCATTTATATTCGAGATATTCAAATTTGCAATAATATTAGAGTCATTCATATTTGCATTGATATTAGAGTCATTCATATTTGCATTGATATTAGAGTCATTCATATTTACATTCTCAGTGCTAGTGGAACGACCATTATTAGTCCTATCATCATATTGTACACGATTAGATTCTGGGCCTCGGCAGTGTCCCTATTCATTTTTCACTTCTTGATAGCTCATCATACACATAGATGCTTCCACTGACAACTAGTTTAGCTCATCATACACATAGATGCTTCCACTGACAACTAGTTTGTCATATTGCGAAGAGGCTTTTCTTCCTTGCTTGATATGTTCCTGTAAGAAAGATTTCAGAAGATTCCTCATTTTCTTTACTCGTGCCGGAAAGTCCTCACTAATACAAATCCTTGGTTGTGCTTTATGTTACTTATTATTTGTTGCATTATCAGATGAGTGTGTTCTGTCATTCGAATTATTATGCTCCTTATTCTTATTCTTCTCTCCTTGTTGTACAATTTCTCTTTTCCTGTATGTTCTCAACTCTAGTTCCTTACCCTTGCACTTGGTGAACTTAATGATCGCAGGTCTTGGTGAAGTATTGCTGTAAAATCTATGTGCCCTTTCAACAGAGATTTCCGAATTATCAAGCTTCAGTGATTTTGACTTAGTGTCCTACCATTTTTCACCATGAAATTCTTCTAGGCCATAGAAGATTAAGTTCTTACTCCTTGACTGGGCTACCTGGTTTTCTACTCTACTTTCTGTACTTTTCACTTTTTGGTCAAAGTCTTTTACAGTCTCAATCAAATCTTCCATCTTTATCTCTAGTCTCTTGTTCTTCCTAATTAACTATTAATTCTGCAGTCTTAGCTGATCGACAATTTCTTCAAAAATAGCAAATGTAGAGTCTAAAGATTCCATATGGTTTCTAATGTCAGGCATGTTTGGCATCATATCTAAGATGGAAGGTTGAAGAGTAACAACATCAGTCACTTCAAACTTAGGACAGTCAACAAATACTGTAACTCTCCTTGTGTGGGGTTCTATTTGAACAGCATGCTGACCACTGCTCGTGTCTAACCATGACTGAATTGACGGTTGTGCATTTAACTCCTGGTTGCTTGGGCTTGTGCTGCGTAATATCCTGTGAAGATCAGTGTCTGGCTGCACCCTATTGTCAGCCATTCTCTTTCCCTTGTTGTTACTTCCACGCCCTCTCTGACTAGGCCCAGGGTTCATCTCGATTGAACCACACACCACCAGTAACAGAAACAAGCATAGTCTAATTGTTAGAGACATATTTCCTGTAATTAGCAATCGCATGCTTTCTCTGCCCATGACTGGTTGGATAAAACAACCAATCCTTAACCTTCATAACACGAAGCATACACCCATTGTAAACGAGAAAACAGAGATTAAAAAGTATGCCCTGGAAACGCTTAAAATGCAGGAGCTTTGCCCTTGGACCCCTGCAGGGGGTTCCATTTCACAGATCCGTTGCCTACTTGTTTACTACCCCACCAACAAAATGTCTGGATCCGCCACTGGTATCAGTATTTTACATCCAGGTTCACCTTCCCAACATTTATTTTTCTCTTTCTCATTTCCAGTAGTATACTTTTTCAAATTGTTAAATCCAATGTATATTTTGAATAAAACCATGATCTACAAAGTATTTGCTGTCTCCCTGATCAGTTCATTCCACTGTTGTGTTAATTCCGGTCCTTTCCTAAAGTTTAAATGAAGCTTGTATTACGCTTCAGGGGCAAGGAAATTAATTTGATTCAAAAATTCTATATTGCTCTCAATGAAAAGTTGTTACGACAAGATTTACTTTAAAATGACCGAAATCAATTCTGAGACGGAAGTAACGTGGAAACATAATTTTCATAATTATGTAAATAGTCACGGTATATGACTCGAACTTAGTCAAAAAGTTAATTTATTTATATTCTAACCTTGACGAAGGCTAAAGCTAAAATAAAAAACAAACTCTCTCATGTTCGTCTAAATTTGTTTTATAAAAAAAAAACACCACATATCAATCAAATAAGTACAACTCTTGCGATCGACATATTCTCCTACAGTGTAGTTAAAGATTGTTTAGATATTGATGACCTAAGTGTTTAGACCAATGCATTTTATAATTAACAAACGATCTCTTGTGCACTGTAATCAAGCACAAGTGATCATAAATCTGGTAATCATGTTTTCAACTTGAGAAAACGAATCTTTACATAGTAATAGCTAGATAATTGATACTGCATTTCTAGAGTTTAAGAAGAATTTCAGAGACCACCCAAACTGCACTTTTTAGACAATGTTGCTATAATTTCGGAGAATTAAATATTTGTTCTATAATCTGTCGGAATATACACAGAAACAACTTCTTTGACCTGCGATGTGTTGAAAGACGAATATAGGATCTAGACTGATCAAAGCTTTAAAAGATGTTGCCAGAGTTTTGACACCCTTGAGAAATATTAGCTCCTACCTTTCAATTTGTGAATAAAAATATGGCATTTCATCTTCCCTTTCAAACCGCATCAGGACGTAGATTGCATGCTCCGTTTCCGATCCGTGTGAAAGATGAAAGACATTACGCCAGTATAAACATTTCCCGCACCTTTTGGATGTATTCCAAACAGAATTAATCGTTTTCAAGCAGTATGCATTTTTATTTTAAAAAATAACTTAGATCAAAAGCAGGCTCGTGACTGCAGCTATCTCTATTCATTATTACATTCAATTAAATGTTTGTAATGAAATATAATTGATATTTCACAAAACTGAGTTGCTGTTGTGCTGCACCTGCTCGACCTCCTGCACTCAATAATATATATATATATATATATATATATATATATATATATATATATATATATAAATCTCCAAACTCTGAGAAGGAAGTTTAAACGATCATGTATCTGATTCCCCTATTTCCTTTGTATTCAACATTACCCCAGAGAGAAAAAAATGTTTTTGATTTTTATCGAGTTAGCAAGCACGAAATAGAAGGACATAAATCCCTGAACATTGTCTTGTTACATTTGGCTGAAGAGAAACATTTTGAAATAATTATAACTTTTATGAGCGTACATGTTAAACACCTTGTATCTTCTTATTGCAACTTTTCCAAGAAGTGAAGTACAGCTTAATGGTTATTCTTCTTCGTGTGTGATTATGAATTAATTAAATATTTCTTTTAAATGTGAAATACCGTAGCTAGGGACATATTTTTGGACACGTCCATGGACAATAAACACTATAATTGAGTGTGCTCAATTACATTTTTTGTTTTCAATCAGTACATATGCAAAACAATGAACACCAAGAAATTCTGGTGCAAATATCTGTGTATTTAAATTTTTTATGACTATTTGTCGTAATCACAGACAAAGTCAGCATATTTAACATTTGTTACTAAATAGAACATATTTGACGGAAGTAATAATGCGGTCATCTAGGGAGAGAGAGAGAGAGAGAGAGAGAGAGAGAGAGAGAGAGAGAGAGAGAGAGAGAGAGAGAGAGAGAGAGAGATGGGCAGCTGTCACAAAATTGGATATTTATTTGGGAAATAAGGGCTGTTTGTAGAGAATGATATAATATCTTCTCATTTCACAAAATCCGTATATGTCAGTCATTGAATAAAAAGGTTATATTTTTCATCACTAACGTTGATGTTGATCTATTGATAAAGACAAGCCATTACACAGCTAGACCAAGATGTAACGAGCTGACGATGCAAAACTATAATATGGTCAATTCATGTTACCAGTTTTTCTATTTCAGTGATGCCCAGAAATGATCATTTCTACGCAAACGCTATGATAGAAACAGAAGCAAACATAATCTTCGCTTCAACAATTAATAACCCTTTCCCAGGTAATGGTTAGCACGATGTTGGAAAAGAGGCATAGTTAGAAACATGGGTGGCAATCATAAACGTAGTGCTGTTCTTTGTTTAGAAATCTATTACCAAATATTCCATCACATAAATTAATTCCCTATTTACCCATATTAGTACTAAAAAGAAAGTTTCATATCGAGTTTCATTTCTTGCTGCATTCGTATCTCATCCTATTACGATTTGAATGTGTTTGCTTTCTGTAATTGCAATGTGAAATCCGAGAGAATTTCATTTTTAGACTGTCGTCATATGCTTTTTGGGATAATACATGTAAGCCACTGAAGCGAAAATATATTCAGTGGACAAGTCTATGACCCTTTATTGATGCCTGAAGACGAACCAGCTTTTTCTCATGTCTTTGATGTCACCTATGAAAACATAGGTTCAGAGAGGGGTTAAATTATACTGTGTGACGAGGCAAAAATACATATAATTTAATAAATATCGAACATAGGCAATTAAACCTTTAAGGCATTGCTTACCTGAAATATACAATTCATAATACCTGTGCCATACCATGAAGAAAGTGTTAGGTATGACTAACTTATAAGAATCAGATTCAACACAAGAAGTAAAATACATATTTAATACAAATACAGCAGATTTTGAGTTTGAAAGTTTCAGTACGTTAAAGAATCTAGACCTGGACCTGCTTTCAAAAAACACATCACCGAGATATCTTTTTATTCATATGTAGCAGGCTTGAAAAACAATTTTCAGTAAATGAGACATGTGGCAGTTATCCTGCCCTCCATAATTTTATTATAGCTAGGAAGACATATCCGATTTCATGCTGTTCGATTAGACTGTCTTCAGACAGACAGAATACATTTGATCTCTGTCAGTCTCGTCTTTTACATAGAAGAAGCGAGATTGTATCATGCAGACATAGTAAAAATATCAGTGACAGTTTGACAATGGAGTGTCCAGTTTGCATGTATATTACTGACTTTGTGGGTCTGTTACTGTTTCTGATGCACAGATATAAATTGATCTAAGAAGAGCGGTATACGCTTTGAAGAGTTGATACCAATTAATCCTCACAGATACAGATCTTCCCAACTAATACCCGATATGCAAGCAACAGGAATATGGGATATGGATCATAACGGGACGGCGAGGTAGTGGAGTGGAGGGTAGTGAGGTGGGGTTTGGTGGGGGAATATGTACTACAGAAATGACAAGAAAGGAAACTTGTCACGACGGTGTTCTGTATCCATTGTCGTGTTCAAGAGTACATACCAAAAAGTATACAAATCTAGGCAAGGCATAGCTTACCTTGATTGCTTGATCGATTCCGCTAAAATGTATCGCTTGATCGATTGTACCGCTTGACTAAAATTCATCTATATATATATATATATATATATATATATATATATATATATATATATATATATATATCTATATATATATATATAATTGCAATGTGAAATACGAGAGAATTTCATTTTTAGACTGTCATCATAAGCTTATTGGGATAATACATGTACCCCACTGAAGCTAAAATATATCCAGTGGACAAGTCTATGACCCTTTATTGATGCTTCAAGGCGAACCAGCGTTTTCTCATGTCTTTGCAGTCACCTATCACTTGTTGACATTGGAATAATGTCTATAAAGTTTAATTCGTGCATGTTTACGACGAGTTGACAGACCATACGTAGGTTTCATCAACTCGAACCTAAGCTCCTCTCACAGCTAATCTGATTGGTTGATTGGTTGGTTATGGAATCAAAGGCATTTTGCCGTCTTCTTTCTATTAAAATTTGCCCAGAAAAGACGTAAAGTCTATTCTATCAAAAAATTCATATTTTTCGTCTTCCCTTTTTTCTTTTTGTTATAAAAACATGAAATTGCAAAAAAAAATTTTCAACCGACCAATCAGGCTAGCTGTTGCCAGAGCTTAAAAGCGGCTTTTGCTGGAACTCGCGTATAACAGCTTAACTCGTCGTTAACATGAACAAATGAAACTCTGAAAAAATGTTCTTATATACATATATATAAGATTTGCATCGGCGATATTCAATAAAATAAATGCATTCTTATCTGTAGTAAATAATACAATGTAAGATTCGTTTAACTAAATGTGCTAGTATATTAGGTGCCATTCAGATCAATGGGTAGGAGGTAAAGATCATAGGTGGAGGAAGGGACAAAGAATAAACGGAAAAATGGACGAACAAACAAACAGTGGGTATTGTAATGTCCATACGCTTTGTCAGAAAAACTTCCGTTCAAAATATGTTTTATTTGCAGTAATTGAGAACTGTACCATAAAAAAGTGAGAAATCCACAAACTGGTATAATCACAGCCTCAAAGATGTCACGATCAGCCTGTAAGATGTCACGATCAACGTTATTAGAATCGATTTTCTCCAATGATCATATATTTCTTTTAATTCAAGTGCATAGCAATTATTCCAGAGTGGAGAATTCTTACTCAGTGTGCGCACTTCATTTGCTGTACTTCGCTCTCTGAAAACGTAGAAATGCAGGTCCAAAAATGAGTTGTAATTAGTCTAGCTAAAGCAAGTTAGTTCTAACGTTCTTGCTTTCCATTGTATCACCAGGCTGGAAATATATCTAGCTACATTAAACATACTTATTTCATCTTAATAGACAAAACTAAATCATTTCGAAAGTTAACTTACACAGGCTATTGAAATTAATAACATCCAGAAATCGTTCATATTGAAATAAATTGAAGACTGGATCATATCAAGAACGTTTTATTAAAACAAAAAATAGTTTTGTCATGATTTACATGATTGCAAGATGAGCCTTTTGGATTTGATTTAATATAACTACGGGATTACTACATGAGGATTTTCAAACCGTGAGACCTTTAAAACATATTTATTTATTACATCCAGATTTTTCAAAAGTTTCAGATATATGTTAAATGATATCAGCTTTTTTAAATCGAAAGAACTTTATATAAGTAACCATGCTCCATAAAACCTACACTACTTTTTATGGGCAGCAGTAAACTGAAAGTAGTTTTAAAAATGTTGTCAAATACACATGACCTGAATATTCATTTTTTTTTTTATTTAATTTTTTTTTAAAACGAATCAGTTTAGAAACTATTGTTTGCTTTGCGTTAGACCATTTAACAGTACGTCGTAAAATAATTGTTTAAGTCACAATCACTTGAAATTAAACTTAATATAAAATGTATCAACATGTTTCTTGATGCAATTATGTTTGTGGACAACTTTAAAGTTAAAGAGCATTTCTGTAAATGTTATCGATGTCGTAAAGCTTGTCGTAAACTTAACGTATGGTTATTAATATACTTCAAATTCAGGACCATTTTCAATGCACACAATAATCCCAATTGTTTTTCCGACATGAAGGTTTTAAATAATGCTGATACATTTTTTTAAAGAACACGTTTCTTTTTTTACAACTCTGATGTAAAGAAGAATATGCATAAGACTGGGTGTATATTAGTATTTTTTTAGGAAAGTCAATGACATATTGGGTACCCTATATCTTATGACTTTTACTTCATGTATATTTTTATGGATACCAAAACCACTCTCAAGACTGGAACTGAGTTAGCTATTTTTATTTTTGCCATCAGCTTTACATTGTTGTGCTTCCCAAACTTCAATAGAGTATGTGAAAGTGATATATATATATATATATATATATATATATATATATATATATATATATATATATATATATATATATATATATATATATCAACATAATTATGATAAAAGTAAGGGCTATATTTTATATTTTCTTTTCTAAATCTTATCTCCAAGAAGTGAAATGATTTAGGGATATCTCTAAAGGAATGGATATTTGTAGGACTTGTTTGCTGATAGAAAATACTTGCTGGAAATTTATATAGAAACCGAAGCTGTTGAGAATATCACACCTCTGGCGGCAACATAAAGTTGCATCAGCAGCGTTGATCAGTTGGCTAGGAAACACGTCCTGGAATGTAATCCCCCCTTCGTACGTGTGCTTTTTCTCATTTCTGAATCCCATATATGTATGATTAAAAAGAAACAACGGATTCTTTTATGTTGTATATCGATACCCCCAGAAAAAGGAAATTTAGGTATGTATTGCAAGCATGTACTTGAATATTACTTCAATACACAATGGCAACAGCTTCATATACACTCAAGGATCAGATTCTTGTACATATCATGAGATATAATTCGACTTGAGAATTACTCATCTGCTGAGGACCTGCTAAGGACCTGGTCCGCTATTCACAAAACTCTTCGACTTGAGTGCACACTCAGACTCAAGCTTTATGATTATTTATATTTTACAATGAACCAAGGCATTACATAGAAGAAATTTGCAAGTTGGAATTTAATTGGCGAAAACTTTCTTCTCCCCTATCCTATGCAGCCTTACTGTGTGACAAAAATAAAAAATAAAAAGACATACTGCTGATACGTCGTGTCTATTTTATCCAGTTTACCGGCAGATTTTACTCTCCCCTATCCTACACAACATTACTGTGTAAAAGAACTAAAAAGGACATACCGCTGGTATATATATATATATATATATATATATATATATATATATATATATATATATATATATATATATATATATATATATATATATATATTATATATATATATATATATATATATATATATATATATATATATATATATATATATATATATATATATATATATATTTGCTTATCCGAAACAAAGTGCAACGGGTAATATAACTATCCGTCGTCAAATCAGTTATTACACGTTTGAACTACATACAATTCTCAACAAATACGATCTTAACTGGTCAGCAAATAAGCGAAAATAACCTTACATTTTCTTGCGCTTACAAATTGAAGTGCAAATTTTTCTATATTCCTAGCAAAATTGTATTTGTAACTTGACTGATGCTACGATTCTGTATTAGGCTGATGCAATAGTTGTGTATTTCTGGCACTAAAAGTTTTGGCATGTGGCACGTCACTAATGACACAGGTAGAGAAACAGCATATAACTTGAGATAGAATACCACTTCTTTCAATGAATCTCAAGATTCTGCGGAGGACTTGGTGTGTACTTCCAAATTAAGAGCTTTTGGGAAAATATACTAGGTTCTTACTAGATAGACATTTTTAATTTTATATTTTAGTGTTGTCTTATAGAGATAAGAGTGTGCTAATGCGACATTTTTAATTTTATATTTTACTGTTGTCTTATAGAGATAAGAGTGTGCTAATGTGACATTTTTAATTTTATATTTTAGTGTTGTCTTATAGAGATAAGAGTGTGCTAATGTGACATTTTTAATTTTATATTTTAGTGTTGTCTTATAGAGATAAGAGTGTGCTAATGTGACATTTTTAATTTTATATTTTAGTGTTGTCTTATAGAGATAAGAGTGTGCTAATGTGACATTTTTAATTTTATATTTTAGTGTTGTCTTATAGAGATAAGAGTGTGCTAATGCGACATTTTTAATTTTATATTTTAGTGTTGTCTTATAGAGATAAGAGTGTGCTAATGCGACATTTTTAATTTTATATTTTAGTGTTGTCTTATAGAGATAAGAGTGTGCTAATGTGACATTTTTAATTTTATATTTTAGTGCTGTCTTATAGAGATAAGAGTGTGCTAATGCGACATTTTTAATTTTATATTTTAGTGTTGTCTTATAGAGATAAGAGTGTGCTAATGTGACATTTTTAATTTTATATTTTAGTGCTGTCTTATAGAGATAAGAGTGTGCTAATGTGACATTTTTATACTGTGCTTGTAATATCTTAGTTTTAAATTTGACTGTTCTTGAGATGATGATACGCACAAATATAGTTGAGCCAGCTTTGTCATATTACCTACTACTTTTAAATCACATAAAGCAAAATAAAGAGTAGGCATTTTCTAAAATCTTTTTTCTTCCCTACACAAAGAATTGACCATGCCAGGCTTGAGCAGCTCTATATTCCCTACACAAAGAATTGACCATGCCAGGCTTGAGCAGCTCTATATTCCCTACACAAAGAATTGACCATGCCAGGCTTGAGCAGCTCTATATTCCCTACACAAAGAATTGACCATGCCAGGCTTGAGCAGCTCTATATTCCCTACACAAAGAATTGACCATGCCAGGCTTGAGCAGCTCTATATTCCCTACACAAAGAATTGACCATGCCAGGCTTGAGCAGCTCTATATTCCCTACACAAAGAATTGACCATGCCAGGCTTGAGCAGCTCTATATTCCCTACACAAAGAATTGACCATGCCAGGCTTGAGCAGCTCTATATTCCCTACACAAAGAATTGACCATGCCAGGCTTGAGCAGCTCTATATTCCCTACACAAAGAATTGACCATGCCAGGTTTGAGCAGCTCTATATTCCCTACACAAAGAATTGACCATGCCAGGCTTGAGCAGCTCTATATTCCCTACACAAAGAATTGACCATGCCAGGCTTGAGCAGCTCTATATTCCCTACACAAAGAATTGACCATGCCAGGCTTGAGCAGCTCTATATTCCCTACACAAAGAATTGACCATGCCAGGTTTGAGCAGCTCTATATTCCCTACACAAAGAATTGACCATGCCAGGCTTGAGCAGCTCTATATTCCCTACACAAAGAATTGACCATGCCAGGCTTGAGCAGCTCTATATTCCCTACACAAAGAATTGACCATGCCAGGTTTGAGCAGCTCTATATTCCCTACACAAAGAATTGACCATGCCAGGCTTGAGCAGCTCTATATTCCCTACACAAAGAATTGACCATGCCAGGCTTGAGCAGCTCTATATTCCCTACACAAAGAATTGACCATGCCAGGCTTGAGCAGCTCTATATTCCCTACACAAAGAATTGACCATGCCAGGTTTGAGCAGCTCTATATTCCCTACACAAAGAATTGACCATGCCAGGCTTGAGCAGCTCTATATTCACTACACAAAGAATTGACCATGCCAGGCTTGAGCAGCTCTATATTCACTACACAAAGAATTGACCATGCCAGGTTTGAGCAGCTCTATATTCACTACCTTTCAAGAACAAAATTTATCAGGATATTAACAATGTTTTAACACTTTATCTTTGTATACAATGTGAAAATTTGAGAGAATTTATTTTTAGAAGACGGAGGACGATATGGATACAAGAAAGATTTTATATATATATATATATATATATATATATATATATATATATATATATATATATATATATATATATATAGTGAGAGAGAGACACAGACAGAGAGACATGATGTTTTCTTTTCCTGCGTAAATACAGAATATATTTCATCTAGTTACGACATAGTAGAGGCTACGTAGTGATCTTATACCTTGTAATGGAGCAAATAAACTATTGTCCAAGACAAAAAGATGACATGAGTAACAATCTACTACATAAACAGAGTAATGTTTTTCAGGAAGTTTGGCTTATTATAAAGTTATTAAGTCTATATAAGGTAAAATATATTGGCAAGTTTACACTAACCGTACTTTGACCACCATGACAGATAACACGAGATTCTCGCTGTAATTCGTTTTCCAAATAAGGCTTGCCATACCATATTTGGATATTCTACTATACGTTATTCAGTGCGTGCCATATTTACAACGATCTGTTTACGTTTCCAAAGGAGGATGCAATGTCCTTATATGGCACCCCGAAAAAAAAAGGCTGAAAACAGAAGTAGTTATTAGATGAACTGATATGGCGGACGATCCAACAGAAACGTTTGTATGAAGAATATAAACGCTATTTTACTCGTGTTTCTACTGTGCAATTTGGCAGTACTGGTATTAAATAAGAAGACAACTTGATTTGTTTAAGGATATGAATGTAATATCTTCAAACTTTCTGACAATATGCTGAAAAATCGCCGGGTATGAATCCCATCCGGCTGCTCCATTGATACATATAGGAACGTTTTAGTATCCTGTCCACGAGGTAGGGGTACTAATATTAGTACTATATTTTTCATCGTGTGGTACAAACAACGTGATATTTTAACGAGTGGCGAAGCCACGAGGTAAATAAATCGTTTTTTTTTACCACAATATGAAATATATCCGGTATTTACGCTGGACAAAAATATTTCATAATATTTCCAAGAATCGGACCAAAGACGGTGCAAACTGTACCCTCTCCCATCGCAGGAATAATTAATAGATAATTGTTATACAATCAAACTTTTTACACATTTTGCAATTACATGAAAAACATTACATATATATATATATATATATATATATATATATATATATATATATATATATATATATATATATATATATATATATATATAATGAGGACTTCAAACTCACCAATTTACATTATATCCCAGCAATTGAAGAGTCTCATTTAAATGTCTGTTGCCCATTTGAGGAAAATATTAAATATAGAAATAAATGAAATAAATGAATAAAACTAGGTGTGAGTTTAAAAAAAAGTCAACAGTTTGTGAAGCGGATTTCTAGTACCTCCATCCTAGTATTGTCAGAATGCAAATAATTAAACCATAGATTCACAGTATTTTTTGTTTTTTGTTTTTTGCTTGTTGAATCTCATGTAGGGACAACTTCATATCCGGTCCAACTCAACCCAGAAAACGATATCATACGGAAATCTATCTCCTGCCCATTGACTATATTTGTGGGATTTTTGTGGGGGTTTTGTTTGGGGTTTTTCGGGGGGGTGGGGGGGGGGGTGGGGTGACGGGTGGCGAGTGGGGGTGGCGGTTCACCTTCTTTTTACCGTTTAACAGCATTTAGTGATATCATAATTTTTGCAAATAACTAACAGCAGCCATTATTGTCCCGCTCGTAATTCTTTATAAAATGGGAACATGCAGAACACAAATTTAATTTAGAGATGATGTATTGATCTGGAAGGTGTAAATGGAGAAATAAAAGCGGTATCTGACTACTTAATTGTCTACATTATCAAATTTACAAGTCTGGTGTGGAGCTGTTTTGAGTCATAATATGTCTGTGAAAGTCTGCCGTATTGTAATGCTTCCGTAAAAGAAGTGTGAAACTTCCAAAATACAATTCTTTATAGCCTTCATTCCTATACTTAAAAAGAATCTTTATTAGGAAAGATGAAACAATAATGGAGAAACCATATTATCCTTGCCTGCCGAAAACCTTTCCACAATAATTATTTAAACATCTGCAGACGGAAAGGTTTTCTGGCCAAACCTATAAATTTATGAAATTTATCCTTATATGACAAATGGGCGATGACACGAATAGCTTTGCTCGTGTTATATCAAGTTATATCAATCGTTCTAAAAAATGTAACTAGATTAAAACTGTTTTTAGTTTATACTTATTTTTAATGTAACACCATTTTTAAGGATTGTTTTATATATATATATATATATATATATATATATATATATATATATATATATATATATATATATATATATATATAACAAAGTCTATCCGAGTTTCCATGCATATTAACTAATTCGCCTTCATCAGTAGACTGTGAATGCAAAGAACTGGATGGTGACGTCAGGTAAACAATCTAACGTCAAAACATAAACGTACACTACATATCACTTTCTCGGGAAATGTCAATGCAATTGACAGTGAGAATTTACTCCTGTTGGAGACAGAGCATTTAATTTATTTATACAGAATGATTCTTCTTCAAACCTATATGATTTTTGAGCATAAACTTTCTCAATACTTATCACTAAATAATCACATATGGAGTTGCTGTTTGTATTAAAATGATTTCCTTCAGAATCATCATTTTTTCTATGTTCTAATTTTAGAAAGGCTTAACTGTTTTCTTTGATACAAAGAATCTCCTGTTTGGCCTGCAAAGACAATTTTTCTACACTTCTTGCAGAAAATGGAGTAAATAAGTCCTATATGGCCTTAGATTCTGTATTCGTTACTGTTCGTCCAGTAGAAATGGTTAGATTTCATCATACTGCACACCCTTTCCCACATTGTTTACACCCATTTTCTTTTTTGGTGTGAAATTGTTGTGTTTTTTTGTGGACTAAAATGTCCTTTAGGTTGTTATCTCGTTTTGAAAGATACAAGTGGTGGATTTTAGAAGATTTGTTTTAATCCTCCTGACCGATGGAGGGTTTTTAGGTGTTTCTTTAATATTTCATGTATATTTGGTAGTCCTTGATGGAGGGTTTTTAGGTGTTTCTTTAATATTTCATGTATATTTGGTAGTCCTTGAGAGAACGTCCCGTCCAACGTAACAAGCGTTTGCATTTTTTTCTCTAATAAGTGCAAAGGATAGTCGCAGTTTTGCAAATTACGTATTGTTCCCTCTCGATGGTTTCTGTAAATCTTCATCTTCCGAGCAGATTTATTTTATTCATATTCTGACTCAGTAGGATATTGCCCGTTTCATGGATTCTGGACGCCTTGATTTAACATCGAGATACATATACTTATCGGGGGGTTTCGTATGCAGGTTTTGATGTAGCCTCTATCTAAGAATGTCACAGTGCCCAGGAAATATATTTTTTTCTGAAGAGTGTCGCATCTCTACTTGAATTATCGGATGTACTGAATTCGCTAGCCTGTAAAATTCTTTGAGTTCATCAAGTCCATGGATCCAAACTCCCCCCAAAATATCGTTGAATTGCCAATATGCATTTGGTACCTTGTTTGATCGTTGAAACAGTTTGTCGTCTCATCTTCCCATGTATGTACTCACATAATTCATTCAGAGGTGTGATCCTATGGCTGTGCCCTCAGTTTGCAATTACTGTTTTCCAGCGAAGGTCAAGTCATTATTATCCAAACCTGTATCTTGCATCTCTAAGACTGAAGTCATAGGAACCGTTTTACTACTTTGGGACTGCAGCGTCTTTTCACAAGCGTTATGCGCCTCTTTTCTCAGAAACACTGATATAATGCTTTCATATCCAGGCAGAATACTATTGTTATGTTCTAGTAGTGGCTGTTCAATAGTATCACCTAGTAACATGATTTGGTGGAAATTTAGACTTAGGTCATTAACAATTAACTGTGCCGTTTGAATGCATGGATATTAAAAATGCTTACTGGTCTTTTCATCGTTATCATTGGAAATATAATCAAAGGTTGAGTCACAATGCATTTGGTCGGCAGAAGTTGATGGGTTCCTGTTGTATATCTTGCATAGGATGAAAGGTAAGTTTCGTTCGGAATTAAACGCAACTTGGAAAGTACGAAACATTCACGGTGATACTTTGTAATTATAGTAAATTATCGATCACAGTGTGGTATTTAGTTTTTAATTTTCTAACATTACACAGCTTAGCAACTCTTCGACCTTTTAAAATTGATGTTTCACTATTTACAAACAAAGCAACAGTGTGCAAGAAACTCCCACCTTCATAGCTACATAAATGGCAAACAGTCATGAACTAACTGATCAAGAAACACACGATCATCTGAAAATTTGGAGAGGGAATGACTGGTTGATAAACATAAACAAATAAATAAACTTTCTATGTAGTTCCTTATTAGTTTGCTTTGTTTGCTTTGCAAGTGCATTAAGCGATTCGTTTGCCTTTTCGACAATTTTGTGATAGAATCATTTAATCCTTTCGATATGTTGTCTGCTTAACTGTAATTTATCTTTGAGACCTTCGAAAGAATTACCTCAAACGTCAGAACATGTATAATAAAGAAATTTTAAAGTGCACAAAAATATATTTAAAACTGTGCCTAAATAAATATATCTTTGGTGCCACTGATAGCTTTCACAAAACATTTTTGCATCATACACACACATTTACAGGGGTAGCATTATTGAAAAATAATATATTATCAACATTGTGAGAGAATTAAATTAATACATATATAGACTACAACACCAAACAGAATACATTGTGGCTTTTTTTTTACAAGGTATCAAATGTCGCAATTATTATGAAAAGGGCTACAGAAATAAAAGGTCATTAAAAGCAGGAGAATATATGCCTAGGGAACCATTCCACCAGTTCTATAACCGTGTATAATTATATAGTCGACTAGGGAACCATTCCCCATCAGGTATTAAATCGTGCATAAATATATAATCAATAGTGATATCGGCCATTAGCTATTAGCAAAACATTTTTAGAATCTGCTGAATATAAATTATTTTATGGTGACCTATATTGTAACTGAATAGTTGCTGAAGCAGTATACTACTTCTGACTATTAGTCATGTTCTAATAAGGCACGGTAATGTTGTATGTGATGTTCTTTGTCTCTGACATTTAATTTAGGACAAAATTGGATAGAGTGATTATTTGTTTATTTCAGATCAGATATGCCGTGAGAATACTGCTCCATTTAAAGTGTAATTAGTTCTGCTCAGGTATGCCGACAATCTTTTGATGTTGAAGGCACAGGCGCTGAAGTTGTGCTTCCTCGTTTTCTAGCTGTACTTTGAACAACATGATATTGTACCGGTTTCAACCTTGTCTCAAGTCATGTAAACAATACCAGACATCAACTGTAAATCCGATGTGTGAAGTGTCAAATAAATCATTTTCCTTCTCTTCTTTCTAATTTTCTTTTGTGAGACCAAGCAATTAATTCTCCATTTTTTTTTTTGTTGTTTTTGTTTTTTGTTCGTTTGTTTGGGTTTTTTTTGCATCTTTTTTTTTTTTAAAGTCTTCTTCCATTTCCTCCAATCCTTTGTCCCAAAATATAATGTACTTTGTCAAAACTTTCCTTTATTTCTTTTTGCTTGTCGAACAAAATGTCTAATTTATCACAGGCATCGTCAGTTGTCGTTCTTCTGTCGGCTTTAGAAAAACGTTCATCAACAACATTTAAAATTCTAATTGCTTACATTTTCCGTTTTGTCTTTCCTCTGCTGAAGATTTTTCTATCAATGAGCGGAATTCATCTAATTTATTAAGGTGTTTGCTTTAAGTAAAAAATAGATCCGACTGGTTTTTTATATCATTATTTTTTTTATACTGATATAGTTCTAGACGGTGTAAAAATATCAAATTGGCTTCTAAAAAGTGCGATAAACATGATAAACATACACTTTCAGATGCAATTTTAAAAAAGAGAAGATGGAAGGCTGATATCTTAAACTTGTTCAAATAAACAGAAAACAGAATGAGAAAGAAGGATAAGAAAACCGTCCTGGGACAAATGTAAAAATTAATTAAATGAGAATTCATTTGAAAATCCAGAGTAAACTAATATTAAATAAAAATAATGCAAATATTAATATTCAGACTGTTGGAATTCATTTTTGAAACGTACGTAAATTCATTCTTGCCAATACTGAAGACATTTCTAGCTAATGAAATCAGGTGAATTAACAGTTATGGATAATGTGGTTAAAAGTACGAAGAGTTGTCTAGTAGCAATATTCAAGAAATTTCAACAATATAAATGAAGAGCTCTAACAAAACAAAAACATGAGTAACCGTTAAAAGTGATGATATCAAATGATGTTTTATGCTATTGAATCAAATTGGAATGTTTCCAAAAACAATCCCCAAAGGACATTAAGTTAAAATTTAGATAGATATAGTCTTTGGTTTGGTAGATGTCCTATAAAGGTATAAGATAATGACAAATCTGAAGAGTGATTGAAGAAGATAGATACATTAGACAGGTGAGAGTAATTAAAAAGGAGAAAGAAAGACACGTTGACGTATTAATCGTATTTGATCAAAACAATATGAGGAAGGAAAGTACCATTATGTGGGGATAAGCGGTCTTTCAAAATTGGTTTCTAGTCAGAGAAATTAATCACCTCTCATTTGCAAAAAGTATTTCATTTTGGGGAGTCCACATGAAAAGTTAATAGATCATACAAGATTAAGTTACGATGTATTTAACACTATTTATATCATGCATGAAAAGAGTTCACTCATAAAATAATAGAGAATGTAATTAAAACACACACACACACAAACACATGAATAATAAACCAACTGTTTACAGAGGTACTGATTGTATTCGGGTATTTACGACGCTTTTAAAATTGCAAACCTTGAGTATCTAGAATTAAAGGCTAAGAATGTAAAACCGATTGTATTCACAGAGGAATAGAACATACATTTAAAATCAACCAAAGTGTGCCATATTTGTGACAGAGATATGATGGGTAAAGTAAAATAATAAACTATATGGTTAGAGACTACGAGTACTTAACATGCAAGTATAACCGTCCTGCTCATTAAGGATGTAATTTAATTTTCAAATATTCAAATTTCATGCCATTTTTAAATCATAACTTATCGGGTTATGACAGTCATCTGTTGATCAATAAGTTAGTAAGATACGATCCAGGTTATGACAGCCATCTGTTGATCAATTAGTTAGTAAAATACAATCCAGGTTATGACAGCCATCTGTTGATCAATGAGTTAGTAAGATACAATCCGAATCAAGAGGAACAGTCATACCAAACAACAAGGAAAAATATATTTCATTCAGCAGGCATTTCAAAATCCATAGATTTCTGAAAGAGGGTAAAGAAATAAAAGTTAATAGGATGATCAGGTTTGTTGACAGTTTTGGATTCATGGGGCAATCGCTGGAACAATTTGCAAAGAATATAAAGGACTCAAAGTACACAGAAACAAGATGTTCTCATCATATGCAACCAAAATATCTGAGAAAAGAAAATTTTGAACCTGAAAATGTTGGAGGATTTTCAATACTATTAAGTAAAAATACCAAAATGATGTTGAGCGATATATTTGAAGAGTTTTAAAATGTTTGCATTAAACACCTCCAAATCGACCCTGCTCATTACATTAGCTCTTACCGACTAGCTTATGATGCTTGTTTGAAACAAACCGATATAGAACTTTAACTATTAACTGACTACGATATGTTCCTGATTAAGAGTGGAATAAGAACAGGAATGAACATGATATCACATCAATATGCTAAATAAAATCATACTATGTAGATAATGGAAAATTAAAAGTGACGGTGAATGCATCAAGTCCAAACCGAATCATTCATCAAGTACCAGGATAGTAACAATCTTTATGAAAAGCCTACGTGTCAGTACGTGACTTTTAATAATTTTGGATGGGAAACTGCTGTAGAAATTAAATGTATAGAAGAATATCTTCTTGAAATGCGTGAGGTTGATTTGGAGATAACAAACAAGTTGCACAATTACATAAAACGATTATATTCGTGCACCTGAAAAACTCGTACCTAACACGGATAACTTATCAGAACTTCAAACAGTATCCAAGGAAGAAACCAACTGTACCAAAATTACAGTGTACGTTGAAAACAAATATAAATATGTCAGTCATTACATAAATCTAAAGTTGTAGCTGTAATTGCATTTAAAACTAAGAAAAACACGCAGTTTTCTTGTTTTATCAATCACCGTGGTTAAAATCCAACATTTAGTACAGAACAAGTTCGAGACAAAAATTCCAAACGATTTGGAAAAGATCTTCTTCAAACTGATGAACAGCAGTGTGTTTGGTAAACAGGAAAAGAAGAACTGTCAGCATATGTCCGAATGAAAAAAATCTGGATATTTGGTCTTGGTGAGCATGGAAAACAAAACAATAAAATTAACTGAACCAATTTATGGTGCGATCGCGGTGTGAGATCTATCAAAGTGTTTGATGTAAGCATTCTACTACAAGTTTAATAATTCGTACGACGAAAAAACGAAATTACCTATGACCGATACAATTTCGTTGTGTATTATCGTTGAAACTAGCAACTTTTTACTGTGATATGAATGATGATATTCAATTGTCTTACACTAGTGATTATATGAAGCACAACGTGTTTAATATACCACAAGTAAACAAAATGAACAGGCCGTTTTCAAAGATGAAGTAAACAGTTAACCGATAAAATAGAATGTCATGGTTTAAGGTCTAATCTTTATTTGTTTTTAGGACCTATCGGGAAACAGATATATATGTAAGGACGTGAAAGAAATGTCGGGCCAAAAAGAATAAAAATTCAGTATGTAAAATCCTAAATATTATATGCTTATTTTGGCAGAAATTAAGTACCGGGTATCAATTTACTATAAGCAGTTACGTTTAAACATTTTTTATATCTTCTTATTAGACTGCCAAATGCAATTAATGCAATAACTTGCCCGCGCGAGAGACTCGCCTGACTCTCACATCAACTAGACGGACAATATGAAGCGATGACGTCAATATTAAACCACCGAACGCTTACGTTTCATACCAGGTCTGATAACGTTAATAAACAATTAGTACGCGTTGAGCAAATATATTAAAATGAATTATTTCCCGGAATGTGCAAGACTCAATAATTCACATCGATCAAAGTGATACGTATGTATTTTTGATTGATGTGTCCAATCTTGTATTTTAGAAAGAAAACAAAATAAAGTTTTAGACGTCATTATTGGGTCTGGAAGCCACTTGGTGTTTGCTGTTTTTGATTCATAAGAATTTGACTATAGTGCCAAGACATAAAAGTTTCATTTTCGTAATCTGCAAATCAAAGATTTAGATAGCCACCTTGTAAGAAAATGTTGCTTTATATTTCGATATTGGCACTCCATCATACATATCTACGTTTGATACCACTGGACGGTTTATAATTGTTGTCAGAGTTTGAGTAAAACTGTCAATTTACAAAGTTAGGTTACTCAGAGACCGTAAAAATACAGTCGCGCTGCATGTTATTTACGTCAAGCAACGTGCATTGGTGGCGTGGGTAAGGTGGTGGGATAGGTCTGTTTAGACTCAACTTCAAAGCTACATTTTGTCTAGAAAGAAATTGATCAAATGTAATTTCCGAGATGATTGATTTTTTCATAAAGTACCGTTATTAAGTTCCTTAATTTCTTTAAGTGAAAGATGTAGTTGACAAGAGGATTTCCTGAATGACGAATTCAGAATTATTAGCTAATTCAATCTTATAAAAGACCATTCGCTGATAACCTGATTAGGTTCAGAGTTTTTCATTTCCACCAGATCGCTCACTACAAGGCGATATTTCAGTGAAGCCAATCAACTATGTTGCGATTCCACGCAATATCTCATGGGATAGTTCAATAGTTGTGCATACAATAGCGATGTTTTTCCTGGTTGCATTCTTCTGCAGATGTTTACCCAATAATATTAAAGAAACATGCCTTTATTATATCATGCGGAACTTTTTCAGCGGGATTAAAACAACTGCAACTTCTATTGGTGACATCACGTTATTGGAAATACACTGGAATCCGATTACAACAACTCGGGGTTTAATCAATTTCTAAACATTAGAGCTCATTGTTTGCATTTATTCCCGTTGTTAAGCGAAGTTTCTGTACAACAACGAGAAAATTAAAACGCTTCCAAGTAGTTAAATCAAAGCAAGGTTTACTGTGGATCTTTCAAGGGAACGAAACAAAACTGTTAAACAATCACAGCGTGTTTTAAACGTGCTGGAATCCATTCAAATAGAGTGACATCAAGTAATCCTCATTTTAGTTCCATGGCTATAAAAGTTATATATTTAGTGTTTCGATATCTGTTTCACAACATGTCAAATAGCTTTTGTCTATCGCGGATGGTTTAATTTATTTTCTTTATTCTGATTATAAAGAGAATCGCACTGTGCAAAAAAAGAGCATTGCATTGTAGCATTGTAGATTGAACAGCCGCAAATAGTCTGCGTTACCGAAGATCTGTTTTGGCAAGTTAAAGCGACTTGGCACAGGAGTTTTGCGTTCGATTTAGGTGTTGTATCACAATTCACCCAACAAAGGTGTTTTATAAAAATGTAATTGTTGAAAATAACATCAGCCATGCAACTTGCTATTTGGAGACCATTAAACAGAATACGTTCGTTATTTTTAAAACACAACAAAATGTCCATATAATCATTGCAGTAAAACGATTGCCGGTGGGCTCCAAATTAATCGTTAAGTGTTCACTTTCATCTACCATGTTACCAAGATTGAGAAGAAGATGATCGTGATTTTAATACACCAGTCGATGACAGATTATTTTTTTTTAATAACTCAGTATGACCATTACAGGCCAGAGCTTGCAGCAAGTGAAGTGGAAATAGTCAGAACAATAGTACCTCCTTCCTTGAACGAAGAGAAATTTGTATAATCCCGTTTGATTTTCTTGTAACTGCTGCAATTTAAGATCTCTCCAATATATTGCATAGTTATAATCTTGTGTCAGTGGTATATATTTTGAGAAATCTGGCGTAATAGTAAAATTTACTATGGGTATATAATGAGTTCCAGTACTTGCAAAATATATATTACTCTAAAACTCACTAGACCAGTCAGAATGTGAAAACATTTAGTGAAGCGAACTCATAAAACTATTTGTTTGTCGACAGTTTTAAGAGAGGCGATATAAATATTTCAGGAGTTTAACCTGAAAGCATCCATGTCGCTATCTAGAGATAATGTATATTTGTTTACAAGTTTGGACGGGATGAAAGAGTGTTCAAAGCTAGCTGTGTTGAAAAATGGCACTAAAGAGAATAAAAGTGTTATTTTTGTTGATCTAAAAATAACAGTTATCCTCCGTTATATTTCAGAAACGATGCAGATCTTCATATTATTTTCTATGACGATAACACTGAAATAAGTAACAAAGCTTTGATAGTTATAAAAGTAAAGTATAGGGAAGGAATAAATAACATATTTGATGTGAGTTTATACTCGCATTGGTATTCGGCTAAATTTACAACACCACTTTAAGTCTCGTAAACTTTACAAGTCAATCTACAAAGATAAAATTTGAAGTAGACAAAAAGTTCCTTATAAAACAACAATATGGTGACTCAGCATTAGAAGTAACCGTAACCTTACATAAGTCAGAAATCATTCATAAGTTTGAAAAGATTGAAGAAACTGCTGAAAAATAAAAATGTATAATTTAGACGGTTGCCCTGTTGACTTGCTGATAAAATGTAGAGACAACTTATCAAGCATAAAGCATTCTCAGTATCTTTATACTTTTTTAAATGACCTTCAAAGAATAGCATCTAAGACATCTTTACTACTATACAGACAGTTCAGTTACTTACACAACTATCAATCAGTTGTTACAACAAATTAAACGTGACAAAAAGAAAAGAAAATACAGTGAATTAAAATAATGTTTAACTGAATAGTCTACTTATACAATATACAAGCTAACAAGAAAAATATTTTCTTACAAAGAGTCTATGTCAGTCACTTGAATGGCAAGTGGCAGGCGGATACTGTTGATATGCAGGCATATAAACAGGACCTCAAAGGAAACAAATAGATTTTGACAGTGATATATATTGTATTTTTTCGAAATACTCTTAGCCAGAAAATGGAAAAATGAAAAGGAAGATTACATAAACGATACTTTTAGAGAATTATTTTCTCTCAAACATAGCTCCGAATATGTTATGTCTCCAACTAATTATGCTTTATAACTTTAAACTTTCTTGCAATACAGCTTTTATGTTTTGGTCTGTTTCTCTGCTAAATGGCACATACAACTGATTCAATTCCCATATACCGTAATCTTAAGGCTTGGCCAAATTACTATTGAATAGGAAACTTTTTAAACGATGAAAATGTTATTCCGCGCAGCTCGTTTTTGCGAAAAATACCCTTGTAGGTGCAAACTATAAATATGCGGCCGGGTAAGATCTCATTGGGATTTGTCCGCGTTGGTGTGACCAACTTAATGTGGTCAACAACTCGTTTCCACTCTAGCGTGCTATAGTGCTGGGTGCTCACATTGACATTCAACTAAGTTTTTCATAAAAGAGTGCTCTTTTTATTCTAAAGTTTATTCGTTTCAATTTGTATTGTGCTTAATCCATTTAAAGTAATTTGTATCTACTCCTTGAACTCAACAGATTCTAGTGAAACGTTTCCCAGATCACCAGCTGTTGTTCCAGCAACACGTGGTGCGGCTTGCGCTGCTCTGTGACTAAACTCATTTGCAAGATGTACAGTATTATCAACTTCTCTTTGAACTTGTCTATCTACTACAGTGCCAGCATTGTAAGCAGGATATCAACGGTCTGGTTGAAAACCTTCACCACTTTATGCCATTTATCTAGTGACAAAATGCTATGTCGTGCATCAAACATGCAACGTGTGCTGTTCTTCCCCCAGGACACATCGCCTCTGGCGACGAAGTCATACTTAAGCGTTTGCAATTGTTTGTTGATATAAATAGCAAAGATGCATAGCTAGATTAATGGACAAAGACCAATAGGAAGAAGATTGTGGATTTATCAAAAACAAAAATATGAATAATCCATTTCACCATAATTTCAAGAGTACAAAGAGATATTAGACACGACTATTGGAAATGGAACATACAAAGAGATAATGAGTAAACATTTAACTGAATAAGAGTTGGAAGCTATGGATGAGAAACAGATCAAGAAGATATATGAAATCTTTGCTACAGCTGCTAAAAGTTCCAAAATAGTATTTAGATGTTGTGCTTTATACTGTAACGCCATTAATAAGCAGACATCTTCCAATCCATAATTTAGACGGTTCGCAGAATGAATTAAAAGAAAATTACATAACTTCAATTAAAACTATATACTTCATTGTATTCTTTCATTTAAATTAGGCCTACTTCTATTTGTATTAAGTGCACGTTTGATAATATTTAAACATATTAATTTAAAAAAAGGCAAAAAAAAGTAAGGAGAAAACAAAAATCACGACAAAAATGTTTAATAAATAAATGTGTACAGGTTGTTATTATTGCTGACGCATTTATGCATTTAGCAAAAAATTTTACAATAGATTGTATTACAGGAGTCTGTTTATTATGCAGTAAAGTCGATAGTGAAAAACAAACTGGACAATTCTGTTTAAAATCTCCTCAACAATGAAGTTAGTCATCTTGGATGATTCAACATTTTGTTATGCTCTTCTAGCTCTCTTTTAGGTGGCATCTTAGCGTTTTGCTTCAACCGTTTTCGCTGTCGTCCATGTATCTATTGTCTGACCAATTAAAAGATGTGCTTTGTTGATAAGGATTAGAAAGGTCGCAAGATGCACATGGTATAATATAATCTATGTCTTAACCATCTTCATTAACATCTTCAGATTTTAACAAAGTACCACTGTTTGTAGAAGTCACTAGATGAAACATGCAACATTTTCAAAGTCGCATCTGATTTTAAGCTTTCCTTCAATGCTTCTAAAGTTATATTTCTTGCATTGTGCATAATTCGGACGTTCTCAACATTGCGGACTTTTGCTTTATGTACTTTTGTATTGTATTCAGATATATGTTCGGTTTTCTTAACTCTGTTCTGTATTATATTAAGTTTCACACGGCTTACATTTGTTTTGTTTCTTTCCAAACTCGGTTTCATATTAACTTTTTGGCATCCATTATTATTTATTTCTGGCTGTTGAAAAATATATTTTTATTTGTACAATGTTTAAAATCTTGTTTATTTTCTGAGATTTTCCATCTGTTTACAAAGTATACTTTTATTCATAAATTTGAAAATGTCTTTTTCATGTTAGAAACGGCTGTCGACCAAACGAGACAAATCTCTGTCCATTTGTTTCAGTGTTATAAACTTAATTGTATGTAAAGTTTTAAGCTTGCTTAGTAAATGACACATTTATTTTTGTTTTTCAATGCTCAGAATACTTTGTTACTATTGTTTTTGTATCCTCTGTTCATCAACTTCTTTTGCAATGGAAACAAATTATTTTCACCCTGAATGAATGTTTCTGTTGCTAATGGGAGGTCCTTGCAATGGTCATGCAAATGTAATAAAATCTCCAAATCCACTTCAGAAATGCATCTAGTATCACTGTTTTTGATATTGTCAACATAATTCTTTTCTATCCATTTAATTTGTGTATCATTTGCCCATCCTAATTGTTTAAACATCAAGTATTGCCTCATGGCCTACCCAGAGGATTGTTGGCGTATGGGTACATAATGTATATAATGACATTTATTACTCACCATTAGACATTGTCTCTACATCAAGTAGAATTTGTGATTTGCTTTGGCGTATCTATATATACTCACCCCACCCCATCTATTTGAATGACACCAAATGACACCAATGCATTTGCCTCTATTGGTCTATTGATGAAACAACGACGCAAAATATAAATGACCTATCATACCTGAATAGGAAGATGGATACCAACCAAAATGTATAAGCCTTCAAGCTTTACAGCTTATGACGCAATTAGTTTAATGTTAACCAATACATTACATCATGATTGTTTTAAAAAAATTAACAAATGAACAATAATGAAAACCAAACAATAGAGTGGAAGATAATAAAATGGCTTCAAAATCAGGCCTATGACTCAATTAACTAGATCATGTCCTAAAACATGACGTCATAATTCTAATTTTTAAATGGAATGTTTTAGCAAATGAATGATAATGAAAAACAAAGCAATGGATAGAAGAAAATAGCTTAAAATCATAAAAGCAAATAATTCATAAGGTATATTACAATGATCATCAAAGAACAAAAATTGTATGTTCATCAACAATGACCTGTATGCTTGGAAAGACTTCGGTTTCTCTTTTTCTTAGTACCAAATATAATGTGGTACTGTTGTAGTCTTAATTTATTTAAGTGAACAGTGAACAATTCAGTTAGCAAGATTATTCCCCAATTTTCGAAACCAAAACGATATAGTTCATTCTGTCTTCTAAATGTAGCATTTGTTCTTAATATCCATAGGAAACAAACTATTTGCGATGTATTTATTTGCAAGAATATCTTTTCAGAATACAAGATCTGTTAATACCAGACATAATATTCGAAGACGATTTTGAGCATAGGCCTCAGTTAAAATGCAGACTTGCCTCATCATTTTATGCGTTTTCTTGTAATCTTCACGACCGAATCTTTTTGTCCTTTACGACGGCTATTTGTTTTCAGATTGTAAAAAGTTACATTGAAGCGCAAAGATGCCTTAGATTAAGTGTTTCTCTTTGCGGTAAAAAGACTGCAAAAAGGAAATAATTTTGAAAGGGAAAATAAACTTGGCATGCAACGCCTGCTTTTGATTAAATATAGATCGCGGGATTTAAGCTACAAAGGGTTTATGTCTATATTCTGTTAGTGAAGCCACGAGACCTCTTGAGATTTGCAACTTGCTGCTTGGAGACCAGTAAACAAAATATTTTGCCAGTATTGATCGCGGCCTGCTAATGATTCCAGCAGAATATTAACTTGTGGACAGCGGTCAAATTGTTAACTCATAGCATGTCTCGTGTTTACTCGAATTTGGCAGCGTTTCCGAATTATACTGACTGACCCGCGATTGTCGTCCCTGGTTCTTAAAAGGTTGATTTTCATTCCCTTAGCGATTATGCTAGATTGATCTGTTTGTTTTGCAATCCTTTTAAACGATCTATTGACCTTTTTATAGTTGGTGCGGTTTACTAATTTCCTGTCTAAATCTGTTCACAGCTGGCGTCTGTATTCTATATAGCGGACAGGCTCATTTTTCCTTCATTTTTCTTACAAGAAATATAAACTTTAAAGAATTGATATAAAAACGTATTTCTTACCACGACTACAACTACTACTACTACTAATAATAATAATAATAATAATAATACTAATAACTAATAATGAGGAATACTGAGCAACAAGCCAGTGAGGGCGCCTGGAGATAGCTCCAAGTCAGAGAGCTGAGGAAAGAAGCAGGAGGAGCTCCAAGTCAAGAGAGCTAAATAAAGAAGCAGGGGGATTAAATAATACTAATTCGCATCATGCACTCACGGTCGACAAGCAAGCGTACATAATCAAACGTCTCACCTTTGTGCAAGGCACGTAGGCGACTAAGATGAAACATTCAATCACCTGATCAGTGATGGCAACTATTTAGACAGGGGTTAATACAAAACTTGACACAACAAACTATCTCTAGCCGAACACTTACAGCTGTATAAGAAATATGAGCTTCAGTGCACAACCATGTGCTATAATTACAAGGTAGAGAAAGTGGCTGAAAGCAGCAAGGCAGAAATCCTGTGGGATTTCAACATATAAACCTATTCTAGGTTATTTCATTGGAGCCCAGACTAGTAGGCAATGATCATCATACCATGGATCCCATCGTCTCACGCAAGGCACAATAGAAACTAACAAAGCAAGTTCACTTGGCCGGGGAACATTGTTGAGGTCTTGAATACAATATCTTAATAATTTGCATTGTTTATATTTGCATTGACAATCTCCCTCTCATGATGATTGATAAACCCGTTTGGTGTTTGTTTGGTGATACTGAGAACATGTCAACTGATACAAACAAACAACAACAAAAAAAAAAAAAAAAAAAAAAAAAAAAACACCATATGACCAATAGTTTAGAATCGATGCTATTTCGGTATCAAATATTGGAAGCAAGGAGTTTTCAGAATTTTTTTAAACGTGATTTAATTTCGCTTCCATGTCATACAGTGTCTTTCGTGCTGGTGCAGCTAGTGTTTGCTGATAAACATACCACGGGTGGTCTCAAAAGAAAACACAACCAGTATTATATTAAATATCCCCCATTTCGAAATACAATGATTTTCATCAGGTCCAAATATTGCAGTACTCCTTCAACATATTAATTAATCTCTGTAATCGCTGATATGCAGTTGCATCAAATATCACCAACTCGTCCACATACAACAACGAAAAAAGGATAGGTGACAGGAAGGGCAGATCAATGTTTGAATTAAACCTTGCGTTGCTTGTATGTAAGCTTTGCCATTTTCATTGACAGCTTTCAGCATAGGTAACATTCAACTACTTATATTTACATTATTCAATGTATCGTATAACAAATGATTAATAGCTTTTTCATAGTAAACAAAAAATGCATAAAATCGACCCTCCGTATATATATATTATACCGGTATGTATATATATATATATATATATATATATATATATATATATATATATATATATATATATATATATATACACTAAAGTGCTCAAAGGAAATACATTATCCACAGTGGAGTATCTGAATCTACAACCAGCATGTTCTTCATCCAACATATCGTTGTCGTTAACACATAACACAATTCTTTCATTTAAAATTGAAGCTAATATTTTACTCAACAGCGATAGAAGACTCATTCCTCTACAGTTTTCAGACATATTTATAACCTTTTTTTGTAACTAGGTGTAATTACGCCCATTCAGGACAGTGAACAAACATGTATTAAACAGAGACACTAATATAAGCAATGCTATATTTCCTGCTGACTTTTTATAAAATGTACTTGAAAATTTATGAATACCACCAGATTTGCCGGGATGTATGCACTCTTTGCACATGTTTTCAGTTCTGTTACTGTCTAGAAATTCACGAGAAATGTCAGTTGTCTGGTTAATTCTGATTGCTTAATTAACTTCATATGATATATTGAATTCCAAACAGTACTGATAACATGCTTTGCTATGAAAATAATAATAATAATAATAATAATAAAAAACAAGAAGAAGAAGAACAACAACAGATTTTTCTTAATATTCGACAGAATCTTTTGAGACAAACAGAAAACGGATTAAGCTAAGTCAAAAAATTTTGATTGTACCAATTAGTATTTTTGTGTCGTTTGATTTTTGTTAAAGAGAGGTAATACTAACTCTGTGGCATACAATTTAGCTAGAATGCTTGTGAAAGACATCACCATTTCTAATGAAAGTGACAAAGTTTTCAAGTTAAAGGACTACAACAATTACATGGCATGCAAAGATTTGTGGTTACTAGATTTAGTTTCATGAAATATGATTGAAAATGGTATATGTATTAAAAAATAAAAAAGTTACAATCAGGATAAAACACTGGCAAAGTAGTTATTCTGTTTACAATATAGGGTACAAATATATAGAATACCATTAGATTGTTATATTCTAACAGTTTACTGTCCCTATATAGAGAGTAAAAATGTATAGAATACCATTAGATTGTTATATCCCTATATATAGAGTAAAAATGTATAGAATACCATTAGATTGTTATATTCTAATAGTTTACTGTCCCTATATAGAGAGTAAAAATGTATAGAATACCATTAGATTGTTATATCCCTATATATAGAGTAAAAATGTATAGAATACCATTAGATTGTTATATTCTAATAGTTTACTGTCCCTATATATAGAGTAAAAATGTATAGAATACCATTAGATTGTTATATTCTAATAGTTTACTGTCCCTATATATAGAGTAAAAATGTATAGAATACCATTAGATTGTTATATCCCTATATATAGAGTAAAAATGTATAGAATACCATTAGATTGTTATATTCTAATAGTTTACTGTCCCTATATAGAGAGTAAAAATGTATAGAATACCATTAGATTGTTATATTCTAATAGTTTACTGTCCCTATATATAGAGTAAAAATGTATAGAATACCATTAGATTGTTATATTCTAACAGTTTACTGTCCCTATATAGAGAGTAAAAATGTATAGAATACCATTAGATTGTTATATCCCTATATATAGAGTAAAAATGTATAGAATACCATTAGATTGTTATATCCCTAAAATATAGGGTAAAAATGTATAGAATACCATTAGATTGTTATATTCTAACAGATTACTGTCCCTATATATAGAGTAAAAATGTATAGAATACCATTATATTATTATATCCCTATATATAGAGTAAAAATGTATAGAATACCATTAGATTGTTATATCCCTATATATAGGGTAACAATGTATAGAATACCATTAGATTGTTATATTCTAACAGATTACTGTCCCTATATATAGAGTAAAAATGTATAGAATACCATTAGATTGTTATATCCCTATATATAGGGTAACAATGTATAGAATACCATTAGATTGTTATATCCCTATATATAGGGTAAAAATGTATAGAATACCATTAGATTGTTATATTCTAACAGATTACTGTCCCTATATATAGAGTAAAAATGTATAGAATACCATTAGATTGTTATATGCCTATATATAGGGTAACAATGTATAGAATACCATTAGATTGTTATATCCCTATATATAGAGTAACAATGTATAGAATACCATTAGATTGTTATATCCCTATATACAGAGTAAAAATGTATAGAATACCATTAGATTGTTATATCCCTATATATAGAGTAAAAATGTATAGAATACCATTAGATTGTTATATCCCATTATATAGGGTAAAAATGTATAGAATACCATTAGATTGTTATATCCCATTATATAGGGTAAAAATGTATAGAATACCATTAGATTGTTATATTCTAACAGATTACTGTCCCTATATATAGAGTAAAAATGTATAGAATACCATTAGATTGTTATATCCCTTTATATACGGTAGCAATGTATAGAAAACCATTAGATTGTTATATCCCTATATATAGGGTAAAAATGTATAGAATACCATTAGATTGGTATATCCCTATATATAGGGTAAAAATGTATAGAATACCATTAGATTGTTATATTCTAACAGATTACTGTCCCTATATATAGAGTAAAAGTGTATAGAATACCATTAGATTGCTATATTCTAACAGATTACTGTCCCTATATATAGAGTAAAAATGTATATAATACCAATAGGTTATTATATTCTAACAGATGACTGTCCCTATATATAGGATACAAATGTATAGAATACCATTAGATTGTTATATTCTAACAGATTACTGTCCCTCTGTAACCTTGTGCTCTTCTTCAGGGTGTCAGATTTAAGATAAGATTAGCAAGGTCCTTTGAAGTGGTAAAAATGGAAAACAAGACTTCGAACTAGAGAACACTTGTTTACAGTACGAATAGGATTACAGATAATGAGATATATAGACATGGAATTGATTTATGTTAAGCTACATTACGAGAGAGAGAGAGAGAGAGAGAATTGTCGACATAGCAGCCAATGCAACTTCAACAAATCTCACATTTAAGTTTCCAAGAATGAGATTAAGGAGTGTTTTGATACCACAAATAGCAGAGAAAGTGACCCAGAAATGTTTTATAACTCAGCAACACAAAAAAGAGTCAATGACTATAGACCCTCTGTCAAACCTGGTTTATTACAAAGTGTTTTAAATTGATACAACAATTACAGAGTCCACAAGTATTTTTGTCAATGAACGACAAATGCACACAGAACTCAGTAACACAAGTTTGAACACTTTTACATTGAGTACCATTGTATTTGACTTGATTCTAGAAGTATACGCGATAATAGATTGCATGGTAGTTGTCATAAACTAGTTAACTCTCACCTATAAATCAACAAAAAAGAAAATGTATATTTTCGCAAAACGTATATCTTTGTTGGTGTCTGATGCTCAGGTAAATATTTAAAACAATAAATTCAAATCAATTATGTTTTAGGTTTGTGGAGTGACTAATTGTGCGAAGACAATGTTTGCACTAAATCTGATAAAGACTGAATACAGACAACTTTTTTATTACATCGCTGTCGTCTATCTAACTTTCCTGATCAGCACAACTTACAATAGAAAGTGGATACTCAAAAATGAGAAGGTGATCCTAAGGATAAATTAGATAAATGGTTAGAGTTATTGGTCGATGTGTATCAAGATATGAATGCCTTGTATATTGATTGATGACTGTTCTAGTCTTGACGATGTATAAAGCAAGAAACTAACTTAACTAAAATCGCTTTTAGTTGTAGACATTTTGAAACATATGTTTGGGTGATCGTACAAAAGTACAACTCTATTATCAGAGATTTCAGAGACAATACACGTTTATTTGCTTCTTTTGTACAGTAGGGGCAATAGAGCAATGGAATCTGTATTTGAGGATAACCATGTTATTCCCGACGAAACGAACTAGAAAGTGTAGATACTCTCAAGCAAAACAAAGAAAACAAACTTGCAATACGTTTAGAGTTTCCCATCAAATACAATGTGTTTGTACTGGACACTCTGTGATCGTGTGCCAAAGGCACACCTCCGGTACAAATTGTCTTTGGCAAAACATTTGTGTCCGTAGGGTAAAATGTTTACTCTGTGAATCCCAAAATGGTTGTCGTTAAACATAGTCAATACTACGTTCTTCATTTTTATACTGTACAACTCATGATTTATGATCTGCTTAAATTCATTCCCTGGTAATTTTCCTTTTGATGTAATAAACAATATTTTGTACATCTAAAATTTAATTTATATTTTATTCCTTTACAAATTGTCTTTTCATCTTTGTACATCTTGAATCAATAAAGTTTTTATCTTAGACCACAAAACTCTCTAATTGAATACCTTTTAACTCATTCTTAAAATGTCTAGGAACTTTCTTGTTCATTTGTGGTATACCAAATATGTTGTCCTTTTGGTAGCCACTAGTGTCATAAAACTGGATGATATTCTTCGTGTAACTATGAAAGCTTTCTTTCTCACGGTAGATACACTATGAATCTGTATCAGTCAGAAATAGTCTCATTTTGATCACCGTATTTGTTTTTCAAATTGAAGTTTCATTGGTGCATTAGCCATTTAGATAATTCTGACACTGTAAATGCAACGTAAACTGAAATAGTTACTCTGGATTTATTTGTTGCTTGTTTTTGTATAGCCAGAACTAAGTCATTATCAATGTTTGTTCTCCTGACAAACAATAGATCTTTCTGACATTTAAAATAAACATATCATTTGTTATTTCCAGTGTATTTCCAGTGTTGTTCTCCATATTAGGCTTTCAATTTGTTTACAGACTGCAGCCTTGTATAATAATTTGAAGAGGTTTTGTTTCGATTTTGTCTTCATTTTAATGTAAGGTTTAAACGTGCTTGTTGATCAAACAAAACAACTCTGCGTGTCCTTTTCAGTTTTAGACCCACTTGTACCTAAACCTTAAGTTTCTGTAGTGAATTACATATTTCTCTTATTTGTCAATGCACACATAAGTGTTGGCACAGAGTTATTTGTGTACCTTGCAATCATTTATCAACTTCTGTAACCCTGATGAATCATTTTCGTCTGGAATTAATTTCTCTGGAGCTAATGAGTAGTCCTTGAAATAGTCATGCAAATGCATTGAAATCTCCAATCCACTGCACAAATGCAACTAGTGTCATGGCCATTTCGTATTTCAAACACATTTTCTTCTACCCATCCAATATGTTCATCAGTTGTCCATCTATTTTTAACGGCATGTATAGGCTCATCTTTTAATGATGGAGGTTGTTAGCAACGAGGTACATAATGAATGACCTTGGCCTAGGCCTTTCGTCCCTCCATCTTTGTCTAAGTAGCATTAGTGGTTGGCATCGGCGCATCTATGCAGTTTCATGCTAATTCCTCCTCTTCTTCCACCCTTGATCATCAATAACATGACATAGTCTGTTGACAGTTCAAGTTCTACACCTGGTATCGTTAAACATGCATCCCTAGGTAGTCCGGGTGCACCATTATAGTGCACAGGATCTTGTTTGTAATGTTTTACACAGACATTACGAAGATCTTCGAAATGTCACACAACATTAAACTTTCATGACATAATAGTCATGTAGATCTTCAAGTGTTGGAATGTTAAAATGTTTCGTGATATCTTAAACGTATTGGTAGTTGTTATTTGATATGTTTTAATCGTTAAGTGAACACCCGAACTTTTCTATAGGAAAAATAGCTGTTTCAATAAACGCTTCAAAGCTATCCATATATGCATATGGATAAATGTCCTTCTGAAATATTTTGACTCAAAATTGAAACTTGTTTCAAGGTTTCTGTCAACTTTTCATTATTGAAATTGTTGCTAGTTCTTCCATGAATCTGAATCAAAATTATCTACAAACCTGATTGTCCTCTTAACTGTCAATTATTTTCCTAATACCAAATTATTGCTGTATGAAATACTTTCTCGTAGTTGTATGCGATGAGTTTTACATCTTTGTCTTGATCAGTTTTAACCACGGTTTTGAATAACAGTTTTCTGTCACAACCGGCCAAGTTACTAATGAACAGTGGTATATATTTTAGGTATTTAAAATTAATATTGCATTCGTTATATGCTGGACCTCTATACATGCCCGCTAAATGGTCATGGTCACGCACCTTTTGTGTGTGCTCTTCGCCGTCTTCTTCTTTGCTTTCATTTTGTCTCACAGATATGGCATGTATTTGTTGAGTTAAAATGTGTTTCCTCTTCTTCTTTGATAGTGTAAGTTTTGCATTCTTTCGTTCTTAATTATCTGTACATCATGAAAACCTTAACTACGATCTGTACCTCTGTAAAGTATTGGTTTATATCTCTTGTGGATTGATTTGAGATGCAAACAAAACCATGGTGGAATGTGCTGATCTGTTTTTACTCTCCAGGATATGACAGATTGTAACACTCTGCCATCGTACATATGCTACTTGGATACTTTAAAAATCACATGAAATAAGACACGGAACTTTTAGATGGTGTATATAGTTTCTGAATTGTGGAACTGAACCTTCTTTAGTGCTTATATCTGTCAAATAATCAACATTGTAACATAATCTTTTGTGTTCTGATATTTTTCTATAGAAAAAAATCAAGCATTTCTTTAATTTTATAGTTCTGTTCGTGATGTCTGTTTACCTGTGATGGCAACAATCTTGAAAAATCTTTCCAACATAGTGATGTCTATCATTATAGTCATACAAGTTAGGGAATTTTAATTCGTACTCTAGATTCGAACCTGGGTCTGCTAGTTACGGCACACATCGCCTTATCTGCAAGCACCAATCCCTATATTTCCTCGACTAAACACACATCCTCAAAATAAGGATGGTACAGTGTCGCTGATATAGGTATTCGTGCGCAGCAGCCACACCGGCTTATCGACCCAGTAATTAATTTTCATCTAAGTACACGGTCACTCCGGACTCATATGACAGAAATCAAGACATATAGCGGTTAATACAGAGTTTCAAAAATATACTCCAAACAGATCGGAAAATGCTATCCATGGATCCTACAGGAGGATGCGTGATAATATGAAGTGAATTTTTTAAATATGGGAAAGATGGGGGTTGGTGTGTGCAGTCACAGTGATGTGTGCCGTAACCTGCAGTAGAGTACGAATTAAAAATTCTCCAACCTGTATGATACTATTCGCAGTCTTTTGCAAATCAGTCTACCAACTTCGCTGACAATAGTCAAGGACTCTGCACGATAATATAGCGCTGACAAGGTAGTCCTTTACTCTATGTTATTTTATCTTGCTTAATCTACATGCAGTATATGTCGATTCAAACCCCTTGGAGGTTAAATTACTGTTATCAAATAAGGTCTAATGATTCTGCGTGTTTAGCCCCCTGATGCAGATCGTCAATTGATAGCCCTCAGAAGTTATACTATGGGAGGTTTATATATTTAAGAAGTGTCAGATGTGGTTCATACATATGCAATTTATACACTTGCATATTGATGAAGTGTTCAGATGCGTATTTTATATATAAACAATCACATTTCGCACGTAACCTTTGTAAAAAAATTAGAACAAGGTATCAAAAATGTGTGAACGACAAAACATTGAGATCTTTGATTCTCAAGGATCATAGTTTGACAATTGAATTTTGCAATTAGTCTCTCATAAATAATAACGAGTATGAGATATCGTTTGGAGTACACAAATGTACTACATGTGTGGAAGTTTGCATGAGACGGGAGGGAAGAAATCAGTAACGTCTCTGAAACACTGCTTGAATATGTATCAAGAAATCAGTAGCCATTGTTCGATAGATTTTCGTCAATCAATGTAAGCCTTTCTACTTTAACTGGTACTATCATTTTGGGCCTTATGTGTTTGCTGCTGGTCCCATTAAAGCGGTTTCAATGCTTTAGAAAGCAATACAAATATAGTCAAAATGTTGATGAATGTCGTATGTATTTGCTTGTGACAAATTTGATACAATTAGTTAAAGTATATTTTGTTTCTCTGTATTCCATGGTATACAAACAGCTATTCTAACATCAAAGTAGTACAGTTGAAATGGATGTTGAAGTAAATATGAAAGAAGTACAGTAGTATATGATTAATATTGTTTGTAAGAGCAACTAGTCATTAGAAATTTATATATATATGTATGTGTGTGTGTGTGTGTGTCTGTGTGTGTGTCTGTGTGTGTGTAACATACAGGACCTCGATACGTGGCATGCGTACCTGAGAAATAGGCTAAATATTTTTGACTCAAGAAACGGTTGGATATTTCATACATGGGACAAAGCTTTAATGTCTAACAATTCTTTCCAGCGAGCGTAAATAAAAAATTAGACCTGATATTTTGTATAAAATACAACCGGCAAATGGATCTGAATCATAACTACATCAAGAAATTAGTTAAAACTTTAATGAAGTTTCGTGACGAGATCCTTAGATACACGCAAGTACAAAAATGAAAACGATCGCAGTTTCAAAATGAACCCTGCAAAATTGTCAAAAGACAAAGAAACGCACATATTAAGTTTTGAATAAAATAAACAAAATTCAGGAAAAATTTCGGTATCTTTATAGTTTTGTAAGATATTTTCAGCCGTAGAAGATAATTCCAATATATTTAAAAGTATAAATATTTAATTTCACACAAATATAGAATAAATATTTATGAAAGAGTGTTTCCGATCAATATTCTTTAGTTGTACTTAATACTGAACTGATTTCGTTGAGCTACTTATAATGAGATTATTATATCATTATCAATTACCGCACCTTTTTATACTTCAAGTTCATGTGAAAAGAAATGTGTGCTATCCATAGGAAATGCCCTATTCTCTTTCATTTTCGAAAAGGGTGTATGAACTGTTGATGTGATTTATATTTTCTATAGCCTTGTAAATAAGTACTTAAATAAACGTTTTAATGCCGTATCCTTGGATTTCGAAAAAAGCATAGAATAATGTGTACAAAAATAGATTCTTGTTTAAGATTTTCAAGAAAGGTATTAAGTGCAAAATGTTCACTATTTTAAGTTCAACCACAATGTTTTAAAATAACTATATTTTAATCTTTGAAGAACTGTTTAAAAAGTGTGTGTTTTTTATGTAGGCAAGAATATTAAAGAACGAGAGCATCATATTAGTGTAGATCTGAAATAATGCTGTACATATAAATTCATTGTATGTAACTGTTGTAGATAAAACTCATTTTAATGTTAATAAGACATTTTTAAGAAATTTTTTTATAGTTTGTGCGATGGGTGTCTTCCTACATCAGATATATATTGTTTATTTAATACATTCATATTTTCACATATGTATTTTATCTAAAGATGGATCAAGGGGTCTCCAATAAAGAATGAGTATCTCATCATATCTTATGTTATGTCTAAAAGAGTTAAGATTTATTCTTTGCATATTGGTTATTATTCCGATTTTTAACAATATTTAATTGGGTGTTACGCAAAGTGAAGCACTACCATCTATACTTTTTTATTTGTTTGTAGAAGATATTGAGATTTCATTACAGGGTAGTGGAAATGCTGGCGCAACCCTTAAACAGATATCTATTTTTTCTGATTCTTTTCGCGGATATTATGATTTTTACTCTCATATTTTTTTTCTTGGATTGAAACTTCTAATGGAATCGCTTGAACGGACAGTACTGTATGAAATGAAGACTTGAAGATAAAAGCGAAAATTATTTTTTTTCAGAAGGGCAGGACCTATTTTGAATTCTAAAAATGGTATTATGGTGGAAACGTAATAGAAATTGTTAAAAGCTTTAATTATATTGGTCGTTATATTACAGTAATGGTCATATTTTAAAAATGCAACATACCCTAGGTGATAAATGAATAAAGACGCTTAATATTATTATTTCAAATTTGAAAAATCTTACTTAGGGAATGAATGGAGCTATTTGATACATACAATATTCTTAAGAATTCACACGCCTCCGAAAATTTGGAGATTTGTAGTGATAATGTCACTGAGTGCGTACATGTAAAGTTTATTGAATATGTTTTGAATGTAACAATGACCACATCAAATGTTGCTATGCATAAAAAGACTTGAAAATACTGACAAATATGTCTTCAAAATAATGAATAGTGGGACTGTAATATTATATGTAACCACATTGTATAATGTATTATATAAACAGACACAAAATAACGTCTCTGAAACACTGCTTGAATATGTATCAATTTTCAGACATATGGAAATGTTTTATGTTTGCAAACAACGACTGAGGGATGTATATACATATGATTGGAATCAAAACAGGTGAACAGAGATATATATACATAACACATGTCTCTGATATTAGACACAATGTATAGCGTGGTACATATAATTGAAACAATGTATAATTTTTAAAATTCACTCAATATAGACTCAAATGTGCCATAAATATGTGTCATTCATGTATATATGTATATATATATATATATATATATATATATATATATATATATATATATATATATATATCTGTGTATGTGTGTGTATGTGTGTATGTGAGAGAGAGAGAGAGAGAGAGAGAGAGAGAGAGAGAGAGAGAGAGAGGGGGAGAGAAAGAGAGAATGAGAGAGAGAGAGAGAAGATGGGACTAAAATAAATGTAATTCTATTCCCAAAGCAAACAAAAACAAAACAAAAAACAAATGATACAGCCAACAATGGCCACAAAATATCATTGGATTATGAAAGGTTTATGAAAGACAATTTGGGTAATGGATTAAAATATCTAAAATGTTATAGCTTATAAAAATATTAGTATATGACAATGAAGTCCAATATATTCTTATTTCGTTGATTTTCTCCTTAATTTCAAATATATTATTTTATAAATGGCATACCGTGTTGCTCCCTAGATATCACACAATAATTTATATTTCACACAAAACATTTGTAACGGCGCAATTGCAAAGCAGTTTCCCAACACTTCGAGCACATCAAGCTCTTCGTCATGGTAAGAAACTAAAGAAACTATTTAAACCCACAAACACTAAACCCTAAACACAAAAGACGAGAGACAATCTGGATTATTACATGTTTGAATGACAGAGGGGAATCTACTAACACGAGTTAATAATGAAATTTTTAAAAGATGAAACAATTACAAAACGGTCTTAAAATGAATTAACTACACGCCTTTTTTGCGCCGTTGTCAAATTAGCAAACTTTTATAACAGCAATCGAAGATGGGGTGATCTATGTAATTATGTGTTAATCGTGCGGAAAACCAAATTGTTGGAAGTCAGCACCATATTTGACTTATGTCACCTGTAAATCTAACACTGATTGTTGAAGTTGGAAAGATACGATATACATACTACAGTCCTACATATGAAAATAAGTATATCAATATAGTTATTTTGTTGCGATCACAATATATATTTTGCTACGATTACAATATATATATATATATATATATATATATATATATATATATATATATATATATATATATATATATATATATATATATATATATATATATTTTGGGTCAGAACATAGGAAAATTGTCAGATGTATAATACAGTCGCTTCTTCATTGTAAATCAGCTATGCAGCAGATGGATTGAGTGAGAAGTCCTTAAACGGCATAACCATCTCGATTATCAATTGTGTTCTCGAAATTTAAACGGAAAATTCTTATAATGAAAAAGTATATTGCAATAAATCTACAATGGCGGTGATATAAAACTGGGCATTTATTCTTCAGCGATTCATCGTCTATCTTGATGAAATCAGCAAATACAGAGAAGATAAGAACTTCCGAATTACAATTTTAAAATTTATTTGGCAAATTCGTTTTATATGAGATTCACTATATATGCAGACATTCTGGTTTAAAGTATTTGATTCCAATACTAAAAACATATCCAAAAGCAATACATCGATAATTGTGTGCCAAGGAGCTTAAAGATATTACTGATATTGGCAAGGTAGCATTTCCACACATAACACAGCCATATTACCCATCCATTCTGGTGTGAAGGGTTTGTTCTTCCATTAAATACGCATATACTTGATATATAGAGTACTGGACTAATTCAGTATATAGGCAAAATATAAAAGAAGAAATGACGAACATTTGATTTATTCCTGATAAAAGTTAATGATAACAATTTTCAACCAGTTTAGGATGATAGCGACATTTTAAGGAGAACTATGAAATAAATATAAGCAGGTTGACATTGCATATCTACTAAGTACGAAATAGATATAAGCAGGTTGACATTGTATATCTTCTAAGTACGAAATAGATATAAGCAGCTTGACATTGCACATATACTAAGTACGAAATAGATATAAGCAGGTTTGCATTGCATATCTACTACGTACGAAATAGATATAAGCCGGTTGACATTGCATGTCTACTAAGTACAAAATAGATATAAGCAGGTTGATATTGCATATCTACTAGTACAAAACAGATATAAGCAGGTTTACATTGCATATCTACTAAGTACAAAATAGATATAAGCAGGTTTACATTGCATATCTACTAAGTACAAAATAGATATAAGCAGGTTGACATTGCATGTCTACTAAGTACAAAATAGATATAAGCAGGTTTACATTGCATATCTACTAAGTACAAAATAGATATAAGCAGGTTGACATTGCATATCTACTAAGTACTTATTTGTCTGATTGCCTAATTGTAATGAGCAACTACAAACTAAATGTAATGAAAATGAAACACAGAATTATATCCCTGTAGTTTAAGACTGGTTGCAGAATTCTTCCAAAAGAAAATAATCGGTAAGGGTATCGAAGATATACCATATTAGTTTTCGGGAGCAGATATAGAATGCAAGTCTACATGGGTTTTTTATTGAAATAAAAAAGTAACACAAATTTTGCCATGTTTTTTTTTTTCTTTCTTTTTTTTTCATCAAGTAAAGTCTTTTTGGTCGCCGAAACTGAAATCAAACAATTTAGCATTCTACAAGCAATATCGGTTTGAATATGTATCTATATAGGCAAGAATTCGTGTGACTAATTCCATAATTTAGATTTCAATTTTCTAGTGTGACTACAGGACATATTGGCATTTTAAGTACGCATCTCGTTCTTCTCATTAGTATACGCCATATGCAGTATTTATCCCTGTTGTCATATGTACTATGGGCCCCGGGTGGCCGAGTGGTCTAAAGCGCTCGCCTTTACAGATCACTCACACATCTCATCTCTGTCCGCTTGAGTTCGAATCTCGGCTCGACCAACGTGGGTTTGTGAAATAGCTTGCCAGTAGCTTTCTGTGGGCCGGTGGTTCTTCTTGTGTCTTCCCGGGTTCTTCCTCCACCAAATATACTGGCCGCTATGTATAGCCACAAAACCAAACGAACAGTTATATGTACTACGAGACAGCCCATGATTCTATAAAAACGATAGCGGATATTTGATATAAATCTGCTGCGTAAAAGGTCTTTGATCACAAATCGTATTGTCTAATTTTTTTCCACTGAGATATTTCTTGTCAATTATTTAAAGAAGAATGTATTTCTAACAGTGTGAAATAGGATTGCCTCAAGAAAACACGAAGAATACACAGCGACCATCGTCTTTGTGACGGGCAATACTTACCCGGATGTGGAGACTGCAGTATAATATAATAATATTAATAAACGAAGTTAAAAATATGGTGTATATACTAACTGCATATCCTTAATTTAAACGAAATCTCATTCGATGTTGTGACAAAAGTCAGGTACACAAAGTAATTTTCCATTAAAATTACTCATATTGTGATGTGACACAGGTCATGTAGGCAATTGTATTTATATACATATTTTGGTAAACAAATTCATTCCTATTCTAGAATATCGATTTTCTAAAAGATCAGTCTGTAAGGAATCTATTTTAGTTGTGTTGTTGAAATCAGATATAATTTGAGAGGAATTATTTATTTAAAATATTCATTGGAAATATAAAAGTGCTCATTAACTTTTGGATTAATACATGATTTGGGGATTTATGTGAATTCATGCAAAACATTTCGGATTACATCGTTGTGGTAAACCAGGACATTCAAGACTTGTGGTACATCAGGACATTCAAGGCTATTGGACTTCATTCGGAACAGTATATATTTTTGGACTTGTGATTAGGACACTTAGGATTAGTTGGACTTTAATTCACGTTATTGTCAGTGTCTTTGGAATTTTAACTTTAATTGTCTAGAAATAAATTGCTTGTTGACTTTACTTACATTGTTGGTTTCACTTTAATTAACTAGAAATAAATTGCTTGTTGATTTTACTTACATTGTTCTTTCTGTTACATATTTTTAAGACCTAGAGTCGTAACACTTGTCTTTAAACTCGTGCAATGTATTCACACACAGATCTATTTTAGTGTAATATAGCAATGCTTGTCATTTTGATGAATTTTCCCAGACAACAATCGATGGTATCAGTATCTTCGGGATTAGAAAGATCCTACATGGAAATGCTAGCCTTGTTTTAAACAGAGTTTGTAAACGCCGTCATAGAAAGGACATAATATATCCGATAAACAGATATAATGGATTAAGCAGCAAGATTAAGCTTATTAGATTAAGCAACAAGATTAAGCTTATTAGATTAAGCAACAAGATTAAGATTTTATTAGATTAAGCAACAAGATTTTATTAGATTAAGCAACAAGATTAAGCTTATTAGTTTTAGCAACAAGATTAAGCTTATTAGATTAAGCAACAAGATTAAGCTTATTAGATTAAGCAACAAGATTAAGCTTGTTTCAAGCTCTTTTCTCGAATGCCAAACATTAATAAAACTCTTCGTTTTCAACGACGCAATTTATTTTACTTACACAAGTTAGTCCTAATTGTTTCAGATTGTTGAATCAAGTTCTGTTCAAAAGTACTTGCTTCAATGTGTATTTTGTCACGCATCACATTCATCCTCTTTTTTTAATTCTTTTAAGAAAGACATTTTGCAAAACTACAACAATTTATATAGACCTTTCAAAGTACACATACAATTGAAAATGCGTTACATTTTATATCACACCATATACAACATAGAATAATACACAAACATTTCAAGTAAATATTTTTTAAAAGTATAATATATTCAACACAAAAAGTGAGGAAACAAATGGCTAGATGAAGAGAAGAAATGCGAAATATAGCGAAGGCATGACCCTTTACGTTTACACTAAGTTTATTTGCCATCATTTTAAAAGACGTGGGGATGTTTGGAGAAGACATATTGAAAACATTCTTTATACGCCATGTCTTCTCTGAATGAAACATTTGTGACTACAGATTTGTTCAATTTGTACTAACATAAAGACATGTTCACGTAACAAGTCTTGCAACAATATTGCTTAACAACATCAGTCACAAGTGCATAAATTCGGTCCCCTCTCTGTCTCTCTTTCCTTGTAAGAAAACAGGTAAATCTGAATTTGTTTTCAATCTAAATGATACAGTTTCTATGACATTAAAATATTATACCGTTTTAATATTATTCTATTTTGCAGAATAAAACAAATCCTGGAAATTCTTTTTATAAATTAGGTTCCATCACCCTCGATCAAAATGAAATCCAAGAAACTGGGTAGGCAGAAAAAGACACACTTGAAGACAATAATAACTGTGTAAGGTTAGTGCGAGGAAAAACATTGTTTTTGTGTTTTTCTTTCTTTTTCTTTTTTTGTTTTATTTATGTTGGTTTTAACGGCACTTGTAACACATTATTAGCTATATCGTGCTGAGGAAGAGGGAGCTAAGTGCTGGGCTGGCCTGGACGGGTATCCAACCCACGACCCTTAGGTTACGAGACCGACGCTTTGCCAACTGAACTATCGCGGCTCCCCGAGGAAAGATATAGAAAATATTCCAATACATTGATTTCTTTTTGGAGAACACACCACAATAATAAAAAAACCCACTATTATTACAGACGGATATGTTCGTTTTCTGTCGAAGCTGAAATCTCGTTGGACAAACTATGATACTCTAGAATAATGCATCCTAAATTGAAAGAGAGGCAAGGAAAACTGATTTTTTTCATTGTTATCCGTACATGAATATAAGCCAATAGGTCGAAATTAACGAATATATTATACAAATTAATTGAACTATCATTTGTCTGAAAAGCGTGCTAAATAATCAAAGACCTAAAACATACCAATCTACATCATTGTAGTTTCTCCAGAAATTAGAATGTAGATGGTAATTATGATTGATAATGTAGATGGTAATTATGATTGATAATGTAGATGGTAGTTATCATTGATAATGTAGATGGTAATTATCATTGATAATGTAGATGGTAATTATCGTTGATAATATAGATGGTAATTATCATTGATAACGTAGATGGTAATTATCATTGATAATATAGATGGTAATTATCATTGATAATGTAGATGGTAATTATGATTAATGTAGATGGTAATTATCATTGATAATGTAGATGGTAATTATGATTGATAAGATGAAATAAAGTTTAGAATCTTAATTTGTTACCTCACCCTTAAACCAAAACTTTGGAAGCTAGAGGAATATGATTTTTCTTCAAAACTTCAGAATTAGTTCTCGTGCAGTCGAAACTTTCTGCTTGATAGTTTCTGCTCCAATGAAAAGAAATGTCTATGTAAATTTTTCATATACTTATTCAAACGACAATCTAGACATGAATGCAAACAATGTGAGTTATTTATATTAGTCAATTAAGAGTACGCATTCTTCTAACGTTTGCCATTTTTAACTATAACCATGAAATATATAAGAAGGAAACTTGCAACAATTCATTTAAAAAATAATAGCGAAATGGCTGAAGAGATGGGGGAGAGGGGGGGAAGGAGAGAGAGAGAGTCATTAAGATCCATTTTTCCAAGGCCAAAAAGATGTAAGTAAAATCCCCTGCTTCAGAAACAAACAATTCCTGTTAAGATACGCAAGATAATGTCTCATTCAAACTTTCTGACATCCAAAGATCGGCCTAGAAAACGTGTATCTATGCGATGATATTTTTATTATTTTAAATTTCCGACTGAAAAAGTGAGGATATTTCTTTTTTCATAAATAAAACGTATAATTAGCAAATAAAACACCTAACGGTTTCAGAAAAACTCATTGTTACCATTTGAACCGCTTTTTCTAAGACTTGTTTCATTTTCATAGAGAAAATCGTTGACAATCGCAGTCATTCTCAAAGAGTTTGGTCACGAGAATTATTGTTCAGACTGAACAGAAAGTTTTCCGTATGCATCGTGATAAGAGATTACCAATAAACAACATCACTTTTGAAAAATGAAAGGGAATATCATATACTATTATGACAGCACAATGCCTAAATCAACTTTTCGACGCTTGAGTCCCCACAGGCAGCTATCACCTGGAAAAAAAACTCATCATTCGGAGCAACAAATGTCTCTACTATATGTTTTTTTTTTTTTTTTTTTTTTTTTTTTTGGGGGGGGGGGGGGGCTGTCTGTCTTTTAGGAACATATTTGCAGTGGATGAAATCTTTCACCTTTTTGCCCTCAAGAGCAGTGCATTGCTCAAAGAAAGCCGCATTAAATGCCTTCTGCAAAAGCCACCTTTGGTGATCAATCGTAAGGCATATTCATAATGTAATAGTCAACACTGTCCTTGCTTGGAATGTTATCATCGTAATTCAGGAGACACAGCTACAACTTCTGTCTCTTATTCCCAAGGTTACTTCTCAATAGTAAAAGGAAGGATCTCAATAGTAGAAGGAAAGATCTAAATAGTTAAAGGAAAGATCTCAATAGTAAAAGGAAAGATCTAAATAGTAAAAGGAAAGATCTAAATAGTAAAAGGAAAGATCTAAATAGTAAAAGGAAAGATCTCAATAGTAAAGGGAAGGATCTCAACTGTAAAAGGAAAGATCTCAATAGTAAAAGGAAAGATCTAAATAGTGAAAGGAAAAAGATCTCAATAGTAAAAGGAAACATCTCAATAGTAAAAGGAAGGATCTCAATAGTAAAAGGAAGGATGTCAATAGTAAAAGTAAAGATCTCAATAGTAAAAGGAAGGATCGCAATAGTAAAAGGAAAGATCTCAATAGTAAAAGGAAAAGGATCTCAATAGTAAAAGGAAAGATCTCAATAGCAAAAGGAAGGATCTCAATAGTAAAAGGAAAGATCTCAATAGTAAAAGGAAAGATCTACATACACAAAAACGTAGCGATCAAGAGAGGTAACACAGCCACTTTCATTCATCATGATGATTCAGAATAAGGTGTAGATGTTTCATACTAATGCAGTTGAATGTGTGGAATATATGGTAAGGAAACCTATATTCGACGCAAAAAAATATTGTTATGGAAGAAAAACATGTAAGTTATTATCATTGGTGAGAGAGAAAGATAAATTATTTATCACTACAGATATCTCTGCAAATACTTGTCTCTCATGTGTGTGTGTGTCTGTATATATATATATATATATATATATATATATATATATATATATATATATATATATATATATATATATATATATATATATAGACCTTGAAACTGGATATACCAAAATCTTTGATGACTGCATTTTTAGTAGCATAACTAAAGGTTTCAAATTACTTTATTCAATAAGAGGTGTGTTCCTTAATCAATAAAAGGTGTGTTTTTTAATCAATAAAAGGTGTGTTTTTAATCAATAAGAGGTGTGTTTCGTTTCTTTTGACATTGTTCTCTGTGTGATACTGTTCTCGACCCATCTTTACCAGTAGCGCAAATGAAGAATTATAGATGATTGAGATGGCGTTGGTGTATTTAATGTTGTTTATGAGTCGTGTCGCAGAAACTTCCGTCAATCTGACGTTTAAAATGGAAATATTTCACTACATTAATGCCAATTTTGACATAAAATGTTTGTCATAGAAATAATTGCATATCTAATTGCTGTTGATCCCCTACACTATTCTTTTTCAGGTAAAATGTCGCCGGAGGCAATAAAATCATGCCATCCTTGAAAGGTGTTAACAAATTTACGATGTAAATAACGTTGTTCATGATCTTCTACTCTGCAATCTTTAGATTGTCATTTACATTCGAAATTCACATGGAAAACATAGATATCAGCCGAACTGATCGCATAATATAATAAAGAGTTCCAAAAGTAGGAAATTATGTCTTGAAGAATTACGCCAATCATGAAACAAATAGGAGGAGTTGTAAAGTTAAATTCCCTGTTGAAATTCTTTAACAATTTTAACTCATTGACACTAAGATTAGTTCCATTTATCCAAATTAAATTTTCTAAAATGAATAGTAACATATTCGAGATTTTTTTACGTAACTTCCAACTACTTGGCAAATGACTTTTACCTCATGTGTCCATCTAAATTGCGCAGTTTAGTATATGGTTTAGCGTTTAAATGTAACGGTCTAAATCAATATAAGTCATATATGAAAGATTAAAATGAGATAAAAGTTAGTTTTGACAATTATTGTTTAGGTTTCTATACATGTAATTATCCTGCATGATGATACGATGACACAAAAGGCCATGCGTAATGAGCATAGTTGGCATCGGCTATTAAATATTAATGCTCACACGACAATAAATACATAGCTGCAATGACCATCAGCAAATCTTTAGCGAAAGACTTGACTGAGCCCACGATTATAAAAACATATGTAGCTGCTATTTCCACGGCAATTTAAAAAATATTATTTTACTTTCTTCCCCCACAAAGCATATGTGAAGATAAATTTTTATGTACTTGCACTAAGGGCTTGTCTGACTCTCCTTATCTCTATCCGACTTGCAATTTATAAACCCCGGCATTATTCTTTATCAGAAAAGTGTATCAGTGTGTCGTCTTTTCTGTCTGAACATTTTTCTGTGGTCAGGTCTATTCAGTGCACATTCAACTATTCTGTGGAAGTTGTTTACGACGGTCTGACTGCAAATTACATAGGTAATTCAATTATTTATGACGCCGATGGATTTTGGTCCAAAAACGAGTTATATTTTCGAGGAATAGAACTTTATACAATGATAGACACAAATGACATCAATAAATGTATAGATGATATCAAATCTAGTTGGCACTATGAGGAATTCATGTTCTTTCAACAATGGGCGTTTTATCTGAGTTAATATAGAAGATGTGAAAATATTTGAAGTTGCGTCCATTTTGCATACTCAGGGAGTCTATTTTTTCTTAATCACCTGACATGGCGTAAAATGTTAAGTTTGTATGGTATGTTAGGTTTCACCGTATGTTTGGATTTCGATGGTATATATAACTATTGACATCTCGACGCAGTAGAAATTTACCATATTTCCCATAATGGTCATTAAGGCTCACATGTTACCTATCTTTTAGGTCTTTGTCTTCTGAAATATCGCTATAAGACAATGTTATCGAGTTTGTGCTCATACTGTTTCTTGTAGAACAAGAAATGACAATACTTAACTTTAGTCCATGCTGGCGTTTTCATTTATCCGTATGAAACCCCTGTACAATGAAGATCAAATTGATAAGACAAAAGTAGTCAATAACAGCTATTCGTTGTAATTGGGCTATGAGAACTCTATGGATAGAATCATACCCCTGGAAATGCTAATGCTCTTTTTCTTGAATATTATACTCCAATATGTGTAAAGAAAATTGTGTTCTTTGTTGCTCTATTTACCAATGACGGTAGATATACGCTGAGTATAGATTACATTCGTCGAAATGATGAGTTTTGTATATGAATGTAAGATTAGGACATATCAACTGACTGATTATTAGCTAGTCGTGTTATTTTCTGGTCCCAGTCTTCTGATTCTACCATGCTACTATGACTGATTATTAGCTAGTCGTGTTCTTTTTGGGTCCCAGTCTTCTGATTCTACCATGCTACTATGACTGATTATTAGCTAGTCGTGTTCTTTTTGGGTCCCAGTCTTCTGATTCTACCATGCTACTATGACTGATTATTAGCTAGTCGTGTACTTTTTTTGGTCCCAGTCTTCTGATTCTAAAATGCTACTATGACTGATTATTAGCTAGTCGTGTTATTTTCTGGTCCCAGTCTTCTGATTCTACCATGCTACTATGACTGATTATTAGCTAGTCGTGTACTTTTTTTGGTCCCAGTCTTCTGATTCTACCATGCTACTATGACTGATTATTAGCTAGTCGTGTTCTTTTTGGGTCCCAGTCTTCTGATTCTACCATGCTACTATGACTGATTATTAGCTAGTCGTGTTCTTTTTTGGTCCCAGTCTTCTGATTCTACCATGCTACTATGACTGATTATTAGCTAGTCGTGTTCTTTTTTTGGTCCCAGTCTTCTGATTCTAAAATGCTACTATGACTGATTATTAGCTAGTCGTGTTATTTTCTGGTCCCAGTCTTCTGATTCTACCATGCTACTATGACTGATTATTAGCTAGTCGTGTACTTTTTTTGGTCCCAGTCTTCTGATTCTACCATGCTACTATGACTGATTATTAGCTAGTCGTGTTCTTTTTGGGATCCAGTCTTCTGATTCTACCATGCTACTATGACTGATTATTAGCTAGTCGTGTACTTTTTTGGTCCCAGTCTTCTGATTCTACCATGCTACTATGACTGATTATTAGCTAGTCGTGTACTTTTTGGGTCCCAGTCTTCTGATTCTACCATGCTACTATGACTGATTATTAGCTAGTCGTGTACTTTTTGGGTCCCAGTCTTCTGATTCTACCATGCTACTATGACTGATTATTAGCTAGTCGTGTACTTTTTTGGTCCCAGTCTTCTGATTCTACCATGCTACTATGACTGATTATTAGCTAGTCGTGTACTTTTTTGGTCCCAGTCTTCTGATTATATCGTGCTACTATAATACCTGCTAAAAAGATTAGTTTCTTCTTTTGCAGAAAATCAGAAACAAATATGGATTGTTTTAAATTTTTGCCAACATTATTCAAGGTTTGTGGCAGTATAGAACCGAAAATAGATTAAATCATTTGAACTTAACCAATGTCACCGAAGTCTTTTTACATTTATTTCCAATATAAGTCCAATAAAAGCTTGATTGATGTAACTTTAAGACGTTTTTGATGGCTGAAGAAAAAAAAAAACATTTAGAAAATCCAGAAACGCGTGCAGTCCATATCATACCTTTCAATATAAAGACAAATAGCTTACTATATGTTGTAATAATTTGAGCAGAATGTTTTGAACCTTCTCAAATAACTGCCCTTGTTTTAGCGAGACAAATTTCTGTGTTTATCTTTCGACTAAATTATCAAGAGTGCTACCTCTTAATTTCCCCATGGAAGGTATAATACCTACATCGCACTGACTGTACTAATGAATAATTAATTCTCTCCATAGCATTTACAATGTGCTGACATTTTCGAAGAGATTGTCAAGTCTCATGAAACCACTTTTCGACAATACTTTATTAAAAGATAGAAAATTAATATTTCAGATAAAGAAAATTAATATCTCGGATAAAGGAAATTACTATTTCGGATGTGCCTTACTATTGGGACGTTATCGAAATCTAGCAAATCTGTAATGTACAGATGGTTTTAATGTCACGAATGTTGTTTTTTTTTTGGTATTTACCTGTTTCTTATGCACACATGTAAAATTTAACACTGTATATAGGTATTAATATTTTCTCTCTCTCTCTCTCTCTCTCTCTCTCTCTCTCTCTCTCTCTCTCTCTCTCTCTCTCTCTCTCTCTCTCTCTCTCATGTAACAAGGCTACTGAGTTATCGCTGGTATTTCCACCACAATGTTCTTATTCTAATATTTTCAAATTCTGCCTTTTTGAATGATGTTAAATACGTGATAGTATTGATTATATTTATTGGCAACTTATGTCGAAGTTAAATGTCATTTTCTTGGAAGATTGAAATTTATAAGAACATAGGGAAACGGCCTGAGGTAAGTAATATGTAATTCAAGCAACAATTTGATATTGGCACAAATTTACTCAATTATTATTAGTTAAATTCCTGTATTTATAACATATGAGTGATCATATATATATATATATATATATATATATATATATATATATATATATATATATATATATATATATATAAAGAGTACAAATCATATATCGACTAACAGTCCTTTCAAGTGCACTGAATCTAGCAAGGGATCACGTGTGTCAGGGATTGATTAAGATAAACGCAATAAACAGTGCAAAACTAGTTTTCAACTAGCCTCACTATATATATATATATATATATATATATATATATATATATATATATATATTATTCACGTTTAATGTCTATCTCAGCTGAAAAATATGAAGATAAAGCTCCATTTCTATATTAAATATGTAAAAAAGGAAAATTGACCGCACTTTTCCCTATTACGATAATATAAATCATTTCGAATATTATACACTACACACATAGAAAAATAATTTCGAATATTATACACTAGACACAGAGAAAAATAATGTACCGTCATACTCGCTTATTAGTTGAGTCCAGCTGCTAACTACACAGACCCAGATCTGCCCTCGCGTAATGCTCCGGCAATTCAGGGTCGATGCAGTTTGTTTGGAGTTTTGAGTAGAATAAACAACATTGATCCTGATCTGCCAGTGTATTATGCGACGGCAGATCAGGATCTATGTTGTGTGCTGTTGGACTCGACTTACATCCCAATATCATGCAGGAGGATGTTGGTTACGCCTTCTATCCAAATTCTGCTTAGGCAAATGAGTCGGAATGAATAGATGAATGAGAGCAGAGTGTTGGCATAATATAATTAAAGCAAACACTTTGTTTTATGAGTATAAAATACGATAAAAAAATTTGTGGGATAACAACAATTTCTTAAATATTAGAAATTCTGAACTGATGTCAATACAGCAAAATATAATTCATAACCATTTTTAGCATTTACTAGCGAATCAGCACTTAAGCTACGTCAAAAACTTTGGTTGCATTAATTTAGATAATATTATTTATACAGTACCATTCTAAATCGACTATGGGTTTACTATCGACATGCTTGATTTCACAGCCATTTTCAATTCTTGTTTCATTCCTAGTGCTGTTGGTTAAATTAAGATGCATGGAGACGCAATTATTCTGGGACAATGATCATACGATTCACATATCATAGATCAAAGTGTTTCTATGAATTTAGACCCACAGTTAACACTTATCAGTGCCCTGCTTAATGCCTGTCACAGTTGCTGGTCGCCGAGAGTAACGTTATTCAGATCAGTTCCTTCGCAGTATTATAACTGATCGGAAACAAGAACTTAATTATTAGCCTAAGATTAAGTCGAAATATAGACCGATTACAGTTTGGACTCGTATTTAATATTCATCTCCTCTGCATGTCATCGTAACCAAACCCTTAGAAAATCGATTATACACGGTGTACATAAATGCAGTGGGGTACGAAGGGTAAAGGGCGCCCGGGGCGACGATGATGGCCCAAAGGGCCAGAATATGAAGTCCGAATTTGTATCAGCTGTTTTGGCGCCCAAGACCTCCCGCGCTCGCGGCAACCGCCCCGTCCGCTCCCCCCCCCCCCCCCATTAGTACGCTACTGCATAAATGAGCACAATGTTTTCGTGCAATTAATAGCTGTTAGTCCTTTCAGCGTTTATATGAATTTACCTTGCATCACATGTTAATAAAATAAATCAGAAAGCGCCCATATCCATTGTTCATTACATAATATCCAGGTATGTTAAATTTGCCACATCTAGAGAAAGGTAAGAACATCAAAGTTTGCTGTTTTAATCTTTGATGTTTCAAACACCAGTGCAAGTTATCTTATTCTTGTCTGCAAAGGTTGATGAAAAGGCAGATATCAGTTGAATTAAAGATTGGCAGTGTGGCAGAGAACGAGAGACAAAGACAACGATGGTAATTATGATGGTATGGCTGTATGAAGCGCTGGAGTTTTCGAAGCATAAAAACCACCGATGTGTCAGTTTCCGCAAACCACCATCACATCAGGTAGTAATTTGGAAATATCAATCAAAATCAGTGATGGAAAACATCAGGGAAATGTTAATTTAATGAAAAACATCCGGAATGTTCATTTAATCAGACATAGTCTAAGGTGGGATTTACAATCGATCTCCGTGGAGTCTGATGTGCTGTTCAACTATATTTGTTGTAACTAATGCATCTCTGAGGTATACACGAATTTGTGTTTCTCATTATTGATGAAAAATTGACTTTAAAGAAAATATTAGGTAGGGTACAAGTAATAAAGGATTAATGAAAATGTGTGACTCCCTGAAATCGTGATAATGATAGTCCAATGTGAATCATTGGCAACATTGATCTTCGATATTTTACTTACAAATATTTTTAAAATGATTTCTCTATTTCAGAGCGAGAGAGAGAGAGAGAGAGAGAGGGGGGGGGGTTGGTTGTTATGGATTTAACGCCATTTTTCAGCACATGATAGGCTATACATGGCGGCCAGTATATATGATGGAGGAAGAGCCCGAGAAAACCCCGGGAAGAACCACCGACCCACGGGAAGCTACTGGCAAACTTTCTCACATACCCACGTTGGCCGAGCCCGAGACTCGAACCTACGCGAGAGAGAGAGAGAGAGAGAGAGAGAGAGAGAGAGAGAGAGAGAGAGAGAGAGACTTACAAAGTCTAATATAAGCATAAATAGAAAAGACGAACCACGAATGTTTAGTACACGCTTATAAGGACTGCAAGATCGTCTGTCGTCTATAATTGATACACTCTACATTCTACAAAATTGTCAATAAAGTATTAGATACATTTGTCATAGGTGTGTTTTGTTATTACTTAAACCAGGATCATAGTTTCTTAAGTCAACGTGTCTTTCGTTTGAAACAAATAATTGACTTGGATGCAAGGACTTTCGAGAGCCTTACAAGCCGAGCTATGAATATGTTACAATCAAACAAAACAATTGTCAAAATTATAGTAACATGACGGAAGCGTATCAGATGGATGATAATGTAATCGCAGGCATGTTCCATTAGCGGTAGAGGATTGAATAATTGTTTGTCAAAAAGCAATGCAAACAGTATACATTTGTGATTTTAAATAAAGTATTAGATACATTTGTAATATGTGTCTTTTGCATATTAAGAACGCAGCTGAATCAATGTAAACCGGAGCCATAAATGTCTCAAATATTGGTTATTCGGGCGATAAATATAAATATTAAACGACCATGTTAGGGAATACATTTCCTTTTTTCAGATAATAAATATAAAGAAAACTTCGTATGTCCTCCAGGAAATTGCAGGCAGTAAGTATCATAAGAGTTTAAGAATGTTACGTCATTTAAATTATTGCATAACGCATCCTGTCTTCTCGACAGTTTAATGAAATCAATACCACCTGGTGGAAATCTAATCACACGCATACCTAGTACTTTTTTGTAAAGTCCCACATAATATAAACAGGGAATATGTTCTAGAAGGAAGCAAAACGATCAAGTTTCCTCTCAATATGTGTGTGCTATAATTTGTACCAGCTTCAATGCACCTTCAAATGAATAAAGTTCTTTAAAGTCCCCTAAAGAATAGATTTATTTTCTCAATCTTGTTTAAAATGGGTGTTCTATACACTTTAAATTATAAAAATCAAATAAGAAATAAATATTTTAAATTCCAGATAGAATAGCTTAATCAAATCCATCTTTTGTTTTAACAGAAGCCCGTCTTTTATCACAAAATTATGCATCTAAATAAACATAAACAAACTGAATAGCTGTACCATTCTATCAAAGTTATTTCATATTCGGATTTTAAATGTCATATTGGCATCCATACTAAACGAACCACTTGTTTTATCTGTTGATTTTACAATGCAAATGTATATGCAATTCTGCAAGCAAATTTGTTATAAGGATTCCACAGGCCAGTGTATTGATCAGTGTATTTATCAAAACTACCAACGTAATCAAGAAAAAGTATGTACCTTACTTCTCATGCAAGTAGACTTGGTCCTGATGAATAGTACCGCTAAATATTGTTTGCAGTTTTAAATTATCTTCATAATCAGTAATTATTAGACCTAATGGATAATAACATAAATGGTTTTATTTTTTCCTGTTTAATATGTATTTACATTTATTTGAGTATTGTATTCAAATCTGGAGCCAAACACCAAGCATATGAATTACAGGAATCACAAGTTGTACCTGCTTCATTTAGGAAATCAGACCAGACATTTCATTTTGCGGAACTCTTGCATGGCAAATCTCAAACCTCTGCTCAAGATTTTGTAGTCAGACTGTACATTTATCGTATATACGTGACGTAGAAATATCAACTACACATGTATAAAATAAAGTTATAATACGTTCCTCAAACTGTTAACCACCTGTCAATGCAAAACGTCTTATCGATGGCTTGGTTTGGATTAGTGATTAACAGCACGGAGGCAATTGGATTGAGGTGCTTTGCCCAAGAACATGCCACGGTATCTGACGCCGGTAGGATTCGAACCCTCACCTTTTGGTCGCGAGTCGTCATGCTAACCACTGATCCACAGCGGCTCCTTCTTATCTATGGTCTTCGATATTAACCCATAATAGTTCCATATACTTATTATAGAAAAAGGTCCATGTTAATCATACCAGAAGACGAGACATGCCCAGTAGGAAAAATCTATCTATATACGAGATTAATAACTTAAAATTAATTTGAGGATATTTAATGGTTTGTATATTTGCTTCTGTTGTCTTCAGTTTTTAATCCAAAATTCCTCTTAGAAGATCTGTTGAAAATTTTAAATCACAATGATCGTAGAGTCGTAGAATATAATCTTACTTACAAAGATTCAAACACAACTTTTTGCTTTTTACTTTTGTTAATTACAAAGATTTAAACACAACTGCTAAAGTGTTAGAAGCCAGTTTCGCGCGTTATAAATTGCAAAGTTGAAAAGCAAACAACTCAAAGTTGCTTAAGAGTTTATCTTGTCTTTGCTATTCGAGATTTGTCATGTTACCTCAAAATAAGATATAACTATGCCTTGTCGTACCTTATTTTAGTCCTGTCGGATAACTTTAATGAGGAAATAGTAAATATTTTATATTTAAGCGAATTTTAAATTCAGAAATGCACCTACTCAAGGCATTAAAGTTGTTTGAACATCAAGCAGTGAAGCTTATTATATTAGACTAAATCTGTTTTAATGACACTAAATCGATCGCCGAGCAATAATTTGTTTTGAGTGAGAGTACAAATTGTATATATTCGATGATTCGAAGAAGGAAATCAACAAAGACCACAATTGGGTTTGCTTTCATCAAATTATTTCGTGAGCTTTCGTTACAGTCTCAATTCCTACATTCCGACTGAAGAAAACACGTTAGTTGTACAATAATTGCTTTTCCATGTTTCGTTATCTTGTACCGTGAAACATCTGATGGTAACAAAGATTTTTGTACCGGTTGACCTCGAGCTAATCATGACTGATGCCTACCTAGAACTGAGAGAAGCACATAACACTGGCGTAAATTTATTTAGTTGTCAGCCTGAATTTCGTGCGACATCGGGTGCTGGTTCTGTTCTCATCTCAGTGACGTAGGCAAAGGTGCAAGTCATTTTTACTTGAATATCTGAAACCACATTTTAGACAACCCGCTTTGTGACAATTTCGCTTTAATTTTTCCTTCAAAATCGTTTACAGAAACACAATACCCAATATCTGTGAGTATGAATCTTCATGTATTACAATCTTACGCTTCCTCTTGAATGAATATATTTCCATTTGATGGGTCCGGTTTCCGAAACTAAACTTAGTGGTATTATTCTCCTTGCAAATGTTAGAACTACGTTTTGTTGCCGTTTTAGATATAAAAATAGCAACGGCATAATATCGATGAGTAAACACACACAAAACTTGAGATGAACTCATTTATCATCGGTAATAATCAGGCCGTCACTTGAAAAATATTCACGCATACATTTGATACTTATGCTGACATTGTTTATATTCCGCTTTTGAATTCACAGCTGTAGATGTCAAGTGGGAAATGCTGTACTAATATATTAATAAATGTTGTTATCAAAGGGACGAAATCTTAACCTTATCATCAAGCTTTTTATCTTCTTAAATCAAACACATTTGACTCCGACTGGTGAAGTAAAACACGAACACAAGATCAAGATAAAATCATAAAATGAACACGAAAACAATATTGGAACCCAAAAACGCTGTGCGCTACCTGGCTTGACGTTTACATCTCTAAGTGAATTAAATCATTTGAATAGCGTGACTAAATAAAATTTAACTCTGTATAAATCCCCAAGTTACGAACATCTCGTCGGTGGAAAACTGAAATAATAATAATAATCACATTTTGCTAACAGAAATAGGATCTGCCATCAAGGCATTGTACACATATGATGGAGTCTAACACACCAGCGCGAATGGAACGCATGTATCAGAAAAATCAACGTTCTGCATTATTGTAACAGGATGAATCCAGGTAGTGTTAGGTCTAGCGAAGACACATAACAAGAGTGCGCGAATGAGATGTTTATGTTTATGAGACGAGTAACACTACGTAATTTATGACACCCTAGGTTAACACCTTACATAAATCTTACAAACACAAATTAAACTACATGATTGAAAAACCTAGCCTGTTCATGCATACCAAGTTCATCAACAGATATAGCAAATGGTGTCGTTCTTTAACGGAAACGATGAATGCAATATTCATCAACAAATATTATAAAGAGTATTTATCATCAAATATGATCGATGTATGGGTTTATCAACACATATTATTAATGTATTGTTCATCAACAAGTGTGATGTTGCATTAGATTTTCATACATATAATAACACTGAATTTTAGGTGAAAACCCTAATATGTTGTTCATAAAATAATATAATGCTGTTATTTCATGACATCCGACAAAACAAATCATGAATACTCCCAATCGACTAGGCACGATGAATGGTTGAGGAATGATCTCGTGTAATCCACTCCTCGCAACCTGCTGAAGGATCATCCGTCAGGAACCTTCCTTCCCCGCAGACCCGTTGGTCCAGAACATTTGGTCCCTCACACCGAGTTGACTAGTATTTTCCGTCCAATCAACATCATCGTAGTTACCGTTAAATACAGTATCCGCGTTAAACGACCCCACGTAGTTCAACGGCTCCGTGGGACAGCTCTACAGCTGAAGATTGCTTCTGTAAAGTGGACAGGTCTCTGACAAGGCTCCTATGCATTGTGACGATGTAAAGAAAAATAGCACTATAAGTACTTTGCACTTGGTCATACCCACGGCCCAAGAGCACGGTGTAAACGTGTCCTCACCCCTTGCCAGCAATTTGTGCGTGCTGCAGTAAATGAACAGAAATTATTTCAAAATAGCCAAGGCTAAAATCACACACCATGGATAACGCTGTGCATGGCAAAGAAACCAATTTACATGTTTACATTTATGGTCATATATAATACAAACTGTTTTTTCGTGCACACAATCCTGCGACACTTATATTTATTGATATGTCGATAATAATTACTTACATTTTTACTTAAATTATCCAAGCATATACAAAAAAAAGCAATTAAATATATGTCGATAATAATTACTTATATTTTGACTTAAATTATCCAAGCATATACAATAAAAAGCAATTAAATATATGTCGATAATAATTACTTATATTTTGACTTAAATTATCCAAGCATATACAATAAAAAGCAATTAAATATATGTCGATAATAATTACTTATATTGTGACTTAAATTATCCAAGCATATACAATAAAAAGCAATTAAATATATGTCGATAATAATTACTTATATTTTGACTTAAATTATCCAAGCATATACAATAAAAAGCAATTAAATATATGTCGATAATAATTACTTACATTTTGACTTAAATTATCCAAGCATATACAATAAACAGCAATTAAATAAATTTAGTCATATTTGAAAAATCGCCAATCTCAAAAAGAGAATTCGAAAATAATGATTGAGTTAAATTTAGATCAATATGAAAGTTGTTTAATGTTGTTACATCTACAAAAGGTCAGAATGTATTCTCTCCCAATTTCAAACATTTCCAAACTGTAGCATAAAATTCCTCGAAAATTACTTAGGATCTTGATTGCTTGTTGTAACTATGGGGTATAAATGATTTTTAATCATATTCACCATACGTCAGAACATTTGGGATATTACGACAAAAATCTTTAATATTAAATGACCTTGTAGTATAAAAGTGTTCACCGCATTTTTGAATGGAAACAGGTTTACAATTGCAATTAATTCAGGCCATGTGTCTCATTCAAATCAGTTTTGTGATACTGTTTCCACTCCGGTTTAATGAGAAGTGTTTTCTGAAACTCACTGTCCTTTATGATTGGTTGGAAATCTCAAGCTCAAACTAAGGCTCGAAGATTTTATTAACTACTAGCCAAGTCATTTCAATAAGTGGTCTCTCAATTTCCAAATCTGATCTTTTTCTTCAATGATTCGAAAAGTCAAATACTGACAACATTCATATGTTAAAAGGAATTGTACAAGTGTTCATGGAATTCCCCTACGGCATAATACAATGTAGAGAAAGAGTAGATGGTGAATGTGCTGGATATGTCTTTTATGTACCAAGTCTGGTTTTCTTCTGATTGTATCTGGAGAGTTGAGAACTTCACTTTTAAAGCATTTCTAGTATTGTATAGTTATATATTGTACCACTTTATCGGTAAAATTAATTTAGTTTCATTACAGTTTGCACATTATGAGGCAGCCGAGTTCAAAATCAGATATATTTCAACAACGCATTCAAATATATGTTCGTATTCCTTTCCTTTACCTGTCATTCTTACATACTCATGAATTGGGGTTAAAAACATCGTGCATAAATGACCAAATACCAATCGTTGCAATTAACCCAGTAAATTCGATTCAACGGTGAAGTTGATTTGACTTTGATTTTCCACAATCCTCAAAATCATTTACTGTGTACTACGGCTATGATTACCAAATTAACGTGCCTATCCGACCATCACCTGCTAAATTACGTTATGAAAGAGAAATTACACGTTTTTTGAATATTATAAAAGATATGTTGTTTCATTTCATATCATACAGCGTTTTTGAAAAGACTATAAAAGGTATTGACGTAAAATGTTAACATTTACGATTAACAATGTCAACTATCTATTCTTAAAAATTTAAAGGAACAGTATTTTTTATACAATTAAAAACGATGACCTTCTATACAAGATATAACTCTCTGCAATAATATGAGCATCCAAAGATGCCGGAAGTCTGCCACCAAGAACCGGTCAAAATTTCGGCGTACCAGAAGATGTCGAACTATAGTGGCGACCGACAAGTTTAATAAGTAAGGTTAACCAGTCATATAGTTATAGAGTAAGTGCAAAAGCTGTTAGGGTTTAGTTATATTCAGAGGAATCGTTTGAGAGATAATTTTCCTTTGAAGAGAGAATTTGGACCATTCAACAGAAGCTGATGTCAGCACAGAGGCAATGAGAACAATTTATGCCTCGTCATTAAGGAGCATTTTTTACGGTTATTCAGGTAGGCAATTATGAAATACTCTTCTAGTCATGAAATACTGTGTTGCAAGAATTTCATAGAAGAATCAAACATATACAATACAGCCAGATTTTATGAAATAAGATGGAGATCAGTTATCTTCGAATGTATTTCATATAAGATGTCAATTTTCTCCCAGTTTGATCACAGGAGTACCGAAGCTAGGTTCCAGTAAAGCATCACGATCTTTTGATGAATATTCTGCAAAATGATATGCGTTTCAATTCATCATTGTGGTCTTAAATATGAAACTTTCTAACCATGAAAAGTTCAAGTGAAATGAATTTTAAAGAATGTTTTAGAAATGTATTCATCTTTAACATATTAGGGAAGTACCTATAAAGCTTTCAAAAGCTTTGATAATGCATTATTTGCTCCATCTCGTTTATATGAATATATTTTCTCCTTTCCGTTTTGTTTGGTGTATATATAAAGGTCCCGAATGGAAAAGACAAAATTGTGTTTCTACAGATCAAGAATTAAAAAAAATGTATATTCAGTCTTTTGAAGGCAAATATAGCAATCATTTTTGCGCATTAGTTTTCGGAAATACATTTTTATGTTGTCTTCTTTAGGACACAAAAACTTACTCAAGCATACAATCAAAACGGTTATCCATCGAAAGTATCCCCTGCGGCCGACTGATTAAAGGGAAAAACAAACTTTCTCATATGTGCTTTCAATGAATGTACTAAGTGCACTGAGCAGTTTTAAAGATCTAGCTGGTTCATTTCAAACATAAACATTGATAGTCTGGACTACGAAAGTCGTCATGATTGATATTGTTGTGACGTCACTAGTCGTATCCGGTCTTTTGCAGATATATTGGTTTACCGATTTGCTGTTGCCATAAACTTCATTTTGGAACTTTTTAAAAATAAATTCACTCATAAAAACGATGCAAATAATGAAGATGAATTCAAATTCTGTTGATACACAAGAATCCAGTTTATAAGACTGTCATATTTGTGCAGCATACTACGAGAATCTACTGCTTTCGCTACGGCAAGATAACTTTTAATGATCTGCTTTGTAAACTCAAAATTTTGTTAAGATACTCCTAGATACTCCTAAGAAGTATACTTTTACATATGAAATCAAATTTATATTCAAATGTTCTAGCAACTATCAAAACTTCAAGTTACTTTCACAATACTGTCATCTGGTTGCATAAATGGAATGGACAAAACAGTCTTACGCGAATGAAGAATTACTGCTCTTACAGAAAAAGAGCTTACAAATATGGCTGCATCCTGTGCATTGGATAGCCATCGATTGCGTAAAAGAAATCGAGGAATTATCGCTGACAAAAAGTGATGAAAAGCGACACTACGGTAAATAACTAATTTTCTACACATTTTGCATTTAATAAAATCCCTTTGTCAAGAGCAGTTCGTTTTTCTTTAAGCTTGTCGGTATAAATAGCTACTTTATCAGTCTGTGTAAACGGACAATTCTTACCAAATAAAAACAAAACACTTTCACTGCAATTCAACGGCCATAATACGATGGAGCAATCACAATCTATCTCGATCAATTCATAGTGTGTTTTGGTTAGGTTTGCCGAGCGAGAGAAGATTAGATTTCCAGGATTAAAATTTTAAATGTATTAGACAAATTCTACTCCAGAATCTCTATCTAAACCATCAACTTGGTGCAAAATACAGGATTCAATAGGAAAAACGCAGCAGAATGCAACAACTCGATACGTTGTTTTTTCAATGAGCGCCACTGAAATAAATAATATAACTATATTAAGTTAAAGGATGTCTGCTAATGGTGGATGGCCTTTCCACAATCACATTTGAGATTATTATATCCATTTGAATAATCTCTTTTGTGTAAAGAGTGACTCATTTTGTTAAATAAGCATATAATTCACGCAAGTAGAACCATGCTGGACTCTGTATATTGACAAAATATAACAAATACAGGCCTCTTCATTGTGTCCTTGTCAACGGATGGCTCTAAAAAATGTCACTTATATGTAAACTGATAGTGACACATTTTTACGAGATAATGAAGTAGAAACTAATAAGCTGAAATGTTATATCTACTAGGCACTTATTATTCTGATTGCCGTATTCTCGCGAGCAGTTAAAACATAAATATAATGAAAATAACTGTTTTAGCCTCTTCCAAAAATTGATCAATACAGTGATCACAAACTATATATCTTTTAGGAACATATATAGGATATAATGTCACATATAGGTTCAATAAATAAAACTAAAACGTGATATAAAACGTTATGTGATTGTTGATTTGTATGTGGTTGATACTATAAGAACTTAGTCTTGACATAAAACTTTCTTCTGTTATATTGGTACCTTGAACAATCATATGGGCATTAATGTAGAGATATTAGCAGTTTTTGTATAATTACATCCACATGTATAGTATTGTTGTAGAGTTCGATAGCCAAGACTTCATCAGTCCGCAAGCATGTTCAATTTTAGAAGGTATCGATCTCAGAAAGACTTTGTGCGACTGATTCCTTACAGGAGAAGTTAGTTTTCATGAATGAAGAAAGGAGACGACAGCTTTTTCTACTAAATGTTTCGTTTTTGTCACTTCCATGTCTTTTCTACTTGTATTTTCTTATCAACCTATGTTCTATGAGGCAATATACGATGAGGTAAGAATGATTAAGGTTTAATTTAAACGATCGCGTGAAAGGTCATTGAACATAATTCTAATTCACCTCACAATTCAGTTTGTATTGATCTAGTGTGATATTACCTCAAGTACATTGAGCGAACAAACATTGGTAACGAAGCTTGCAAAAATAATTTTCCACGACGCTTGTTTAAATGTATTGGAGTTGGAGTTTAAGATTCAACATTTTCATCTCGGGTGATGATGTTGAACATTCTGGGAAGAGAATCTTCACTAGCACCTGAGTGGACCTTATTAACTCAGCTCTGTCCCTTAGATCTTGTCATTAGATTGTTAGATTAGTCTTATATATGTTGAAAATTGGCATTTCGTAATATCGATTGATTTAGACATTTGCAGTCATGCCGCTATTAACGATGATAAATTCAACCTAATGAGCACAGATGAGCTCCAAATGTCCACCACTCCAGTTGGGAAAACCTTGAATTAAAAATCATCGTGCGATGTATTAACACGAAACATCTCTTCCTGTAACATGTGGCAATGCTTGTCATTTCAATGAATGCTTTAATAAAACCTTCTATTCATGTATATCTTCAGAAAAGAGGTGATCTTACACAAAAGGATTACCTTATTAAAGCTTGATTTTCACCGACACTTACAAAATGTACGTGACTGACTTGATTAAGTCCTAATTAGTTCAGTTTACTGAATCAAGCTGGTTCAAAACTTACTCCACTCGCATTAATGTACCTTTAGTCAATCAACACACCTTCATGTTTATTACTTTGGAAATTACAGCAGCCAATTTTTATAGACCTTCCAAGTGCGTACAATATTGAAAATGTAACATATTTCATACAGTCGTATGAACTAAATATAATTTAAAATATGGTTCGTTGATAAAGCAAACACACTTTTCAATCAAAAATGTTATTTAGTTAAAATATGTTAAATACAGAGCGTAAGGAAAAACAAATCTGCAAATGACCAAAAGAAGAAAGGAGAATAAGTGCATGGTGTTTTCTGCTATTACCAAACATGTGATGATTTAGAAGATTCTTGGGATCGTTTGGAGATGACATGTTGTTCAGATTCTTTATATGTCATTTCTTCTCTGAATGAGAAATTTGTGACAATTTTACTTGTATAAACATAAAGACCCGTGAACAAAGTAGCCATTGCTAGAATGGCATTATTTTAACAACACCAGTCACAAGTGCGCAAAAAATTACACCATTTTTATTTCGCTAGTAACTCTTAAATGAATCAATCTTACATTAAAGAGCTTGCAGTATACTTCTAGTCAATCATTAATACCATACGTTTTGATAATCTTTTTTTTAAAAAAAAAGCAAAAATCTTTTTATAGTTTCAGTTTCATCTGTCTCCATTCAAAATCAATCCAACAAATTGGGCGGGCAGAAAAAGACCGCCTTAAGGACAGTAATAAACGTGCAAAAATTATTAAAGTAGTGAAGACTCAAAAGATAAAAACAGCAACAATACTGTGGATTAAACGCAGAAAAATAAATTTAAAAGTATAATATATTGGTGAGAATTGTGTTTGTTTCTTTTTTAGGAAAGAGCACAAGAATATAATTTGCCCAGCCACTTAGAGGCCTAATATTGGATGATTCTGTCACGGAACTGTGTGCACCGAGTTGCCATTGTATTTCGTTGTGTACGTTTTAGTTTTGTTGAACTATCACTATGTATGTTAGCTTTACTCACTCAATTTTCCAACTTATTGTCGCACGTGCAATTGACCGGCATTATTAACCAACTTACCTCGCTGCGTGTTTTTTCGTCCCTGGTTCGTGACATTAATGAAAATATAAGAATCTGAGTTTCCAATATAGGTATATAGCGTGATGCCTTTTCAGAATGCTGTCAGTAAAATAAAAATCCTTAGTATTTTAGTCCACCTGAGTAAGGAAGGTGGACTTATGTATTGTGGATTCTGAAGAAGAAAAAAACCCAACTCACAACTTAACTCAGACTCTTCCGATGCAAACCAATTTTAACATAAAATTTTCCTGATAAAAGTGTGAACCTTTCAGTCAGCTGGTTGATATAAAACTGCGCATGAAAGCACGCGAAATGCAGGTACATTTAGCGCATGGTTTTACTGGTACGGTCTCAGCTCAAAACGTCCCTGTGACAATGGTGTAAGAAGCGGGATTAGATTAGTGGGAGAGATTATATGTAGGGTTTGAGTTCGGTACTGATTGTTGTCTAGTTTATTTCAGATCGTTAAAGTGACCTTCCTGGCAAGGCAAATGGAGTGAGTCGTCTTTTCTGGCACACCTTGCAGCTAAGGTTCATAAGTAAGATTTAATTTTACTTTGCATTACCATTTTTATAATTATCTGTTTTTACCTGGTGTCAATTAGAGTGTATCTGATGTTGATGATCACTATATAATCGTGATGTCAGTGACGGAGCTCGTAGAGTTGTGGAAACAGTTTGGGTACGAGGGGTAGTCCCTTATAATTTATAATTCGAGAGTAGCAGACACATGAAAGGGAGTAGAGATTAAAGGACAGGAGATAAAGAGGAAAGGAAATCGATTGGGAGAAATAGGCAAAGTTATAAATAGAAAAGGGAAGATTGGAATTAGATAGGCAGGCAAAAAATGAAAAGGACGAAGTTTGAGGAAAGAAAGATTTAATTAAAAAGCAAGCAGAAAAGGAAAGGATATAGTGGGAAAAGGAAGTAGAAAGGGAAAGGACAGAAAGGAAGAAACAGATAAAGTTAGAAGCAGAAAGGGTGAGAATTGAATTAGAGGAAAAGAAATTAAAGAGGGGGCATACACGGGCTATAGCATTTTTATATATTAAGAAAGGGAAAGAACTTGCCTCTGACTTAGGAAAACTAGATGATCCCAAACTACAGCCATTTGATCAAGACAAAGGAAATATGGATAGTTAATTGTATAGATTTGAGAGATACACCACCGCGCAGAAATGGAAGAGAAATGATTCACTGCTTTAACTTAGTGCGTTCATTAAACGTTAGATGTGTATTCTCGTCTTCCCGCGAGCGACTCGTTGGACTTCCACAAATTAAAAAGAGCTTTTTAAACAGTTTGAATTGACTGATCAAGGGTTTAGACAAATGTTTAAATGCAGCTAAACCAGAGAAAAGGGAAGCGTTTACCGGATTTATAAATAGGTCACGCAAAAATGTTCGGCCATGATTTGAAGGTGGTAAGTTCCATAGAACGTTCGACTAGTTGACATTATTTTCGCTAAGAGATGAATTATTGACGACGTGCGGCAAGAAACTATACTTGTTGTAGAGAGATAAAAAGAGATTAAAACCGTACAAATAGGGTGGATCGCTTAGCAGAAACCCCAGTGAGTACCACAACATCTAAAGATCAGGAACTTCGGAAACAGGAAGCCGCCGTTGTAAGTAGGAATACTAGCTCGAAACCAGAGAAAGGAGGTAGCCGTAGTGATAGTCAGTCTTACACATGTAATGAATGGGGTCTAAGTCATATTCATCAGAATGTCTGAAACGTAAAGGACTCGTTCGGAAGCTATCCGTTACTATCAAAACTAGATGGTGTACCAATATGAAAAAAGCCGAGACGGTTTGTCACACGGTAGTGAGGAAACGTTTAACATTTTTATGACAGACGAGATTGAGGCACGCACGCATGCGCGGATTGGTTGAGGTGTGCACACGCGGTCGGCACATGTCTTTTGCCTGAGACGAGGTCATCGAAGTACCACTAATGGGCGAGACGTTACGGTTTGCGCGACACTGGGTATACCGCAGTACTGGTTAGGCGGGATGACCAAACACTTCATTGAAATTTCCCATGCATTTTATTGGATCATACACTTAATCGTGTTTCCATTACCAAGATAGATGCCAAAACGCCCTTCTCAACAGGAATAGTCGAGACTGTATGAATAGAAAACACAATTTACGGCCTGACAATTGGAAATATCCAGATTTCTAGACTCCCAACAGACTAGATCGCAGGCGCGAGTGCCAGAACAGCACTTCTATAAGCTAACAATTCCGGAGGCCGTCACTGATATTTTGCGCTACGAGTTTGTACGAGAACAAAGAGCTGACTCATCCTTAGACGTAGTCAGACAGATGTTGCAATAAGGAGTGAGAAGCAATGTAAAGGTGGCGCAAGCTCAAGCTTCTTTCACCGTAGAGGACTATTATATAGAGAATTCACCACGACAGATGGTAGGAAATGTGTTTAGTTAGTAATACCCCAGAAATATAAGCCTCACATGTTAAAAATAGTCACAAGGAAAGCAACTGATTGAGTGTTAGTTGAATGTTATTGGCCTGACGCAAATAGTGACGTATCACGATTGTGTAGGTCTCATGATGTTTGTTAGAAAACGGTTTTAAAGGGCAAGGCAATGCGAGTACCGTTGACCCAATGCCTGTGATATATACCCCGTTTAAGTGGGTGACTGTAGACATTGTGGGCCCTATCTCTGCCATTATTGTCCAGAAGAACCTTTACATACTAACACTTGTAGATTATGCTACTAGAAACGCAGAGGCTGACCATGAGGGTAACCGAGGCACTATATGTTAAGCTTATTAGATGGGTCAGAAGAAATTCTCACATATTGCTAAACACAGTTTACTTTGGAGGTAATGGCTAAAGCCAGTAGGTTATTATCGATCCAACAGTTATCCATAACGCCGTACCACCAGATGTATGACGGTTCAGTTGAAATTTGTAACAGCACATTGAAGTATTGCAAAAAAAGTTTAGGATTTTAACCGTTTGAGTTATACGGTAGAACAATTCATTGACCTCTCCGTATCCTACGCGAGCTGTGGTCGGGTGACGTCTCGGACGATGAACTAAACGCCCTAGACATGCGCGAACAACTGGGAAAAAAGTGTCTTGTAGTGCACGACGAACTCGCAAAGTGAGGCAGGTAATACGCCAAGTATTTCAATCCTAGGACGAGAATTACGAAGTTTGAAGTAGGGAATAGAACATTTATTCTTCTCACTACAAGCCAGAATACGTTTTTGGTTCAATGGAAAGGGCCATAAAAGATCAAGGAAGTCATGGGTGAAATAGATTATGGGATAGATATTGAGGGAAGACTGAAAACATTATACGCCAACATGTTGAAACGATACGTTGAAAGAACCGAAGCGAACAAATATAGAGGGGTGCTTAATGTAGCTTGTAATGCGATGATAGAGGAAACATTTTGTAATGAATCGAAACAAGACCGAAGTACAGAAATCCCCACAGAGTGTCCCATTTTGGGAGGGGTGGTAAATGTGGGTGATATGAATGTTAACCCATCCTCGTAGCTAACTGAAGATCAACGAAGACAGATCACAAATATATTGTCTGAATACTCAGACGTATTTACCGACAGGCCACGTCATACCTATTTATTACAGCACGATATCAAACTGACTACTCCAGAACTTAGAATAAAAGGTTACCTGATACCATTCAATGCTCAGAAAACGCTCGATGAAGAGGTAAGTTAGATGATATAGACCTAGGTGTTATCGTACCCTTAAACTCCTCGTATTCGTCACCTGTAGAACGTGCTCGGAACAAGGACTGGACAATCAGATTCTATATAGACTTCTGTCAGCTAAACAAAGTCACAGTGTTTGACGCCAGAGCCAATGCCTAATATCGAGCGCTTGTTTTCAAAATTTGCAGTGTACAAATACACTTCCAAGTTAGATTTTACTAATGGATATTGACAGCTACCTATTATACACAATGCTCGAGAGATAACAGTCTTTTCAAAGCTAAAAGGTCTCGTTTAGTTCAAAATTATGCCTTTCGGATTGGTAAATGCTTATGAGACCTGCTGTCGTATTATGAGACCTGCTGTTAAAGAGGATAGAAAATGTTTATAGCTTTGTAGACGACATTCTTATATTTAATCATACCTGGAAATAGCATTTTCCTTCTTGTGTAACCTTTTCGATCATATACGCACGGCTAAGCTCATAGAGGCCCATCAAATTCGAATTTTCTTTTCTTTTGTATTTTGAAATTGCAAATGTTTCACCTATTTTAAATTTAGAGGTTCCAAATGCATCAGTTGTCAAATAAACAAATAGGTTTATCCATACTCTGTATGTGATTTCATCCTTACTTTCGTCAACCGGAGTCATGTCTATTGACCTGTGAAGAGTGTTATTGAATCCCTCAATTAGCTTTGGTCAAACATCAACCCATTTTTGGGTCTTATTTTACTATTCAATGTTTTCCATATCCAATAGGATCCTTAACTTTCCTGTTGTAAAACTCTTTTTCTTCATCAAACCGTATCTCTGCAGCTTTCCTTTTTTGAAATATTTCTATAAAAATATTGTGTATATCATCTTTCTTTTTGTTTTCCCTTTTTCACCCCAAACATATTTTGCTAAAATATATATCGCGGTTAAAAATGTATTTGTATCCGATGCTGTATTGTTCATATGCTTTGCATGTAAACTATGTATGTCACTGGTCAATCACGCCACTAACATCAACTCTTTGGTACAGAATCTTTTTGCATCTCGAACGCTTGAGTGTGTAATGTGTACACATCTGTTCAGTTCACCATATTTATCGATTCAGTACATTTTATTCTCTTTTTATCCTGTTTAATTTGTTTCCACAATAAACTGATATTTGTATAAGCAATTCCACTTTCAGCATCGTAGTAAAGATATCATAAATTCTGCTCTTTCTTAGTCATTTAAAACGGTATAAAACATCAAGAGAATGCTTTCTTCCTGATCAATTGCATTTCAGTGTGATCAACCAGCCAAAAGGACGAATGTGTAAAACATGTACTTATATTTCATCAATTTGCAACCTTTCTAAAATCTTTTTCAAACGTATGAATGATTTCAGATTTATGTCAAATTTTGATATTCCTATGGTTGACACTGTTACAGATACTTCATAATCTTAGTCACTTCGTGTTTTTAAAATCGAACTTTCTTTTCCATAATTCTATCTTCGTTTTTATTCAATCATTGCAAATTGCAAATTGGCTTTGCAAAGTTTAAGAGATATTTAAGTTCCACTGTAAATTTAGCCGTGTACATATTTGTATATGTACCCATTTCAAATACGTAATTTATTCCTTCCACTAAATGTACCGTTTAACCATCTTACGTTCAAAGCTGTTGCTCCTCAAGGCAATGTTATCATCATTGAAAGTGATTTGTAAATCTGCACTATTTCTGAAATATTTTTCTATTTCAAGTAACGAATTAACACTTGTATTCTCTTCTATGTTATTCTTCAGCAAAGCTAGCTTTTACCACAATTTTACCCTGTCCAAACTTATAAACGCACAGACATTACCTCTGGATACAGACATTGTGTTTGCATGTTAAGCTAGTTCAATATGTATTTCACCTCACTGAAAACAGCTGAATTCAATACAATATAGCTGTGTGCCATTATTTGTGTTGTGTATAAAATATTATTTTAGTGTCCATTCCGCCGTTTTCGCTAAGCAATAAGGCTTGTCCATTTGGGATAACGTCGCTTTCGCCGTTTAGCTTCACTATTGAAGATTTGCTTAAATCAGTCAGATCGTAGACTCTAACACATTTGCCCTCTGTGTCTGACTCCTTTGTTTGTGCATATCCACGTAAATATGCTGAAACTCTTCAGCCACTGGACATCACTAAATAATTCAAAATAATGTTTTGCTTTTTGTTGTTTCTTTTTCTCATTTTAATGGTGTTGGTGTTTTTGCAGTTACATTGTTTCTTTGTCAGAAAATGCCCTTTCTTCTTGCTAGCTCCGATAGTCTCTTTGGAATTAATTTCCTTACGCTTTTTATCTGTTTCATCGACAGAATGGGTAAAATCTGGGTCTGTCACTGTTATTCTCACAATGTTCTCTATTTTGGTCCTATTACACTTATCTCAAATTTGTGCAAGAGAAAAATGTTAGATGATGTTAGATAATTGAGATGACAACTTTGTATTACATGCAGTCGTATGAATCATGTTGCCAACACTTCTGACAATATGATGTTTCACAAAACTATATTTTAAACAAGGTCAGGTTTGACGCAAGACATCGTTTGCTATATACATAAATGCGAAGAAAAAAAAATTTTGAAGACACAATATTATCGTTTAGGCAAACCATCACCGGCGGCAAGAGAATCACGCCACACCTGGTATGTGTAAACAATTTTACAAGTGAAACTACCTTATTTACGACCTTATAATTTGCAATCTCTTGATTGCCGTTTATCTGTATGATTCACATTGGAAACATCGCGTTTTATAGATAGGACAGCTTATAAAGTTTGATTCTATTAATCATTTTTTTTTCTTGATTTTAATTCAGTGACACTAAATTGAGATTGAATGACTTAAATTGCAATCTGACATTAATGCCTATGTATTTAAGATGTTTCATATAGCTTCTTACTATTTAGCAAAGTAACATTAATTGATATGTCCATCTAAATTTTATAGTTTCGTCTATTGCTTTAACCTTTAAAAAAATTTCAAACAGAAGTCGTATTTTGAAACGTCAGCGTGAAATAAACAATACTTTAGAAAATGTTTCGTGCCGGTTTATCTCTTACTTAATTGCCTTCCGTGGACAAGCCATTTTATTGATAACTAAACGCTTCTATCAGAGATTGTTGCAACGGTTTCATAACAACATTCGACAGATAAAGCAATTATTTATAGCACAATTGAATATTTTGCCAATAGAACGGCTAATTTTGTCTGGAAAATGAAACTCTACACTATAATTGTCCACAGTGATAAAGAAACTACAACTGTTAAAAAGACAGATTTGGGTTCTTACAACAAAATAGCTTTTATGGAAGATATGCACTATTTGAACTTCCATCCATGTTTATAGCCTATGCGATTATTCTTCCTGATTCACTTAAAATGGCGAAACTATTCAGGTCTTTAGTAAGTGGGGTTTAAATTATTTTCAGATTTTCGATTATCATTTCTGCTATTGATGCTAAATGTTCTTACAAATACTCTCCACAAGGACTTTCAAGGCTCACGCATATTCGAATGTAATGGCCGTCACCGTTCCGAAATTCACCACTGTCGGAATTCTGAAAACACTATTAAGACACAATGTTTCTATAAAAAAATTACTCTTCATCATGTGGTTTAGATATTAATTTTTTTTCTTTCTTCCTTTTGGACAGTTGGCGACATGATGATACAATCGCATCTAATTACAAACTAAAAAGCTATGAGACAGTAGATTAGCTCGTCATGTACTTTTTTGCTGCGGCGTATCCTATGTTTTCATCTATATGTTGTTATGTTCGTTTGGCTGGATAGTTGTTATAACAGCATATATCCTTGTTGTATTGACATTTTGAAATTTCCCATTTCTTTATATCTATAGTTTTTAATTTTTAAATATCAATGGCAAATAAGCCTGAGAACAAACAGAATTATTTGCTCTAATTAATGTCATCGATGTCCTATTCTATCCTTTTTTCATATATGACTCTTATTGAAGTTGATGTCAGAGCGTTTGAAAAACTTTTCTATTGCCGAAATAGCGATTAGAAATTCAAGACACGTCTGTAGTTCATTGGTTACCTTTCGGTACCCAGATAAACGCTCAGATTTCTTCAGTTTTAGATATTTATTTTGAGTCTATTTTCATACATTTCAGAATATTTTAATTTTTCTGAAATGTCATCATAGGCTAAGTAAGATAAAGTTGGGTTTTCTTTGCTATATTACATTATCAATTATGCTGTCTCTTTCCAATTTTTCAGTTATACAATAATAACTACACTCTATGATAATTGTCAGACCCTAAGCAACTGAGACAAGATGTTCGTGTTGCGGATACGTCCTGTATTGACAGAAGGGCAATTAAAGATGTATGTGCTGTCTTGCCCCCAGGACAACGAAGAATAACTTGCAGATGTCACACTTCTCGACAATATTATGAACAACTAGGTCGTCATCCCAGCAATATATCATCATTTGCCATCATCACTTAAATCAAGTTAACTCCATGAAAGTTAACACTCATCAGTGTAATATCAACGCGTACAAGCACTCATTCTTTCCATGGACAGCAATACTCTGGAATCAGCTGCCTGAAGCAGCAATGGCAGCTCCCAGGCTCGTTGCATTTAAATCAGCCATCCAGGACTGCAACTTCCAATAAACAAATAGAATATTTGTACAGTGTGTGTATGTATATATATATATATATATATATATATATATATATATATATATATATATATATATATATATATATATATATATATATATATATATATATATATGTCTCTAAACTGCACCCAAGAACATATTGCACTACACTGCACACTGGCTTTCCTCAATAACTGATGTCTGCTTAGCTGATTTTCTAGAGTATCTACGTTGAAGTTAAAGTTGACACTGAAAAATTCCGTCCAAGTTAATTTATTCAGCTAGTTTAATAGAAACCACTTCTATATTTGCAATTATTAGTCGTCATATGCACATATAAAGTCCAGAGTGTACATAGGTGTCGCTTTGCTCTCGAATACTCTCGGGTCATGGAACTATCACTAATGTATCCACCAAAATATTTACTACCCCTATTCAGTATACGCACAATGAATATGTCGGTTATACCTTGTATTCATAAGAAGGATTCTAAACATGAAACAATTGCGTTCGAAACTCGTTTCAAATATAAATTTATCGGTGACATTTTTGTGGGAATAGTGACAAAAGAACCTGCCGTTAGCCATTTTCGATCCAAGACATCGAAGGGGTTGCGGGAAAAGAATTGAAGATGGTGGTCTTGTGGATAATGAGAACATCTGCTTTGCTAATACGATGCCTAACCATCTTAGAGAGGCATCCTTTTTTTATTATTTAACAGGGCCAAGTAACTTTTTTCCTGGAAACATTTTTTGTCAAAACATTGAAGCTGCCTAATTTTGATCATGCTGTATGTCCATGCACTTTCGCTTTGCTGTTAACCTACGTAAAATCATTAAAAATGAATATTTTGTGTATTTCGTGCGTGTGTGCGTGCGTGTATATATATATATATATATATATATATATATATATATATATATATATATATATATATATAACCCTGGTCATAAATTAATTGGGTGAAAATAAATATAGGATGATAGGTAGCAAGTATCGCAAGGTAACTTCCAGTGCTTATTATAAAGTCTTTCTCAGTTATAAAAAATGTTGGATATAACGATATGATATTTTCGGTCCCGTGAACTTCGTCAGAATCTAATATATATATATATATATATATATATATATATATATATATATATATATATATATATATATATATATATATATATAGAGAGAGAGAGAGAGAGAGAGAGAGAGAGAGAGTTATATATGACAAACTATATCATGTATTTGAGAACAGATAATCAAATTTATTATAATTATTTTGAGATATGCTTTATTTATCCACTACGATGACTTATCATCTGTAGCTTTTATTAAGGTCTAATTTGTCACTCTCCCTCTGTCCACATTTGGCACTGCTATAACGGTTGATTTACCATTAGCACATTGACGATCATAATGAATAAAAAACGAAGATGTTACGATATGAACCAGATGATGACGTAAAATAAAAAGTCATGATCTTAATTCTAATCTTATGATTTCAGAAAATGAAAAAATATGAAAGCAAAGAGCCGAATAGAAGAAAATAGCTTTAAAATCATTAATATAACAAACAGTGGTGTACTTTCTATATGTAAATACGCAGCTTCGTACAACATATAGGTCTAATAATAATAATAATAATAATAATAATATTAATATTAATATTAATAATACACAGAGACCTCCTGACGCACCCGTTCTCCGTTGAGCGCTTCGCGTATCAAACTTTGTGTACATATCAAAATACTCTACCTATGCCAATTATAATACATGTATAAAAATTAGCAATAAACATTTGATATTTCCATCAATAAGGACCTTTATGTTTGTCAAACTTACAAGATCTCAGCCTAATAATATAAAGACGATGATCCATATTTGTCAGATTTTCGTTATACGAAAACAGACAAAATTGCAGGTTTTTTGTTTCTTGGAATAATTTGAATTATTTTGAATATCACACATATATAAATTAATGTATTAATTTATTTATTACATATTTTGATCACTATTGGGCGCAATAACTATAAATACCCTCTTCCATGCGCGTGATTTACATTGATATAGCAAGCTATGCTGGCAATAAATAAGAATGAATTAACTTACTGCATAGGATTATAAATATATCAAACTTACTAATTTATGTAGGGAAACGAAAAGAAGGACAATAAAACTTACAAATTTATGGAAGGTAATGAAAAAAGGACAATAAAAGGGATTGGAGAAGAGAAGAGGTGGAAATAATTTACATAATATACATATTATAATGATGTCTCACTCAACTTTTTAAAAAAAAACTGGAGAAAGTCATAACTGCAATTTTTTTCTCAGATCATCATGTACTGAAAATAATAAATTAATAATAAATGTAGAATGTAGCTTCATTAAAAAAGTGGAACAAAATTAAACAAATTGAAAGAGAAAGCGAGTGAGGTGTTATTTTAGCAAATTATAATGTAATCACACGTGCATATCTTAAGTGTTTAAATCTCAGACAAAATATTTTTTAAAAGTATTTTAAACTCAGAAATAACTACAGGCATCGTGACTAAATCAGTCGTGAATGAAAATTTCTTGTATTTGCTACAGAATGTAACAGTTAATAACGCCGTCCAATCATTTTGTAGTATTGATTTAGACATATTTTAAACAGATTGTGAGTTTAATATGTTCAGACTTGATTTCATAGTAATTTCCACCATTATTCTTTCCATCATCACTAGTTAATCTTGATTCTATCTCATTTCTGTCACAATGTATCTCTATCATGCAAATTAATTTGGGTTATAATCCTGCTATACAGTGTCTATATTTAAATGATCATAAATCAGTATGTTCCTACGTCCATGGGTCCATGCAGTTTGTAAGGACTAATCAGTAGAACAAACAACATAGACCCTGATCTGCCGGCGCATTATGCGACGGCAGATCAGGGTCTATTTTTTTGCATTTGAACTCAACTTATACGCGAGTGTAGACGGTACTTCATTATATTTGAACATGATTAAACAAAACTCACAATTTCTGGCCAGAATATTCACCCAAGTGTTTGCTTTGGATAGAAGATGCCTCCCCCCCCCCCTTCCTCTTCCCCTTCGTTTAAAAAGGTACTTTTAATTCATCACTATATGGATATCTAGAAAGTATGTCATCTGTGCACCTAAGGTGAAATATGGGAAGTTTTAAGATTCAAGAACCAGTTCCAGAAATACAAAACTGTCTGCAAATATATTTGTTGCCTTCACACTGACATACACACTTTAGAATAACAAAAGAGTGTCATCAACTCATTTCTATGTTGATTTTCAATTGTCAAAAAATATCTAAATTGTTGAGAATGTTGAATTCTGAATCTGATGCCTTCTACATGGTCATGAAACGGTCCAGCAGCAATGTGCAAAACTACCTTGTCCTAAAATGGTTAGGGTATGTTTCCTATGCAAGCGATTTATCTTTATTTTCCCTAGTCCTGAAACAGCGCTAGGCTGTTTTTTAGCTGAGTATTTTTATTCTTACATCTTCTGGTTCTGATGTTTGAAGTTGTTTCGCATCCCTCTCCATATAAAGTAAATAAAAATAAAAATATATAACGTCTTGAAAAAAATTATTAAACAAAAAAATTAAAAAAATTAAGTATAATGAATGACTTACATTGTGTTGTTTGGCGAATTGGTGATAACTATTTCTTTTTCTCTATATGTTATTTATTTAATTATTGGTTATTATTTTTATTTATTCATCTCTTCATAGCTTCTGACTTTATATTTCGTATCTAAGAGAATTACATTCAAAACTGCTCGTAATCGGAACGTCCTCGACTATTTTTGGGAAGCAAGAATATGCCTCAGATGTATGTCGGCGCAGTAATTTACAGAAAAATCCTACATTTTGTTTACCGGAAATTTCTCCGCCAAAACAAGAAACCTGTAGGATTGACCGAAAAAATAGTTCGATGCATTCGCAGTTTCTCGGTCACCGAGGTGGTCCGAGCGGCACTATCGGCATACATTAGAGGTATGATCTGTAGGATTTACCTCGAAGTTGCGAATGAAACAGCTCGGTTACGAAAAAACCATTGTACCCTTTCAGGAGCAGGTACAGGCTGCGAAACGGACTGGTGCCGATTCAAGACCAGTTAATACTGCACCAAGACCCTTTCCAATTGGCGCTTGGACGCCAAACGTCGCTTCACATATGTGCAACGGATAAACGTAAAGTATACATCAGCTGAATCAAATCTATGTGTACGGTGTGTAATATATATATATATATATATATATATATATATATATATATATATATATATATATATATAGAGAGAGAGAGAGAGAGAGAGAGAGAGAGAGAGAGAGATTTGCAACAGAGTTAAAGATTATCTAATCACATGAACTACTGACAGTTCTCACAATGGTTCCAGAATATTTTGTAGCATCACATTAGATCATAATTCAACGATATCAATTTCGATCACCGTCGTGGAAACTTTATATTGACGATTGATTTAATTACACGTTGTTCCCAGTATGGTTTATAGTCCATTTCCGTTGACTCTGATGTGCTATCATATTAAGTTTGTTGCAATTCGTGCATTCCCCGTTCCCGTTGGGTGGGAGGGGGGGGGGGTGGATTTACGGGAGTTTCAATTTTGCATAGATTAGTTGGAAAGACTATACAATTCAAAGACTGTATTTATAATAGGTATTTGTAATTTGTAGGGTGCAAGGATAGGGTTTGACACCGTAACATTATATTGTAATAAATAGAAATTAGAAGGAAAATAATCCTACAAAATGACTTGGTATAAACATGTATCTTCGATTTTTACAGTCTCCATCCTATTTCACCTCACGAGCGAGAGAGACAAAGACAGAAACAAAGAGAGACAGAGAGAAATTATTTCACAACACTCCACAGTAGTAATATGAGTCGATTGGGGGTCATACGGGAATTAATATTACGCCGTAGGTTGACATGCTGGAGCCTCTATGGGGTCACAAATATATAGGGTCAAAACGGGTCAAATGATTATAGGGATAAAGGGTCGAAAGTTTATGGGGACAAACGGGAATTAATGTTAAAATTTTTTATTACTATACAACACACACCCTACAATCCAGCAACCGCTTTTTGACTACAATCCAACACACACCTCTACTATCTAACGAAAAGGGTAGGAGTGTTTATACACATATTCTATCACACAAGAGGGGGTGGGATGTAAAGAAGGAGGATGAAATATACACACACAAACATAATATACTATCACACAAGGGTAGGAGTGTTTTTAGACACACACTATACCCTCACACGCAAACATGCGTCATTCTCGTATTTATAATGAACTGTTAGCCGCAAGACTAGTCTCATGTCTCTCTAGGCAGACTTTACAAAATTATTTTTCATTCCTTTTCAGTAAACATTTCAACTTCACCTGAATAAAATTCAAATCATACATTCATTAACTTGGTATTGACCTGTCAGTACAAACCTTGATTAATGTGGACATCGATTATGAGAAGTGAACAATCTAAATAATAATACAAGAAACTAAAACATTCAAAATTAGAAACAGGTATTCTTGTCTGAGATAAATAACTGAAAGCAAAACAGTCATGCCTGTCTGAGGTAAATAACTGAAAGTTAAACAGTCATGCTTGTCTGAGGTAAATAACTGAAAGTGAAACAGTCATGCTTGTCGGAGGTAAATAACTGAAAGTGAAACAGTCATGCTTGTTGGAGGTAAATAACTGAAAGTGAAACAGTCATGCTTGTCTGAGGTAAGTAACTGAAAGTGAAACAGTCATGCTTGTCTGAGGTAAATAACTGAAAGTGAAACAGTCATGCTTGTCGGAGGTAAATAACTGAAAGTGAAACAGTCATGCTTGTCTGAGGTAAATAACTGAAAGCAAAACAGTCATTCTTGTCTGAGGTAAGTAACTGAAAGCCAAAGGACAAACAATTAATGAATTGCACAATGTTCTTTACTGCCTTCAGTTGTCAGTGTTGAAGCCCTCTTAGATGATCTTTCTGAGATTTTTTACTACTTGATCTAAGATCATGGAATATATTGTTAACTAGAAAGATTTCGGACACGTTTACAGCATTACACCATCGCTTTGGAAGTATTAGAAATCAGATTCACACGCTAGAAATTCCATACTTTATTAGACGACAAGTGTTCTTTGCTTCAGAGTTTACTCTGCCTCTATTATTCAGGCATAGATTCGGAATAAGACTTACGTAATATTGCTTTTTGCTGCTTAAATTGTGTTTAAAAACAGATAAAGAAAAAATTAAGAAGTGTACTTTTCAGACACTTTTTAAGTAAAACATACACCCACTCACGGATATATTTTTTTTTTGCCTGTCAAGCTATGAAGCTTATTATTTTGGGCAAAACAACAGAACATCCAACGCTGAGAGATTGTATTTTTAAGTGAAAGAACAATCTATGTAATGATATAAAGAGGCAAGTTAACATGCAACAAAAATAGGTTGATTATATCGGTCATGAAATCTAATTTGACTATTTGACTGTTTATATCGGTCATGAAATCTAATTTGACTGTTTGACTGTTTATATAAGTCATGAAATCTAATTTGACTGTTTCGTGACCTTTTTACAACCATTATTTCAACATTTCGACAGCAAAAAGGAAATTGATTTGACACAAATTGAGTTTCCAAGTTTCATTACTATATCTAAAGGTAAAAAGAAAATGACATGTTGACCATGAAGTTGTGATCAGTGTTTCCTATCTAGAACAGAGGGAAACTCGTAACAGTAATGTGATCTAATCTATTTGTTAACATGGTTCTAGTGACATCGGTACAAGTCCCATTTCTCATTTCTGACATGTAGGCAGGAAATGCGAGAAACATTTCTGAGTTATTGTCAAACAGCATTTTTAGACTTCGGTACTCTTATCCATTTTCTCCGTTATTTAAGTTTTTAACAGTAGTACAAAACATCAATATCTGATAATAGATCTTCGCCATTTTCAACCTTTAGCTTCCTTTTCTTTCAAAATATTTGCAATTGACATAACCGGTTCCCAAAACTGTACTAACTTTATTGCAAACGTTAGAACTACGCATTTAAGCTATTTTCGTGATACAAACAAAGTCAAGGGAATCCGCCTCGGAATCAATCAAGAGGTTATGGGATAAATATGTATACGCTTGGTGCGTATGTACATGTTGTATTTATACCTCTGTGCAAATCTATGTAGATGCCTGACTCTGTATTTAGGCAAGGAATAACGCTATTATCAAATGGAGGAAAAGTATGTACCATCATCATGCTTTTTCTTCTTTTTTTTGTCAATTTTTTTTTTGCGGGTTTTTTTTTTTTTTTAATCAACGGCATTTGACTCTGATGAAATAGGTTTCGGTAAAATACGAACACAAGCTCAAGATACATTAATGAACAATGACTGAATCTTGAAACACTTAATAAAAATTACCTACTTAAATTTACATTTTGGCAACGACCTAGGTGTAATAAACGAAAACATTTTAAAAGTATGTGACTGTGGTAAATTAACTGAATTCTGTATTTATCTTATCAATATAAAACTCGAAATTAATAATCATTGTTTGCACAACAACAAAAAAATCTGCGTCGTCAATTTGTTCTACAAATGGGGTAATGTCAAAGGCAGTCCCCTAACAGCGTCTCTTCACTGATTGTTTTTTTTATTATTCCTTTTTTATCTTGTTTAAATTCTTTTAAATTTTATTTTATTTATTTATTTATTCATTTATTTATTAGTATTATTATTAATTTGTTTTATTTTTTATTTTATTATTATTTTTTTATTTATTTATTTATGTATTTTTAAATATTTATTTATATATATATATATATATATATATATATATATATATATATATATATATATAAATATATATATATATATATATATTGGGGGGGTGACTTGATTATAGAACCCGAAAATTCAAACACTGAAGACATGCAAATGTAGAGGGGAATCAAACACATTTTCTACAATGTAGAGAAAGGTGAATGGTGAACCTTATAGCTATTTTTTATATATCAGATCCAAATTGTATAGGATGGAGTCCTCGTGAAGCTATTGTTAAGGTATTCTTCAGACCAATGACCATCATCTAATTACATTTAAATCTGTCTATTGTACAAGCGAGGAAGTGATAGAATTTCAGTATATTGTTGTTGTCTTTGTTACTTTGTTCTTGATTTTGGTACTATTACGGTTGTGTCAAAAGTTCTAGATATGCTGCATCTATGTCTGTGAATTTATCCAAGGTTTTTACTGCCTACCCCACAAACTCCTTCTCCAGAAATTCTCAGCACTTGGACATTCAGCTTCGGCAGAACAAACTATGGCGAATTACATTTCAAACCAAAGATAATGTTTTAAAGTAAATAATCCCATCCGATCTTGGACTAATATCTATAAAGAGGTAACTGTGGTTAATTCTTGGACTGATGTCTGTAAAGCGGTGACTGTGTGGTTAATTCTTTGATTGATATCTATAAACCGATAACTCTGTGGTTAATTATTGGACTGATATGTATAAAGCGGTAACTGTGGTTAATTCTTGGACTGATATATATATATATATATATATATATATATATATATATATATATATATATATATATATATATATATATATATATATATATATATATCGGTAACTGTGGTTAATTCCTGGACCTATACTCTTTATTATCTTTAAAAATGACATGCATTTTCATAGATAAATCTGATCTTTACAACTGTGCAGACGACAACACGCTAGCGTATGCCAACCATGACTTCAATGTTATAAAAATCTTCCACAGAAACTGATTTCATAAATCGTATCAAGTTGTTCTCAGATAATGAAATGTAATCTAACCACGATAAGTTCAATGTTTTTGCCTTTGGTAAAAAAAACAACACAAAAACCTAAAGAATACAAGGAGACTTTCTTTATCAACGAGATCAATGTCTTGGGTTTAGATTTGGTTAAACCCTTGGGAGTCATGTTGACTTTACTACTAAATTTTAATCGGCAAATCACTCAGATCTGTCGAAAAACATCTAAACAGCTAAATGTGCTCAAATGAACTGGAAAATATATTAAAAGTGAAGAATGACTTGCAGGACTAATTTCAAGTACTGTCCTCTGACCTGGCATTTGAGCAGACTCAATAATACAACAACAACAAAATGAAAAAATGCATGAAAAGCTCTAAGATTCGTCTCCGATAAACACAACAAAACATACTCTAAACCACATGGTTTTGACTACAATTACAACTCTTTACATATGTAGGTTGAAGACCATTGCGCTTGAGGTTTTCAATATTCTAACCAAGTAGTGACCCAGCTACTTTAATGATCGTGTAGCTAAAACTCTTTTTTGTCTTCTTTCTTTTCTTATTCTGTTAGGTATGTTAACACCTTGGAATCAACAGGAGTAAGAACAACCAGGTATGGTCTACATATTCTGTTAGGTATGTTAACACATTGGAAACAACAGGAGTAAGAACAACCAGGTATGGTCTACATATTCTGTTAGGTATGTTAACACCTTGGAAACAACAGGAGTAAGAACAACCAGGTATGGTCTACATATTCTGTTAGGTATGTTAACACCTTGGAAACAACAGGAGTAAGAACAACCAGGTATGGTCTACAATCTTTTAGGTATGCAACAGAAAAAATGTCTGAACTCTGAACTTCTGAACTCTCTTCCAAAATAAATCCGCACCAGTTATTAGCATTTAAACTTGCTCGAATATTAGTTTTAGCTTGCATTTCTTAGCGTACATAAGTTTTTAGTTCTGCTGCATGCTTTCTGTTTTAGTTTGGAAGATACTTGTAGATTTGAAAATAAGTGTCTTTAAATCCGCATATCTTATGTTATATACGTATGTCTTTAATTTACATTTTTTTGTCTAACCTTAGCTTGCTTTTCTTATCTAACTTTATATTGTGCAAACTTTAGCTATGTGTCTAATTATAAACATATGCCTTGTGGTATACTTTCATGCCATTGCACCTCTGTCCTAAAAATTCGTCATTTATTGGAGCTGCATAACTACGTCTTATATATTCCCTCGGTATGCAATGTATATTGTATTTGCTGACTTTTAACCTTTGTATACCCTATTTTCTTACGAATTTTTTGATTTTATTTCTTCTCGTACTTTTATTTCATCTCATGTGTTCATGGCTAGAAAATCGATTTTTATATCACTTTCAACTTAGGAATTAAACAGAAATGATTTTGGTAACCTAGATACTGATACAGTTAATTGTTGTTTAAATTATTATAGACGGAGAATACCTCAGACGAGCAAATTTTTCTTGTTCTTGTAATATGTAAATAGCGACTTTAAAAACTTATTGTCTGTCTTCTACTGTGGTGAAACAATCGTTGAACTTCACGGTCTATTGTTATCATAGTTGTAGGATTGATAAATGAGCCTCCACGGTTCTTATGATTCCATTCATCTTTTAATGCTGTTATGTTTTAATTTGTTTAATTGAAGAATGTTGTTACGAGAGAGTTCGCAAATTACCGAACATAGATAGTTGTAGTTAGTCCACTCATTTAGATAGCATTAGCCACTGATTATGATTAGATTTCAAGTCACCAATATCCACCAAGACATCTACTACGTCAACTTTAAAGCCATAATTAATGAATCCCCCGTACATATCTGACGGTTCTTTTCCAAATTACCTTCAAAACAGGAAACTGAAGTTGTGGCAATATTGAATATTCCGTTTATTCTTTTGTCATACAATTTTTCTTATAGCGGGATAAAAGTAAAAAAGAATTATTTTTAATTAACTAAGTCAACGATGTATCAATAAATAGAAAACAGAAAAGGGCTTCGTCTACAGAAATTGGAAAGGTAAAATGAGCTTCTACGTAAGAAATGCAACTCTCTTACACAACACAAGCGTCAAAAGATTTAATAAGATTGCTGAAAGAAAATTAGCCAGAAAATGCTTCAAGGTACCACAAGAAAGTATGTTAGAACAAGGTACACTTTAATTTTAAAATCGACAATTTTAATTAGACCAGATTATTCTAGATAGATAGTTATTGAACTTCTGTGACAGATAATAGAAATTGAAGTTTGACCATTTAACAGAAGCACAAAATTACGTCTGGTCAGTTACTAATTGAAATGGTCGTTTTAATAACCTTATCAAGAACAATTTAAAGTGAATAACCCATGGAGAGGAAACTCAATAAAGAGAAAAGATTACAGAAAATGCAATATGAATTTAATGTGATACAGTAATCAAAGCGTGCAGTTTCTCCAGGTGGCATTTTACCACCAAGTTTGCATCGTTGTGATAGTGGTATTATCCTGCCGTAAAGAAATGTCGAACCAGCACGGTGCCGCTAAGTTTTATATCGGCAATCCGCTTTATTTGCGAGACATGGTGGAGGATGAACATGATTTTCTTGACACAGAAGTAGATAAATCTTTTTAACTCCACATTCAGTAACTGTCAGTTCATTTTCAAACTGAACTAATAGTACGAAGGGGTTCGATGGAGCACTTGGTTGAAGCGTATCGTGGGAAAATTGTTAAGGTTGCGAGAATTTATATTAATGACATAAATCTCATGTTTTAAATAAAAAATTTAAGAAAACATTCAGTAAAAATGTAGAATTTGAATAATTAAAAGTAAAAATCGCATTTCATAATTTATTTCATAAATGAAAATTCACATCGGATTTGAAACAGTTACGTGTTATTTTTTTCTTCTTTGAGCTTTCAGAGAGTTTTCTGTAATGTCGCGGTGAGAGGGTTTGGAGAATTTATGTTAAGAATGAGGTGAAATACTTTTTATGCTTCTTTTTACGGCAGATTTATAATTGATCATTGTGCAGTTATATAAATAAAACTGTCAAACAGAATTCACAAATTATTTGCTAATAAAGTTATTATTTTAAATCAGAATAGTTGTTTTATTTATGTTTTATTTAAAGAGCATTTGGTAAATTTGCTTGCATGTGAAGGAGGCAGCTCTTATCAGGTTGTTTACGATCTGGCGTCGTTCTCAAAAATTGTCTTCGTACACATCCATTTTTATGGAACACATACATTGTTCGAAGACAGCTATATACAAATCAATTTAACAGTGAAAAGGTAAAACATGTAGGTAAATTGAACTGAAATAATTGCAATTGTAAGACTTGATTGTCATTTTTGTAGTGTTCATTCACGGAAGTATGAACCTGACGGTAAAATACAAATTATGCGTGAATCCGCTACAATTTGTACTTTACCGTCAGGTTCATACTTCGATAAACACAACAAATTGATAATCAGTTTTTTAATGAAAACAACTCAGATCATCTGCTTAATGTTCATTGGTCCATATAATACTTCTATGGAAGATGATTGATGTTGGCATATACATGTAAAGGTAATTGAACTTCCAGGAGTCTATATAGACTATATTAATTTAGACAATCAATGGGAGTGCATTTCATGAAGGTTATTCAGTATTTTTGAAGAATTACAGATAGTCTAAAAAACATAAAACAAAGAAATCACTATCTGACAGTATTCGCAGAGTAAAGAATAAAACGTGTTATCCAGGGTAAATTCAGAACTTGGACAATATCGTTAGTAAATATATATATATATATATATATATATATATATATATATATATATATATATATATATATATATATATAATTCCAAATAACTTTTAAAATACTTTTTAAGGTCTGGTCTATCTCTAAAATGTTACGATAGTTAGACATTTATGTATATTATTATAGAAATTTGTTGAAATAAGACACTGAACTTGAATTCTTGCAATCCGCAACTACAAAATGTCTGAGTTGTTTTTTTGCAAACCACAATGTATTCACAACATGTAATGGACGTTTCGGAGATCAAGATGTCTGTAATGCTTCATAAACTGAAACATTTCTAAAAAGGATAAAGCTTAAAGAATAAAAATGAGAAGAAAGTAATCCTTCCTTTGAGAAGAATGAACATCATATTAACATTGTGTTTGGAACGTATTCCGCGTGTAATTCAAGAGTATTAGGCGTGTATATATTGTATTCTCAACGTAATGGTTATCCCCGGTTAATACAATATGATAGCTTGACCACCATGGCCTGTCCGTTTGACCTTTCATTGGAATAATTATTAAGGCTTGGTCCACCTAATACATAGGTATAGAGATGTGCATGCACTGTGTAAAGTATACGTGAAACAGATAATTCTGCCATACTATAATGCTTCATACATGTACTGCAATACATTTGGATCAAGTGGACTAAATTCCTAATAACTATTATGTTAAAAGTCAAACCGATAGGTCCTTCTGAACGATCTCTAATTATTTTCTTTTTTACCGCTTGCATAGAATTAGTAGACACATGTAAATTAATTTTAGCAAATTGGACACAAATATCAACTGTTTTTGGTTCGCTTTTTCTGGTTGGAAATCCTTATATATTTGGCAAGTGCTGAAATTAAAAAAATCA